>CM034542.1:47582716-47612335 GCA_020002185.1 Paraescarpia echinospica
GCATACATTCCAATACGTATTACGAATTACAAATAAAGCAATTATTTATACGACAATTGGATTCATAATTTAAGATAAAAACGTTTTTGTGTATGTTGAAAAACCATATAGACTGCTTGGTGTATTGTTAACTGTCTCTACTATGTTGTGTCTAATGCATTTACAGATTATTTCTTTCACATGTGCAGTGCTGATGAATATCATAGATGTGTGTGCTTGATAAAACAGTGAAATAGTAGGATAAAAGATTGTTAATTAATTTATAGTAAAATTATAATTGTTGGATTTTATAAATGTCATCCAACTTTAGCATGAAGTCTTTTAAAAATAGGACTTGTGTGAGCATTGTATTTACTTAAGGATATTATTCGTATAGCTTTTATTGTAATTTGAAAATTCGATGTGCCTGATGACCCCATAAAAGTAAGCCATAATTAGCATGAGGGAGAATAAGAGCATTGTACATAATATATAATGTATTAGGTGGTAACAAATGTTTAAGGTTATTTAGTATGCCTATTGTTTTATATATTTTATTTGCTATTTTGTTTGTATTACTCTGCCAGTTTAAATGGTTATTTACTGTGATGCCTAAAATTGAAATCATTTACACATTCAATGTATGCCCCATCTATTTGTAATACAGGGTATTCTACTTTTTTTTTAGGCTTATGAAAAATCATGAATTTAGTCTTTTTGGCATTTAGTGACAGTTTATTAGCTTTCAACCAATTGCTAATCTTTTTTAGTTCTTTGTTAATATCTTCACTTCGCATTTGGCCTTCTGAATCGTTAAATGTATTTAGTGTACTAGTAAGGGTGGTGGTTGCTTGCCTGCTCACTGGACTGTATCGTTGCTACCGGTGATTAATTGCTAACTTAACGGCCAGGTGTTCGCCGCGATGCCAAGGAAGAATGAAAAATGTGCTGTTAAAGCAGATCAAACACCCGAAGACAATGCTGCTATTACGCTTAACACCGACGTAAAACAGCTCGTTCAAGACAGCGTAAGAACTGCCATCACAGAGCTGCTGGATACGGATGGGGATTTCATGAAATCAGTTGTTTCTTCAGTCAGTAATGCTCTATCTCGCTTCATAGCGGACAACGAAGAGTTAATGAACAAACTGATCCAGAAGATAATTAAATCACCGGAGTTGGACAGTGTCAAACAAGACGTATACGCCGCCTGCCAAATGGACATAAAACGAGTGTCGGACAACGCAGCTGCCCTGCAAGAGAGGATCGCTGATCTCGAAACGGCAAAACAATCAATTACCGACGAGATTGACCAAATGGAACAATACAGCAGACGCAACTGCCTCCTCATCCACGGAGTGTCGGAGAACGAAACTGACACGTTGAAAGCGGCTATAGATGTGTTCAACACAAAACTCGGTCTCAACGTGAATCGTGACGTCATAGACCGCAGCCACCGACTCGGGCAGAAAACAGACACCAACCGTAAACCTAGACCAATCATTGTCAAACTCAAAGACTATAACGTCCGCAATGACATTTTCATGGCAAAAAGGAGACTGAAAGGGTCCCGGATTGTCGCTACCGAAAACCTCACGAAGAGAAGATCGGAGTTGCTAAGGAAGTGCCGGGAAATTAGGGATATTAAAGCAACATGGACAATTGACGGTCGTGTAGTGTGCTTCCTGGTAAACGGGAGGAAGGTTACCTTAACAACGGAACAACACCTGCGACAACTTCAGCGTCGTTAGGGCGATCTTGACTATCTCATGGTCAGTATACCGTATGGCCCATGGCTTTTCATGGCCAGTTTTTTTCCAAGCGGTAATCATTCTGTTCATGTGGCCAATGCATTTATGTTGCATTTATTATTATAATCAGTTATGCTGTGAGTCAGACTCCAGTGTGACTAACATGCCTAGTCAACTGTTTTGTGTTTTTCCTTACTTGTTCTTTTCCTTATTATCCCTCTTACCCTTCACTTGTGTTTAATCAAAGTAACGTTTAATTGTAAATTGCTTTTGAATGTCATTATTACAAAACCAAACGTGACCTTCTTAACTATTTTCTTAACGCTATGTCTAAACTCGTTTTAGCTATGTTAACGTTATTGCATAGGCTCACTTACAAAATGATATCAAAGGACTTTATAGTACCAATTATGTTTTCTATAAAGCATTTAATGTTTTTTATATATGCTGTTTTGCTAAAATTTACTCTTGAGCGAACTGCTCCACATAAAATGACGTTTTATTTAAATAGTGCAATTTCATATCATGTTAGTCTACAGCTATATGGTGTGCATCGATGTATATTGATATACGGTCAATATTCACGTTGTTTTCATTTTTGGGGAGGGCAATGTTTATACATTTTCGTTTCAGTACGTTTAGTGTTAGTTACTTTACATTTTGATTTTTTGGGGACAATGCACTATGTATAGTATTTCCTCAAACATTAGTGTCTACTCAATAATCCTGTTGTGTTTTGTTCGATATACTTATTTGCTTATTCTCACTCTACGTTCATGTTGTGGCAATACATATGCTGTAATTTACTTTTACTCTTTTTTTGCGCTGATGCAATAAGTACATTGTGTTATATATGCATGCGGAATATTCGTAATATTCTCTTTTATAAAATGTATTTATATAGTGCTTAGGGTATAGCTTGTGCAGCTCTTTCACAACGTCTAGTCTATGATTATATGATGTGTCCTGTAAACACAGAGCACTATTGTTTATTCGACGATGATAATTTAATAAACCATTTAACGAACAAACAAAGCAAATTTATCGTGCTAAGCTTAAACTGTCAGAGTTTAAATGCAAAAATTGACGAAATTAAAATAAAGCTAGAATCATTCAGAAGTAGTGGCTGTGAGATTAATGCTCTATGTTTACAGGAAACATGGCTTGATGAAGAGGCTGACACTTCTTTTTTTCAAATAGATGGATATACATTAATATGCCAAGGCAAAATCTGTAGTGCACATGCTGGCTTGGCAATCTACCTCAGCAACAAATACAATTACAAATATGTAAATATCCGTGCAAATACAAACACTTGGGAAGGTCAATTTATTGAAATAACATGTTGTGCCATGAAGAAAAAAATAATTCTTGGAAATATATATAGACCACCTAGAGATATTATCGAAAACTACCGTATATTTACAAAAGAATTTGCATCAAATTTAGTTGATTTACAAAAATCTAAAAGTGAAATAATAATTGCAGGAAATTACAATATTGACTTGCTTAAAATTAACGAAAAACCCATAATATGTGACTATTTTGACACAATCGTTTCACATGGTTTCTTCCCTAAAATTACTATGCCAACACGACTTTCAGAATATCATGGAACACTCATTGAATTTTGTTATGCAATTTGTCAAAAGGATTCTTCAAATCCTCAGCTGGTATCTTAGTGAGCAATATTTCTGATCACTTTCCGTACTTTCTAAGTCTGGATTATGTTGAAATCACTAGTGCAATACCAAGGTTTATACGAATAAAACAACAAAGTCCTGACTCGCTCAATAAATTAAAAATTGAAATAATAAACTGAAATATTAAAAATAAACTTAACACAGATATTCATGCGGATCCGAATGAAAACTACAATATCCTCGATGAAATTGTTACTGCAGCTATGGATAAATATATACCTATTAAAGTAATTAAATTTAACAAGTATAAACATAAGAAAACTCCTTGGATTACCAATGGCATTATTGTGTCGATAAAATTTAGAAACAAATTGTATTCGAGAATGAAAACGACTCAAGTAAATACAGAGCATTATCATGAACTTAAAACTGACTTACATACTTATAATGAAATTCTTAAGAGTAATATTAGATTAGCTAAGCAAATGCATTACCAATCCAGTTTTGAAAAGCATAAGCATAGTGTTAAAAAGACGTGGTGTTTAATTAAAGAAATTATTCAGAAAAGTCAAAAGAAAGAACAATTTCCAGATTTGTTCAAAGTCGATGGGGAAATGATTAGTGACAAATGCATTATTGCAAACAAATTTAAAACTTTTTTTTTACTAATGCTGGTCCTACTCTAGCCTCTAAAACAACTACTAGTGGAGGTAAATCATACAAAGATTACCTGAAAAACCCAATATTGCACACCTTCAGATTTAATCCGATTGACATGGAAACTACTGTTAAATACAATTGATCGGTTACCTCCAAAATCAAGTTGTGGAAAAGACGGTATTTTAACACAATTACTAAAATTGATAAAAAAATTATATCAGCAAAGCAGTCACTCTAATTATTAACCAATCAATAATAACTGGTATTTTTCCAGACAAATTAAAAATTGCAAAAGTCATACCCCTTTTCAAAAAAGGTGATGTTTCTGATTTTAACAATTATCGTCCTATTTCTATCCTGCCAGTGATTTCAATTTTTTTTGAAAGGGTTGTGTTTGATCACATCCACGATTACTTCCATTCTAAAGAGTTATACTACAATAGCCAATATGGGTTTAGAAAGAAACATTCTACTGAGCTTGTTACACTCGAAATCATAGACAGAATTATACAAGAACTTGATAAATCGGTTACTCCAATAAATATATACCTTGATTTATCAAAAGCATTTGACACAATTGATCACAATATATTGGTACAGAAGTTAAATTACTATGGATTAAATGACAAGGCGCTGGACCTTTGTAAGAGTTATTTACAAAATCGTAATCAGTATGTAGAAATTGAAAATGTTAAGTCTAAGGAAATAGTCATCAACACTGGTGTCCCCCAAGGTTCAATTTTAGGGCCGCTCTTATTTATTATATATATAAATGATATAGCACATTCTAATGACCTTTTCAAATTCATAACATGCTGACGACACCACCCTTACTAGTACACTAAAAACGTTTAATGATTCAGAAGGCCAAATGCGAAGTGAAAATACTAACAAATAACTAACAAAGATTAGTAATTGGTTAAAAGCTAATAAACTGTCACTAAATGCCAAAAACACTAAATTCATGATTTTTCATATGCCTCAAAAGAAAATAGATTACCCTGTGTTACAAATAGATGGGGCACACATTGAATGTGTAAATGATTAAAAAAATTTAGGTATCACAATAAATAACCATTTAAACTGGAGTCATACAAACAAAATAGCAAATAAAATCTCTAAAACAATAGGCATACTAAATAAGCTTAAACATTTTTTACCACCTAATACATTATATATTATGTACAATGCTCTTATTCTCCCTCATATTAATTATGGCTTACTTTTATGGGGTCATCAGGCACATCGAATTTTCAAATTACAGAAAAAAGCAATACGAATAATATCCTTAAGTAAATATAATGCTCACACAAGTCCTATTTTTAAAAGACTTCAGTTGCTAAAGTTGGATGACATTTATAAAATCCAACAATTAAAATTTTACTATAAATTAATTAACAATCTTTTACCCTACTACTTTTCCAAACACACACATCTATAATATTCATCAGCACTGCACACGTGAAAGAAATAATCTGTATATGTCCAGATTCAAACATGAATTTGCCAAAAAAAGCATTAGACACAACATAGTTGAGACAGTTAACAATACACCAAGTATTATCATTAATACAATTTACACCCACAGTCTGTATGGTTTTTCAACATACACAACAAACTTTTTTATTTTAAATTATGAATCATGTTGTATTCATAATTGCTTTATTTGTAATTCATAATACGTGTTGAAATGTATACCTAAGTATCCATATGTACGTCAATTATTTGTACAAGAGTACATTTAATCAGTCCTTGTATTATGTATGTATGTTGATACACTGAGTAATTATCAACTGTAAAACAAGGCATATGCTATTCTGATTTGTGACATGTAAATTTTTATGTTGATTATATTTATGGGGTGGCTCCTGTGCTAGCGATATTGTATATCTTAATGGGAGTCTCCCGACCTTATCTAGTATTCATGTTATTCATTGTGTATATATCGTATTTATAGGTCAAATAAACTGATTCTGAGTTCTGAGTTCTGAGTGGTGTCGTCAGCATACGTTATGAATTTGAAAAGGTCACTAGAAAGTGCTATGTCATATATATAATAAATAAGAGTGGCCCTAAAATTGAACCTTGAGGGAAACCAGTGTTGATGACTATTTCCTTAGACTTAAAATTTTCAATGTCTACATACTGCTTACGATTTTGTAAATGACTCTTACAGAGGTCCAGAGCCTTGTCATTTAATCCATAGTAATTTAACTTCTGTACCAATACATTGTGATCAATTGTGTCAAATGCTTTTGATAAATCAAGGTATATATGTATTGGAGTAACCGATTTATCAAGTTCTTGTATAATTCTGTATATGATTTCGAGTGTAGCAAGCTCAGTAGAATGTTTCTTTCTAAACCCATATTGGCTATTATAGTATAACGCTTTAGAATGGAAATAATCGCGGATTTGATCAAACATAACCGTTTCAAAATGTTTGAAATCACTGGCAGGATAGAAATAGGACGATGATTGTTAAAATCAGAAACATCACCTTTTGCAATTTTTAATTTGTCTGGAAATATACCAGTTATTATTGAGTATTTTTTTCAATTTTAGTAATGGTGATGAAATACAGTAATTTTCACAACTTGATTTTGGAGGTAAACGATCAGTTATATTTACAGTAGTTTCCATGTTAATTGGGTTAAAGCTGAAGGTGTGAAATATCGGGTTTTCAGGTAATATTTGTATGATTTACCTCCACTAGTAGTTATCATCAGCAATGTATCATGTCTGGTATGGCTATATTACATTGCAACTGGTAGCTAGCTACTACTACTAGTTTGCCAAACTAACATAGAAATTGATCGCTCATAAGAAAATCAGACTAAACAGAACATTATGATAACATTATTTTCCAACTTTGTGGACGTTAATAATACACTTGGCACTGTGACAATTTTACCGCCAATATGAATGTTCAAAAAACAAGTAGTTTACAGTAACACGCTGTGCACGTTTATTACAGTAATTAACACGCCTCGGTGGCTCCTGTAAAATCTGATGTAGGCCGATGCCAGAGCTATATTCGGTATTCTTCTTTGCAGTCATAGACGGGAAACAAGCTATATAAGAAGTATTATTTGATAAAGCAATGTATCAGAATGTGTACATATGCAATGCGCAGTGTGTACACTATAAGATTGACATGGCATCTACAATCTATCTGAAAACGTTTGTTTTGCGTCGTATCTAAACACTGAATTAAAAAGGACCAGTCATTTAATGTACACCGATCCGCAACTCAACAAACAGCGAGTCGCGTGTTGGTTGGCCAACGCAACATTTGCCGGCGCGATTCGGACACTGAATCACATCGACAACTGTTGACTTGTAGTCCAGTAGAAATTTACGATGACCCGGACATTTTGGTTAAAAAGCCAGTTTTTGTTTTAAGGTGAACTGTAGGGTTTCCTGAGCTTCCAAAAAAAAACCCAACCAAAATCAACCCTGGGAACTTTGTTTTTTCCCAATCCTTGTTTTGGGGTGTTTCGGTCCAATTGCGAAGTAAAACTGTTTGTTTGCGTTTGTTAATCATAGTTTTAACTGTTTCATTTATTGGTTAATACGTTTGTAATTATATGTATACTGGTCTACTAAGCCACACATTAATTATAGAGTTTAATTAACAAATTTAATTAATTAATTAGTAATATATTTCTTCTATAGCACTCCGTCCAACATTGTTCAGGGATTTTATTAACATCTTAACTAAAATCACATGAATGTCACTTATACCCAAAACAGTGAATGGTATAGCATTCAAACTTGAATATAACTAGGAGAGATCATAAATGTCCTACCTGTAAGCTTCTAATATATCATTTGTTAAACATCATCATCACTGTTGGGTAGCTGTACAAGAGTTGGGCCGTTTGCGCACTGTCCTTGACATTTGCAATGGAGGCAAGACGCATCTTTGAGCAGTTGCAAGACACACACAAGTTATCTTGGCGCTTGCAAGAGCAACGGATCTCTTGTAGAAGATGTTCGGGTGCTGGTTCTTTGTCACTACTGAGTGTGCGTCATAGTGGAAGCCATATTTTTTTACTTCTGTCCAATACCGTCTTCAGATTAACCCAAGTAGAAACCTGTAGGTGCATACTGAGTGAATGGAATTAGCAGGCTCGACTTGTCGGCGGAATTCTTTCAATGGCGACATACTTTGATGAAATTATGTGCATGTATCGTAGATCGTCGAGACTTACATTTCAGTTACTTTTGGTGTAAAGCGAAACCATATACCGCTCCCCAGCTGTTGCAATGTCGGCGCTCGATGCAATGTTACTGTCGAATATGGCAACATATGTTCTCAGCTCTGTTGAAGATCCTAGAACTTTCATGTCTTTGACTCATAGATAGCTGACGTTGTGTCACAGCCAGACATAGCGTGTGCAAATGGCAAGCACATACACATCTCCTTTCCGAGAGCATGTTGACCAGCGCTGATACTGATTAGTATTTGCTTGGTTTACATATAAAGGGTGGACTTTTCAGGTGCATGGTAAGGCAGGATTATAAGCAGATATGTATCATCACAACGGACACATACGTTCTCGTGGGATTCTGCAACTTCTGTTACTGTCGGATACCACACTTCGCAATTGTGGTATCCGCATATCCTTTCTCGCCAGCGTGACGCACCTCGATACCTTCTTTCAGCAGGTAAGTAGAAAGGATATTAATAAGTTGCTGTTTGTTGTGTTAGTTTGAAAGAACACTACTTTTGTTTGAAGGCACTGGAGTGTTACGTCTAACCAACACATCAGCGAAAAGGATCTTGCCCAATTTACGTCGCTTCTGTTCGGGTTCCTTGGTCGTGAGCACTTCATAGCTGTCGAACACTTCGAACCAGGCCCTATCGCGTCCTGCCAAGTGTAGAACATACATCACATAAGATGAACACACTTCATGAAAGTGTTTTGCTAGGGTATCTGATGCAGAACGGCACATCCATCCACAACTGTGGCTTTGATGTCAATTTCATCACTGCAGACAACATCGAGGGTGGCATGTACGAAACTAATTTAGACTTCACTGGCCTTCGCATTGTGTCATTGTCGTGGAATAAAGCTGGGGCTATGGCTGCTAGGTCATGTGAGAAGACACTGCGATATGGTGGTCCAGAAGTATATGCCCTGGCCAATAGCCTCTGGTACAGCTTCGTCGACGACATGTGCACTTCTTTTCCATCTTTCAGTTTGACAGTTTTCCTCATATCTGCGAAGGTTTTCACTCGGTCTGACTTCCTGAGAACGGTGTGTCCGTACTTCCGATCTGTGATCTTCTGGTGGATTTTCATTCCAATATCCACAGCTTGGTCTACATTGACTCTCTTATAAGCTATGACCCCAGTAGCAAGATTTTGCAGGTGTTCGTCACTGTCGGTGGAAAATGGGTTATGACTTCGCAGAAAGGTCAGAAATTTGGCCAGATCAATGTTGTCCTGTTTACATTCTAGCGCAACAACCTGGTTTGTTGCCTGAGATTATTTAGTCACATTTTTTGAGGCGGTGTAAGTCTTCCCACATTTTTCATGGACTTAATGATCACCTGCCACCAATGTAATTTTGACACCGGCCCCAATGAATCTACCCCTTTCTTTCTAAGTTTAACCATTAAGCCACCACCACCTTCTTAACAAATGACACGTTGCTCCATATCAGTTACCTGTTCCTGAAAAAGATGTAAGACTATTTTCTAGGCAATCTTCATAATATGACTATGTGTACTATTATTATGGGTAACATGTTCAACAGCAGTTTGCTAACTTTACTTTATACAATTACTCAAACAGAGATTTCGGATTTAAAATGCTATCTTACTAACTATGAATGTTTCACTAATAAATCAACCAAGATCTACCGTTACGCCTTGGCTACAAAAAAAACAATGTCATGTTTGGCTTTCCATAACACACACTTTCAAATCGTTCAAGCACAGATGCATAATAATCCGTAACGATCAGTACATATATGTATTATAACTATTCTAACAATCTGTAAGCAAGTAATAAATACAATAGCTATTATTTAGAATATAGATCCACTGCGTAACATTTCTTGAGGGGGTTTACGAAAACGGTTTGTTCTATTAAGTACTACGAGTTTTGGTTCAGTTAATTATGTGATATTATCGCTCGTGTTTGGCTTTTAAAACATTGGCTTTCGATACACAACTGTAAGATCTAATCTTGTGGCAAACACTTGATTTCTTATATTAACGTGTTAATGGATATATAAAATACAAATCGACACAAGTATCCTAACCGTTAACTTGCTGGCCAGTGAAAGTCAGTGCGCCAAAACTCATTTGCATCTACGTATGGACAGCCAATAAAACGAAAATGTTACAAAAAGCGACTGACAGGGTACGTATATAGTTCATGACAAAACACTACTGGTCATCCTAAAACGAACATTGGCTTTTTAACCAAAATGTCCGGGTTTTGTAAAAAATTTGCTGATTTCTACTGGACTATTGGGTAATATGCACGGGTCTATGACACAAAGTCACACAGAGTCGATCGATGTACGCTAGTCTGCAACTCAACAAAACACGAGTATTGTTCTAGCTGGTGACACACTGGCCGCGATTACATCCAACGTAAGTTGTGTCAAACACTACACTCATGCACATTGACCAGCCCCTCTTCCAAGTAGCACAGTCGGAAGGTATGCCTCCCATGCACCCAGTGGAGTTCTAAATGAAACTTACTTTTTTGTAACCCTGAAGGTGTCTAGTAAACATATTTGGATGTTCACATTTCGAAATAATGTCCGAAGGGGTCCGTTTGGCGGCCATCTTGGATTTTGTCACGCGCGACTGGTAAAATCAAGGATACCCATAACTTTTGAACCATTCATCATACAAACACAAATGAACCCACGTTTTCGTATAACTGTGGCATGAGGAATCGCTTGAGATGGTTATTTTGACGATTCAAACACATTTATTGCTTCAAAATGCACATACCATGTGTTCATGCCTGAAATCAAGTCAAATACTAAGTTAAGGATAGGTGATTGCGCATAAGCACTGACTCAACATTATATGCCACTACTAGGCAGAAAATGGGCTAATTATGAGTCCAAGAAGAAAGGAAACTACACGAAATCTACCCACTACAATCAGTGTCTACGTCTACTCAAGAACTATCTACACGAAACTTACCCTCGACACTACACATTAATCATCATCATCGCCAAGAAGCAGCTCATCATAGTCAATCTGCTGATCATCTTCCTCTTCTCCCTTCTCCTCCTCAACAGCTTTCTCAAGCAAGTCAACGAGTGGGGAGGCAAGATGGGTCCACACTGGCTCCTGTACACCCTCCTCATTCTTCACCCATCCCTGTCCACCATCGTAGGGCTTGGGTCGCCAGAAGCGAGGTTGGTTGGCCCGCTTGTACTTGGCTAGTCGGTAGTTGACCCGGCCAACATGGAGAAATAGCAGGGTGGGAGGAGAGCCAGGTCAACGTTGGACTTGGTGGTGAGCTTCTCGTAGTGTCCCACCATCTTTATGAGCATCTTGCCTCACACAGCATCCCCTGATGACTCGTGTGCACAGACGCGAACCGAAACCTGCAATCTTGACACAGAACAAGGTCGCAAGACTGCTGCACATCAGCAGGCATTCAGATATGTGGTATAATTTATTGATAATCATGTGATTGAGCAGATTGAGGTGGTGCAGCTCTCCTCCCTGCAGCTCCTCTACATCAAGGAATTGGAGCAAAATGGCTACCCAAAGTCTGACTATAGGAGCGAGAAACTCAAGAACCGATTCGAGGTTCACAAAATCAGTGAGCAAAAATTGCTGTCATCAACGTGAATCCAAGAGTCAAGGGCTTTGTCACATACAATCTGGTCTACAATGCCAGCATCACGGTTGCGGACGCTGTGGCCTACATGTACAAACTTTCTCCACGATCAAGTATGAGGATGTTGCTCTTTTTTGCCTTCAGCGTGTCCAAGTCCCTAACCTGGCCTCCCACAGCCGAAGTCCTCGAGATGAAGTCCGAGGATCTCCTCCCTCCAGACCTGATCTATTTCCTCAACATTGTTATGTCTGGAGAGGCAGAGGTTGGGGAGAAATGTGAGAGGACGAGACGCTGCCTATTTGCCAGGACCTCTGCCGTGCAGTGACGAAGGGTGAGTGGAAGCTGCCGAAACACATCCTCCTCTGTTGCACAGTCCGGCACCTGTACCGCAACAAGCAGCTGGACATCATTCTTAACAGACTCGGCCACTGTGAGTCCTAAGACTTCGGCCTCGAACTCGATACGACTATGGCTAAGGTCATCAATGAGGTGTTGACCTACCTGACTCCTCAGATTATCACTGGGGAAGGTAACGACGTGTTCCATCTCGAATGGGATAACATAAACAAAATCACTACCAATGTCCATGGCCCCAATGTCGTGAGTAGTGCAGGCGGCACCATGATTCAGGAGGTGAAACCTGGCTTCGGTCGCATGCAGGAGCGGGGCTTACAGCTCTATGACCGGGCTAAGAGTCGGTCATTCAAGGTGGATACCCCCGAAACCCTCCCTCCTCTATTTATTTACAAACGAGTAGGACCCACATTCCCAGATGGAACCGTGTTCACACCTGCTGCGGAGAATGACAAGGTGTACAAAGCGTTTTTGACGGAGTACTGTGTTTGGTTCTTGGTGCGGATGATGGGGAGCAGTGGGAAGCAGCCGGTCCCTGCGTTTGGTAGATTTATCTCCGCCACTGGATCGAAGCCCGGCAGGAAGTCGACCATTGATTACTTTACCCCAATCGGCCATTCACCGAGTACTGTGTCATCTAGGAGCAACTGAGACGGTCTGCAGAAGCTACCTCCGAGGTCGGACAGAAGTACGTCCTTAACACGCTCGATCTCGGTGGGTGCATGATGGCCCTTACCCTCAAATGGAAATTTCCAGAGAAGTACAAGTCGCATGTAGTCACCCTAGGGCAGTTCCACATTGTGATGAATTACATGGGTATGGTGATTGGGCACAAGTTCAGGGGCTCGGGCTACGTTGAGATTATCCTCGAGGCTGGCCTCGTCATCAGCGGCTATCTGAACAGTGTCATCAGTGGAAAGGTTTATGCTAAGGCGTTCTTCTATCTGAAGACTGTCTGTGAGGCGATGGAGCTGCTACTGATGAAGAAGTTTGAACAGGAGTAAAACGTCCATGTAGACAACCAAGTGGCCCTCCTCAACCTGGTCAAGTCCTGCAACCGAGAGAACCTCGACCTCGCTCTCCAGGACCCCTCAACTCTCACCATCGTCAACAAGTACGTAGAGTTTGAGGACAATGTGCATGCCGGTCACCTGAGCAAGACCCCTACCTTCTGGTTCGGCTTAATTGAACACACCCGCCTCATCCTCATCTATTCTGTGAAGACCAACAACCTCAAGCTCTACCACAAGTGCAATGGGGAGATGACTAACATATTCTTCGCATTTGATGGCCCGAACTACTCCAGGTACTTGGCCTGGCTGGAGGTGCTCCTCACCAACATCGACCTGTCTCACCCCGACGCGAAGGAGTTTCTTGAGAAGGGCGGCATCGCAGTGGCACGGTCACTCATTCCCGGTGCACTCAGCGCAGTCGACAAAACCACGGAGGAGACATTCATGAAGTTCGCCAAGTCGGCAGGAGGTCTAGTATGGCTGTTTTCAACGTTCGCTGCTTATCAGCATTGGTGCTGACCACATCCGCTCATGCCAAATATTTTGAGAGGATGCTCGAGATGTGTGGACTCATCAACGACCCCGAGTGTCCAAAGGCAGGGAAGCATCGCGAGCGCGAGGCTGCTGAGATCAAGAAGAGTGAGGAAGTTGTTCAGCAAACACTCACTGCTACCCAGAACTTCATCGACCCCTTCGCCTTCCCTGACAAAGACCGGCTCTACAACGTCGCATCCGGTGTTTCTGTTTCTCCGGAGGTCGAGATCGATATCCTTCGAACTGACACAGTTGGTAAGGAAGCCAAGAAAGCCTTCATCAGTGATCGTTTCCAGAATGGGTCATCTGAGGAGACCTTCTTTGAACCCATCAAGAAGCAGAAGCTGAAAAGACAACGGAGGCCTCAAATAAGACAGTCAAGCTCACCTCCACACAGGGAAAGCTCATTCAGTACCGTGAGCAAAGCAACCTGGCCTTTATGCTTCTTATGAAGTCGCAGCTCCGTGTCTGGAGCAGCAAGGCGGCGGCCTCGCGACTCGAGAAGTATGGGGTAGCGGTTACCATCGTGGAGGGGAAGGCACATCACTTCAGCTGGACTCATCCAATAGTGAAGTGACTACGCGCGAGATCGATGAGCTGTCCTCAGATCAGGAGGAGACGGACACCCAGGTCGTTCTCTACCTCCAATATGCCACCAAGCAAGGGTACAAGTCGTAGCGAGAATTCCTGATAGTGACATATTCTTCATCCTGCTCCACCACTCGCACTCCATCAGCCTCACCATCTATATCGACACCGGCATGGGCAAGCACCGCCAGATAGTCAACGTGACGGAGCTGGCCAAGTCACTGGAGCACGCTGGTCGGGTTCTACGTGCTCTCAGGCGAGGACTGCACCAGCGCCTTCGAGGGCAAAGGCAATGTGGCGCCTCTGAAAAAGCTCCAGAAGAACCCTAAATATCACAACGTTTTCAAGAAACTTGTTGATGACTGGACGGTGAAGCCGGAAGTGATGGCAGATTTGGAGGCCTTCGCCTGCCTCATGTACGGTCAGGCTCGCGATACATCAGTGGATGCTGTGCGAGGCAAGATGCTCATAAAGATGGTGGGAGAACACGAAAAGCTCACCACCAAGTCCAATGTTGACCTGGCTCTCCTCCCACCCTGCTATTTCTCCATGTTGGCCGGGTCAACTAACGACTAGCCAAGTACAAGCGGGCCAACCAACCTCGCTTCTAGCGACCCAAGCCCTACGAAGATGGACAGGGATGGGTGAAGACTGAGGAGGGTGTACTGGAGCCAGTGTGGTCGTGTGGACCCATCTTGCCTCCCCCACTCATTGACTTGCTTGAGAAAGCTGTTGAGGAGGAGGAGGGAGAAGAGGAACATGATCAGCAGAGTGACTATGATGCTGCTTCTTGGCGATGATGATGATTAGTGTTAAGTGTTGAGGGTAAGTTTCGGGTAGATAGTTCTTGAGTAGACGTAGGTACTGATCGCAGTGGGTAGATTTCTTTTGGTTTCCTTTTTTGGACTCACAGTTAGCCCATTTTCTGCCTAGTAGTGGCATATAATGTTGAGTCAGTGCTTATGCGCAATCACCTATCCTAAACTTAGTATTTGACTTGATTTCAGGCATGAACATATGGTATTATGTGCATTTTGAAGCAATAAATGTGTTTGAATCTTCAAAATAACCATCTCAAGCGATTCCTCATGCCACAGTTATATGAAAACATGGGTTCATTTGTGTTTGTATGATGAATGGTTCAAAAGTTATGGGTATCCTTGATTTTATGTCGCGCGTGACAAAATCCAAGATGGCCGCCAAACGGACCCCTTCGGACATTATTTCGAAATGTGAACATCCAAATATGTTTACTAGACACCTTCAGGGTTGCAAAAAAGTAAGTTTCATTTAGAAATCCACTGGGTGCTAAAGGGTCTGGCAACGACGGGCCCATTCATAACGGGAGAACAGTTGTATGTAATGACAGAATATACGTCTCACTCAAAGTAGTATGAACTCCCCATTTCTGTAGAATTATTTTCCAACCTCTTCGCTCCTCGGTTTCCCTTTAGTCTAAAATAAGGGAAACCGAGGAGCGAAAATAACCTGGAGCGAGATTTATGTTGATGCTGTATATAACACATAGAATATTCTAACAACACAAAGATAACATCCTCCTAATGATTGTATTTATAATAGTTATTCTACATATAAAAATTATCTTTGCACAGTTTTCAAGTTGAATTTAAACATTACTCAGAGAAGTCGCAGAGCAGTGATTCGCTGTACACACGAGGTTACCGTCTTACATCATGCACCGTATCACTAGTTAATCAGCCAAACAGTCAGATTTAACAAGATTGCCATCCAGAGAATTAACTCTAGATGGCAGGTGGACAAGGAAGCCCTTTGGCTTATCGAGAGTCCAACCCTTCTATCTACATATATCCAGCCCTTCTGAGGTATGTGTAGATTTAAATTTTAAACATATTCACACTACTAGCACCCACACAATCATCAGATAATCTGTTCCATTCATTCACAGTCCTTTGTGAAAATGAGAACTTTCTTACGTCTAATCTACACTGCTCCTTTACTAATGTAACTTCATGTCCTCTAGTCTTTCTTAACTGAAAAAAACATATTTCTGTCAATATTTTCATAACCATTCAATATTTTAAACACTTCTATCTGATCTCCTCTCAATCTCCTGGTCTCTTCTTTTAGGCGTTTTTCATAACTAAGATCCCTCAGTTTTTGTATAATTTTAGTCGCTCTCCTCTGTACTCTTTCTAGCATATCTATGTCCTTCTTGCGGTATGGCCTCCACGCTTGTATACAATATTCTAAATGAGGCCTAACTATTGTTTTGTACAGCGGTATTATTAGTTCTTTTTCTTTATATGCTATATTTCGCCTAATCAATCCAAGGATTTTATTTCCTTTTGAAGCTGCAATTCCACACTGCTCTGAAACCTTCATGTCAGCATTAATTGTCAGTCCTAAGTCTTTTTCTTTTACAGTAGTACTTAGTACAGTTCCCCCCATTGTATATTCTACATATTCATTCCCATGTCCTGTGTGAAGGCATTTACATTTCCCAAAATTGTAAAACATTTGCCACTTTTCAGACCATTTGATCAACCTGTCAAGATCATCTTGTAAATGCTGTCTATCTCCATCACTTTTAATTCTTCTAAACACTTTTGTATCATCTGCAAATTTCAACACCTTGCTAGCTATATCATCGTCCAAATCGTTGATATATAATAAGAATAATATAGGTCCCAGTAATGATCCCTGTGGAACCCCACTCAAAACTGATTTCCAGTTTGAAGCTTCCCTATCAACAACTACCCGTTGTCTTCTGTCAATCAGCCATTTTTCTATCCAGTTAATTATACCATTTCCTATGCCATGGGCCTTTAGTTTAAGCAGTAATCTCTGATGTGGCACTTTGTCGAAAGCTTTTTGAAAATCTAAGTAGATGATATCTACTGGTGATCCATCATCTACCCACTTAGTGATCTTCAAAAAAACAACATATTTGTTAAGCATGACCTCGCTTTTAGAAACCCATGTTGAGATGGGTTTATCAAGTTATGTTTAACAAGAAAATCGACCATGTGATCTTTAATTAGTCTTTCTAATAATTTACAAATCACCGATGTTAAACTAACTGGTCTATAATTATTTGACTTGTTTCTCGAACCTTTTTTGAATAACGGTATGTTTGCTACTTTCCATTCTAAAGGAACCACTCCCTCTTCTAATGACAAGTTGAAAACTTGCAAGCGGTATGCTAATTTGTTCTACAATTTCCAATAGTAGTTTGGGTGGAATACCATTCACTCCAGGTGATTTATTATCCTTCATAGCCCCAATTTTCTTAGCTACCATTTCTGGGTTACAATTAACTGTCTTAAATAGTCTGATTCTGCCCCCTTGAACTTAGCTTCTATTACTGGCAGTGAACTAGTGTCTTCTCTGGTAAACACTGAACTAAAATACTCATTCAGGTCTTATGCCATTAAGAATCCTTCTGATATTATATTTCCAACAGTACTGGCAGTGAACTAGTGTCTTCTCTGGTAAACACTGAACTAAAATACTCATTCAGTTCTTCTGTCATTAAGAATCCTTCTGATATTATATTTCCAGCACTATCTTCTAGAGGCTACTCTTTGAATTTCTAATTTCAGCTGTAGCTTGGTTTAGTGCTTCTTTATAAATCTTGTAGTCTTCGTCATTTCCAGTACGTCTATACGACTTCCACATCATTTGTTTATACTTAATTTTTTTAATGGCTTCTTTCGATAAGTGTTTCTTTTTGGACCGTTTCCCGTGTTTTTAAGGGAACAAATTTGATGATGATGCATTCAATGCTTTATGCCTTAAACATGTCCAAACCAAATCGATTCTTGCCGAGGGTTCTACTTCTGGCAAAGTTGCTTCGTCAAACATCATGTGATAGGTGTTACGTTCCTTGAACTACTGCGTTCACTAGTGCAGAGCAAAGAAAGCAGCCAGGATGAGCCTGGTCAAACCTCACCTTACAACACGAATACCTTACACCTGGCCAAGCAGGTAGGTAGCGTAAGAGCTCTATGAACGACACGATACATTTGCACGTGGCGTAAGCCTCATAGTAGAAGCCAAGCTCAGACTTTAATCCGAGATTGCAATTGTACAACCGCATAGGGCCAGGCCCTGTATGCTATGAGCCTGTCTAAATTGTGGTACATTAATATATGCATATATTATAACGAAGGAAATTATATGTTCAGTGATACAGTCTGTATCTAACGTGCTGAATACAAAACACAAATAGGACAATGTTATAGCAGAACATAACGTGATGACATATAAACTGAATGTTGTTAATTGTCAAACTTAAATGTTCAATGCTTAATGTTCATGTGACCACGACGCCGCGTGGCGATCGATCACTAAACATTACAATGGGCATATATATATAAATTATATATATATACACACCTGTATAATTATCATTAACACGCGTAAAATTATGTTTTCTCCACATACACAAATCGTCTGGGCGAAAGAATGGTTTTCAACCTTCTCACCTCACACGTGCAACTAATAACGTCATACTAAATTCTTTTCGAAATTGTAATGACGACAAATATGTTATCAAATGCAAACATGCCACACTCAAATGAGTCTGTTGAACCATTTTACTGTCATCACAGGTCACGTGACATCCATAACAACATCAACGTCATCAGAACCCTCTCGTGACAATGTCATGCATACATCATCCAGGTCCTTCAGTGCGGATTCGTCTAATTCACGAAGTAACTGGCTGCCTCTCTGTGACCGAGGCACCTTCCTGAAATAACAAATACAAACACGTAAATGTCATATAGTAGAATCGCAACAAACAATTATTAATTGTAAGGTAAAAGTCAGTCTACAATGAAAGCATCCATTAACGCACATGTGCCTTTAACATTCCAATAAAAATATCCAAGGACAAACAACCTGATTTCTGATTTTCCTTAAAATATACACGTAACTATCAGGGTTCTGTATGTGCTTCTGTAAATAAATGTGTTTTACTATTTTCAAATAATTGATATCACTGAAATGGAACACACACAAGGTAAACACACAGTAGGCAGTCTTCCGATATATTAAGGATGTGATCAAGGACCTTTGATTGGCAAATGGTTGCTGAAGAAAGATCCTCCTGGCCAGCCTGTCTTACTGGCAGTTCTCCTATTGACATCAAAACTTATCTGACTAACTACGAGTTCAAGTGAGTAAAGCATCATGCTAGCAATTAACTGTTGTGCTGTACATATAACCGCTGAGACAACTATTGTCTCACGGAACACAAGTTATCCACTACTACGGGTTTTCTAACAAATACCAAGTTTCATTTGATCATGCTCAGGATATTCTCATTTTGAAATATTTATGGATGGAGTGGGATAGCATGTTTTTTAGTCTGCATCTTCATGAACCTGTGTAGAGAAGGCTTCTGTGGATGAGGGCAGGAGTTGGTCTTCCCGCGGTACTGAAGCCAGACGCTACAGGCTTCAGTTGTCCTCTGTAGTTTTAGCAGCAGCAGCGTATGGTTGTACATCACCTTCGGCTCACCTGTCATGTAACATAAGCACTGTACTTCAATCATCTGACAGATAATACAATCACTGTACTACAACATTGATTCATCTGATGCAATGCAACCACTGTACTTCAATATATATATCTTGTTCTTCTTCCATTAATGACCATCGGTCAAATCCATTATTTTTATATGGGTTAGAGAAATGAGACCTCTGCTCAGTGAGTCCATGACAGGTTTTTCCATTTATCTGTGTGTGGTCTTTTATTTCCCCTGGCACAAACACCATATATAAGAAACCAACTTTTCCCGAAAGCCACAGGCAACATAGGGTGAATGAAATTGCCCAAATATCGACACAGCAGCCGAACCAGTACCAAACCACTGCCCGGTCAGCACCAGGATTCGAATCCCAGTTCCTCTGAATGATAGTCCAGGACTCTAACCACTCGAGCACTGTGCCCCACAACACGAACATATAACACAACACAAACACTGTACTTCAATATCAGTTCATATGACACATAGCACAATTGTACTTCAATACCAGTTTGCCAGCCACAAAACAAGTTATCCACATTCCATAAACCAATAGTGTATTGTGGAGACACGATCATGAAAATAAAACTTTACGATTTGAAATAAAACTAGGGCCTCTTTACTGAAGAACAAGACTTAATGACATCCTGGTCCCAGAAGAACACTATCATACAAAAGTTAATTACAAAATTATTTTTATCTCATTAAAATGCTGATTTAAGCATAATTTTATACCCCTCTATTTATTTGGGTTACCCATATCGTTTGTGGAGTAACATAATACATCTGTCCTGTAAACATAATCACAATATTCCTCTCATTCCAGTCCTTCAAACTATGATAACAACCCAACAATGGAGTGGACAATAAGCACAAACTTCGACAGAAATGTTATTTCAAATAGTCACCAGTATTAAGTTGCACCGCAAGTCTAGAACATGTCAAGGAGGCGTGTGTTTTGTTGTTTCTCAGTAGTAACACTGATTTGTAAGTGTAAGCATTTTCTAGTAGATGGCGCATGTCGTGGTGGTCCGTGGGATGACGGTTTGACCTTGACCTCTTGGTGGGAGGGGGTGAATCCTCGTCCACCATTGTTGCTGTAACTGTTGGTGCAATCAAATCAATTAACCTGAAAGAAACAAAGAATAGAAATCAAGGGAGAACAGAGGAAGTATTTATTTGTGTGTGTGAACAGTTTCCGATTATATTTGTTGTTGATAGCATGAATTGTTTGTCAATATTGAAACAGATATGAAAGAACACATTGTAAAATAATTTACAGTACAGTAAACTTCAGATATATAACGAATCACACAGGACCGATCGATTTAATTGTTATATATCCAAAATTCGTTATATCCAAAAGTTACTGTACATGTATATAGTAATTTAATACTAACAAATTGGGACCAGTTAACTGATTCTGCATAAGTGAGAATCCGTAAGTGAATTCGTTACATCCAAGGTTTACTGTATGTTCAAATTTTAGGTTGTTCCAACCAATCTGTCATTTCACTGTATATATATATATATATAAAAACTCTATAGACAAATTAAATTCCTTCCTCTAATAATTAGTTATACAGGAAAGCTCCCTTAAAGTAAAACTACAGATTACCACGTACATATCAAGAGCAGACAATGCTGCATCATTGTCACCGAGTCCAACCAGTGCATACACTTCATACATGATGGCAGCGGTGTGTTTGACATCACACGTAACCATGGAAACAGTGCTTTGAGATCGACCAGTCAGATGTTGGCAAACAGTGACAGTGTCCGAGAACTCTCCACAACTCAACAAACTGTATGCTGTTTCCACATAAACTGAAGCCATGGAAACCCCAGGAAGGTCACATGACTCGGTAGTATATGTCATGTGACTATGGTGAAGCAGTGACAACAAAGTCTTGTATCCTGAAGCTGCATCTTGGTATCTAGAAAACATAACAGGTTTACATTTTTATTTTAGACCAGAAATGTTTACAACTGACCAATAATGTAATAACTGTAGCATCATATTATAAAGTGGTGATCACCAGATAATACAATATTGCACATTTCTTAACAATGATGTAAAATGTAAACATTTAAAATTAGTGCATAAATGCAGGTATATTGGGTGGATTTCTTAAAACACAAATATTCATGTTATGGTCAATAATCAAACACCATGAGAAAGTACAAAGAAATCGCCATCCTCAAAATTACAAATAGAGAAAGAAAGTGTAACAACAGGATGATAGAAAAATGGCCGCTGTTAGTATTAAAGGGTAAAAAGAATGAAAGTCCATTTTGTTCTTCTTCTTCCATTTTACTGTCTAGCCTCAGTTGGTTGGGGCTACAGGTGGTTTTGTTCTGCATCATGTGGACGGTAGGATAGGTATTGCTTTGACTCTTCAGTTAATCTATTTGTAAGTCATGTTGGTTTGAATGTATTCATTACAGAGCATTAAATACTAATCGGATTCCTACGTTTTTGCAAGCAATTGGCCTCATTCAAAAGAATCCCTATTGTGTCATAACACTCTACGTCACAACATTTGAGTTTCAATTAATAGACTCGTTTATAGGATTACATTTCTTTGCTACCAGAATATCAAAATTAGTATATAATGAATTCTGAGATAGCAAAGAATCACTGCATTGACAATTTGTTTCTAAAGTTGCCTATGACAACATAGACAGGCAGACTCGAGGAAATGGCAAAGGGGAGAGCCAGCAATGTATTTGTCAACAACTATTCTGATAACATTGATGCCATTTTAGTAAGAATATTAATGATTTAAGAAAGTGTGCATGATTTGACAAAATGTATTAATACATTTAATGGACCAGTGTGATCTTGATGGGTCAGGGCATTATACTACCCCCAGTATCAACAAGTATGTAACTATTTATTATCATTTTTATTATTGATATTTTAATGCATATGTGTGTTAAAATTACGTTTCTAAAACTGAAGTAAACCATCTGAATCCAAAATTCATATCAGCTGAGCTATGTATCATTATTCAATGCTTTGCCCCAGTTCACTCACCGTTGCAGTTCTAGACATCTCTTGCACAGCGTATACATAGCTTGGGCCAATGTCACTTCAAGTTCTCGTGGGGGGCGTAGTGGTGATGATAGCCTGACTCGGTCACCACAGAACTCAACTGTAGATAACAATCGTTTCTTGTTGGACATGTCTGGGTTCTTTAGTTGCTGCAACATGCAATGCAATATCACATTTACAAGGCTATGTCCAGTCAGGCATTTTAAGGATACTGGTGTTATTACATACAGTAACATGAGGATCAAGGTTGATGGCCCAGAAATCAGTGATACTTGTGGTTACATGCAGGTAACAGCAAGCTGACAGGCTCAAATATACTGATACATATAACCACAAGTGGGTAGAATTCAGAAGATAGCTAGTGGTGGATTTAGGGTCGCCACGTCTGTGATACTTACAGCTACTAGTAGAATAAGGGTCTCCAAATCTGTGCTACTTAAGCTACTGGTAGATTTAGCGTCTCCAAGTCTGTGATATTGACAGGTACTAGTAGATTTAGGGTATCCAAATCTGTGCTACTTACAGCTACTAGTATATTTAGGATCTCCAAGTCTGTGCTACTTACAGCTACTAGCAGATTTAGGATCTCCAAGTCTGTGATACTTACAGCTACTAGTAGATTTAGGATCTCCAAGTATGTGATACTTACAGCTACTAGTAGATTTAGGGTCTCCAACTGTGTGTTACTTACAGCTACTAATAGATTTAGGGTCTCCAACTGTGTGATACTTACAGCTACTAGTAGATTTAGGGTCTCCAACTGTGTGATACTTACAGCTACTAGTAGATTTAGGGTCTCCAACAGTGTGCTACCTACAGCTACCAGTAGATTTAGGGTATCCAAGTCTGTGATGCTTACAGCTATTAGTAGATGTAGGATCTCCAAATCTGTGGTACTTACAGCTACTAGTAGATTTAGGGTCTCCATGTCTGTGTTACTTACAGCTACTAGTAGATTTAGGGTCTTCAAATTTGTGCTACTTACAGCTACAAGTAGATTTAGGGTATCAAAGTCTGTGTTACTTATGGTTACTAGTAGATTTAGGGTCTCCAAGCATGTGATACTTACAGCTACTAGTGGATTTAGGGTATCAAAGTGTATTATACAGCTACTTGTAGATTAGGGTCTCCATCAGTGTGCTACCTACAGCTACTAGTAGATTTAGGGTATTCAAGTATGTGATACCTACAGCTACTAGTAGATTTAGGACCTCCAAATATGTGGTACTTACAGCTACTATTAGTTTTAAGGTCTCCAAGTCTGTGTTGCTTACAGCTACTAGTAGATTTAGGGTCTCCAAGTCTGTGTTACTTACAGCTACTAGTAGATTTAGGGTCTCCAAGTCTGTGTTACTTACAGCTACTAGTACATTTAGGGTCTCCAAGTCTGTAATAATTACAGCAACTGGTAGATTTTGGGTCTCCAAGTCTGTAATAATAACAGCAACTGGTAGATTTAGGGTCTCAAAATATGTGCTACTCACAGCTACTGGTAGATTTAGGGTCTGAAAATCGGTGCTACTTACAGCTACTGGTAGTTTACGGTCTCCAAGTCTGTGCTACTTACAGCTACTGGTAGATTTAGGGTCTCAAAATCTGTGATATTTAAAGCCATCAGTAGATTTAAGGTATCAAAGTCTGTGTTACATATAGTTACAAAGCATGTGATACTTACAGCTACTAGTAGATTTAGGGTATCAAAGTTTGTGATACAGCTACTAGTAGATCTAGGGTCTTCTAGCATGTGATACTTACAGCTACTAGTAGATTTAAGGTCTCCAACTGTGTGTTACAGCTACTAGTAGATTTAGGGTCTCCAAGTATGTGCTACTTACAGCTACTAGTAGATTTAGGGTCTCCACGTCTGTGATACTTACAATTACTAGTAGATTTAGGGTCTCAAAGTCAGTGAAACTTACAGCTACTAGCAGATTTAGGGTTTCCAACTCGGCGTCGTAGAGTCCCAGTTTCCTGTACTGTAAGGACATATTGTACAGAGGGGCAGGGTAACACCTGTCACTCAAGGCAGCCCTCTTCAACATCTCAATGGCACTGTATAGCTTGCCCTAAACCAACAGTAACACAATATCTTACAGGAAAAACAAAACCACATTCAACTGTCACTGTTTTGTATAAGAACTTCAAATTCTTTTCCTACGTGGTATTCCTAATACCAATATGATGACTTGGTCTTCAGTTAAAACAGCATAGATTAATATACACATATATATATAATCTATATATTTATATTAGAGAGAGGCAGAACGCAAGGGCCGCATTCACATCTGTAAGGGAACACCAAGTGAACAAAGACCATAACATCAAGGCAAAAGATGCCACAGTGCTTGCCAGAGAGAACAACTTCTGGTTAAAAAAGACCAGTGAGACTCGAGAGAGGTGATCAGTGATCAACAGAGAAATCAGATACAATCTTCCCGCGATATTCTTAGAACTGCTGTCATGTGACAATTACCAATGTCACATGATACCAAGAACAGCACAGTAGAACGTTGATACGGACACCGTCGAGTTAACGTAGGATTCAGAAAGGTAACTGTAAAACCCCATCAAATATGAATCTAACTGAATCTGGAAGCAATTTATATTAATAATTTTTTTAATCTGAAATAAAGCATTTGTATTCATTTTCATAATACATGTAGTACTAAACTTAATTTCCTTTTAAATGGAGGCAGTCTATTCCTAGTTTTTCATTTATTAGTTATTGTTCTTAAGGTGGCTCTGGTGGCAAAGACATGCTTGTTTTGAATTAATAATTTCTAAAACAAGTTTTGAAGATAGACTAAAAATTGTTTCCCAGACTCTGCCAAAGACATCAAGCAATACTCTAGTCCAAAAAGAATTAAGTTTCTAGGTTGTTTAGTGACATGTCCATGCTTTTAAAGACAATTAAAAAACATGTCAAAAATTACCTAAAATTGGCATTTTATTTCATTTTGAGAAATACCTTGAAAGAAAAATGTGCATGTTTGTAAGCGTAAATATATTATTAACATTCATACGGGTATGTTTTGATGTCAAAAACGCTGACCGGACACCATGATAAAGTCATTCTACCTAGTTTCCGAATTAGCTATTAGGTGGTACTGATGCACATTAGTGAGAAGTACTGTTCAGTGTTCCATTTTTAAGTTTGGTCGCTAGGTGGCTGCACCATTTCATTGTGAAATGAAAGTGCGGTTGTCGACACACAATTTGGATATCTGACATATTTCTTTGTAAGCGACCTGTCTAACGTGGGACTAGAAATAACCTTAAAGAACCATAGAATCGCATCGTAGGGACACAGTGAAACGTGAAAAGCCGCGTCCATGGTGAAACTTGAAAAACCGTGTCCCACCTCGAAAAATAGCCAAAAAACCGCGTCAGCGCAAATACTGCCAACACTTTCCCAATTTCCCACCTCCAACATGGCAGACTTCCTGTTACAATGCTGGTTAATTTAGGGTAAAGAACTGACTGCCTCCCTTTAAAACACAGGCTTTTAATGTACTGTAAACACATGAATACTTGTAAGAATCTACCTGTGCACTGAGACAGCAGCCAAGTAGATTGAGAGAGATGCAGGTGAATTGGTTCTCTGCATCACGGGTGTGGGAAATCAGCAGAGCTACCACACGTCCCATCTCTTGCTGCTGGTATAACACATACGCTGAAACATGAACACGTTCATTCAATTAAATTTATCCTGCCGATGAAGCATTAAAATTATTATATTCATAAAAGCAAAAAAGTTCTTTTATACAACCATGGGACTATGCAAAGCTTTATATGTTCACCCTCTACCAGACATGTTCCATTAACCAACATCTTTACTTCTCTGGGAAGTTTTAATACATGCTGCAATTTCTGTGTAAAGACTATTCTAAAATTTATATATATATATTAATTGTTTATTGCCGGGTATTTATTTGTATAGCTGTGTGAACTGAAGCAATGGGGAGTGAGCAAAATGGCACAAGTCGTAAAACAGCAGCTAGGGGAGTCAAAACTGAATGAATCCGATATTCTAACCACTTTTCCAACTACTATGTTACTGAGCCCCACAAAAGTAAGTATTGACCAGAACCAACAAATCTTATCATACGCCTAACTTTTTACTTGTAAAAAAGTAAAGGTAAGTTCTTAAATTGGGCAGTATCCAGTCCTCAGGACTGCTCAAAGCGCTTTACACTTTATTCCCTGACAGACCTGTTCAATCAAACACCATCTCAACTAGTCATGTTATCGACACTCCAGTGTAAGAAATAGTGACATACCGTGCATGTAGACAGCATATGCTGGGACACTAGGTTGGGGCATGACACTAGCCCGGGGCGTGAGGACACTATGACACTTGTCCCACAGGCGAAGGGAGAAGTAGACCAGGGAGAGGAGAGACGACATCATCTCTGTCAGTTGTAACTCACTCCTATCATCAGTTGATGTCGAAACGATGTGGAGACATTCCTGTAACGAGATGTAACAATATTGAGTGTAATTAAGGTGATAGATCCACGTGTAATGAAATGCAATAGTGTCAGGTGTAATAAAGTTAAATTATGTCCTGTCATCAACTGATGTCACTACAATATAGACGTTCCTGTAAAGATATATAACAATGTTGGATGTAATGAAGCGGGTAGAACCATATGTAATGAGATGTAATAATGTCAGGTGTAATATGTAATAAATGTAGTACATTCACTGAGGTCATTGTAATTAGGCTTAATGAAGGTGACTACATCATATGGTGTTCCTGTAATAAGATGTAACATCGTCAGATGTGATGGGTAATTAATTAGCCACATATGTCCCTGTAATGAGATGTAACTGAGTAAGGTTGTAATTATGATGATCCATCTACAGATGTCGCTGAGTGCAATGTATACATCCTTAGTCTTCCATGTAAAGATATGCAATACTATGTATAAAGTGTATATAATGTTGTACATTATCATACATCCATGTAAATATATGTAATACGGGATGTAATCTGTAAAGAATGTGATACATCCTTAGTCATCTGTGTAAAGCGATGTAATGCTGGGTATGACTGTGATACATACAATTATATCTTGGTTTTCTAAATGATTCAGCTGCTACTGCACATCTTCCTCAAAGAATGATCCATTACACAAGATTCTAAATTTCATAATACAACAAACACAGCCATTACAATGACGTTGTAAACTGACCGGCTCAAAGTGGATGGCTGACAAGGCTTCCAATTGTTCTCTTGCCTCTGACATTTGACCCTCTAGTACCAGAGTGAGGCTGTGCAGACAAAGCAGTAGACATATCTCCTCCCTAGAAGAAACTGCAAAGTGTCATATTTACATAAACTGTCCCATTATTATGAATACAACAAGGATTTCTTATAAGTTTAGTCATAGAACAGTACAATGTATACTTTTTGTCAACTATTACAATTTACCCATAGCTCTCACAGATTTTTGTTTTGTGAATTTTTGAAGTTCAGATATGTAGGTTATACATGTTTTACCTGCTTGTCAAAAGTGAGTTTATCATGAATTGTTTACAGGTGCTGAATAAACCCACATGCATATTACATCCAACAAATAAGAACAAACACTAGGAAATTTACAATAAATTATTCAGGACCAATTTTCTGGAATGCCCTACCTCATGTTCTGCAGCAACTTGTATCCGTAAATCAGCTTAAAAAGAAACTCATAGAGCTATTACTGTCTAAGTATCTTTGAACTCTTGAAATATCTTATTAATTACTCATAACCTACCATGATTTTTTCATGGCATAAGTGATTAAGCTTTTTTGTTTTACTTAATGTATTACTTGATGTTTAATCATTACCATGTTCTAATGAGTAACTTCATTTATTTATTTATTTAGTAGACCTGTTATTTATAAAAAAATAAAAACACCTATTCATGTACATCCTATTCACATGGTTCCAGATACATGTACTGTTTTAATGTTATGCTGTAATTTTATGGAACAAGGAAACGGATTATTAAAATGATTTTGTCCTGGTGGTCCTCAACATAAGCCTCTTGGGGTTTCCAGAGGATCTCCTCAGTTGCAACATGTGTTTATTGTAATCCAGTGTAGATATGTTCAGAAATTTGTATCGAGACCGAAATAAAGTTCTATCTATTGTAAAATCTTAAAGCAGTGTCTAACCGTGTATGTGAGGGCAACGATTGGGAAACAAATCAAATACGTTCGGCTGCTTCTTTGTTTATTCATCTGTTGACTACTTGAAAATTGCATAGAAACTTCTAGATCGATTTTCCGCGATGTTCCGTTTCTAAGCTCAGCTTCCAAAGTTTTAGAAGTGAAAGAAGCCTTATTAAAATATTAGTATGCATAATTTCTGCACTAATGAATGGGCCCGAGCCACCCAACAGCACACCCTAGTAACATTACTTATCTACCTGCTGCAGTTTTACTGTCAGAGAGGACAGAAATCAAATTTCTTACAACCGAGTCCTCATCATTTGTGGAATCTGCTTTCTGTCGACACAGCCGCAGCCCTAAAACATGTCAAAACCCTAGACAATCAATACACTCATGTTGTTGAAGTCAACTATGCCAACTTTGATCAATATATGACAGTTTTAATAGAAACTTTTTAATCTTATTTCTACAACTGAATCAACATTTTCAAACCACACATTAGGAGTCATGGTAAAGATGTGGCAATGTTT
>CM034542.1:47613335-47713335 GCA_020002185.1 Paraescarpia echinospica
TTAAACTAACTGGTCTATAATTATTTGACTTGTTTCTCGAACCTTTTTTGAATAACGGTATGTTTGCTACTTTCCATTCTAAAGGAACCACTCCCTCTTCTAATGACAAGTTGAAAACTTGCAAGCGGTATGCTAATTTGTTCTACAATTTCCAATAGTAGTTTGGGTGGAATACCATTCACTCCAGGTGATTTATTATCCTTCATAGCCCCAATTTTCTTAGCTACCATTTCTGGGTTACAATTAACTGTCTTAAATAGTCTGATTCTGCCCCCTTGAACTTAGCTTCTATTACTGGCAGTGAACTAGTGTCTTCTCTGGTAAACACTGAACTAAAATACTCATTCAGGTCTTATGCCATTAAGAATCCTTCTGATATTATATTTCCAGCAGTACTGGCAGTGAACTAGTGTCTTCTCTGGTAAACACTGAACTAAAATACTCATTCAGTTCTTCTGTCATTAAGAATCCTTCTGATATTATATTTCCAGCACTATCTTCTAGAGGCTACTCTTAGAATTTCTAATTTCAGCTGTAGCTTGGTTTAGTGCTTCTTTATAAATCTTGTAGTCTTCGTCATTTCCAGTACGTCTATACGACTTCCACATCATTTGTTTATACTTAATTTTTTTAATGGCTTCTTTCGATAAGTGTTTCTTTTTGGACCGTTTCCCGTGTTTTTAAGGGAACAAATTTGATGATGATGCATTCAATGCTTTATGCCTTAAACATGTCCAAACCAAATCGATTCTTGCCGAGGGTTCTACTTCTGGCAAAGTTGCTTCGTCAAACATCATGTGATAGGTGTTACGTTCCTTGAACTACTGCGTTCACTAGTGCAGAGCAAAGAAAGCAGCCAGGATGAGCCTGGTCAAACCTCACCTTACAACACGAATACCTTACACCTGGCCAAGCAGGTAGGTAGCGTAAGAGCTCTATGAACGACACGATACATTTGCACGTGGCGTAAGCCTCATAGTAGAAGCCAAGCTCAGACTTTAATCCGAGATTGCAATTGTACAACCGCATAGGGCCAGGCCCTGTATGCTATGAGCCTGTCTAAATTGTGGTACATTAATATATGCATATATTATAACGAAGGAAATTATATGTTCAGTGATACAGTCTGTATCTAACGTGCTGAATACAAAACACAAATAGGACAATGTTATAGCAGAACATAACGTGATGACATATAAACTGAATGTTGTTAATTGTCAAACTTAAATGTTCAATGCTTAATGTTCATGTGACCACGACGCCGCGTGGCGATCGATCACTAAACATTACAATGGGCATATATATATAAATTATATATATATACACACCTGTATAATTATCATTAACACGCGTAAAATTATGTTTTCTCCACATACACAAATCGTCTGGGCGAAAGAATGGTTTTCAACCTTCTCACCTCACACTAATCTCACCTCACACTAATAACGTCATACTAAATTCTTTTCGAAATTGTAATGACGACAAATATGTTATCAAATGCAAACATGCCACACTCAAATGAGTCTGTTGAACCATTTTACTGTCATCACAGGTCACGTGACATCCATAACAACATCAACGTCATCAGAACCCTCTCGTGACAATGTCATGCATACATCATCCAGGTCCTTCAGTGCGGATTCGTCTAATTCACGAAGTAACTGGCTGCCTCTCTGTGACCGAGGCACCTTCCTGAAATAACAAATACAAACACGTAAATGTCATATAGTAGAATCGCAACAAACAATTATTAATTGTAAGGTAAAAGTCAGTCTACAATGAAAGCATCCATTAACGCACATGTGCCTTTAACATTCCAATAAAAATATCCAAGGACAAACAACCTGATTTCTGATTTTCCTTAAAATATACACGTAACTATCAGGGTTCTGTATCTGCTTCTGTAAATAAATGTGTTTTACTATTTTCAAATAATTGATATCACTGAAATGGAACACACACAAGGTAAACACACAGTAGGCAGTCTTCCGATATATTAAGGATGTGATCAAGGACCTTTGATTGGCAAATGGTTGCTGAAGAAAGATCCTCCTGGCCAGCCTGTCTTACTGGCAGTTCTCCTATTGACATCAAAACTTATCTGACTAACTAGGAGTTCAAGTGAGTAAAGCATCATGCTAGCAATTAACTGTTGTGCTGTACATATAACCGCTGAAACAACTATTGTCTCACGGAACACAAGTTATCCACTACTACGGGTTTTCTAACAAATACCAAGTTTCATTTGATCATGCTCAGGATATTCTCATTTTGAAATATTTATGGATGGAGTGGGATAGCATGTTTTTTAGTCTGCATCTTCATGAACCTGTGTAGAGAAGGCTTCTGTGGATGAGGGCAGGAGTTGGTCTTCCCGCGGTACTGAAGCCAGACGCTACAGGCTTCAGTTGTCCTCTGTAGTTTTAGCAGCAGCAGCGTATGGTTGTACATCACCTCCGGCTCACCTGTCATGTGACATAAGCACTGTACTTCAATCATCTGACAGATAATACAATCACTGTACTACAACATTGATTCATCTGATGCAATGCAACCACTGTACTTCAAAATATATATATCTTGTTCTTCTTCCATTAATGACCATCGGTCAAATCCATTATTTTTATATGGGTTAGAGAAATGAGACCTCTGCTCAGTGAGTCCATGACAGGTTTTTCCATTTATCTGTGTGTGGTCTTTTATTTCCCCTGGCACAAACACCATGTATAAGAAACCAACTTTTTCCGAAAGCCACAGGCAACATAGGGTGAATTAAATTGCCCAAATATCGACACAGCAGCCGAACCAGTACCAAACCACTGCCCGGTCAGCACCAGGATTCGAATCCCACTTCCTCTGAATGATAGTCCAGGACTCTATCCACTCGAGCACTGTGCCCCACAACACGAACATTGTACTTCAATGCAGTTCATGCGACACAACTGACGCTGTACTTCAATACAGTTCATATAACACAACACAAACACTGTACTTCAATATCAGTTCATATGACACATAGCACAATTGTACTTCAATACCAGTTTGCCAGCCACAAAACAAGTTATCCACATTCCATAAACCAATAGTGTATTGTGGAGACACGATCATGATAAAACTTTACGATTTGAAATAAAACTAGGGCCTCTTTACTGAAGAACAAGACTTAATGACATCCTGGTCCTAGACGAACACTATCATACAAAAGTTAATTACAAAATTATTTTTATCTCATTAAAATGCTGATTTAAGCATAATTTTATACCCCTCTATTTATTTGGGTTACCCATATCGTTTGTGGAGTAACATAATACATCTGTCCTGTAAACATAATCACAATATTCCTCTCATTCCAGTCCTTCAAACTGTGATAACAACCCAACAATGGAGTGGACAATAAGCACAAACTTTGACAAAAATGTTATTTCAAATAGTCACCAGTATTAAGTTGCACCGCAAGTCTAGAACATGTCAAGGAGGCGTGTGTTTTGTTGTTTCTCAGTAGTAACACTGATTTGTAAGTGTAAGCATTTTCTAGTAGATGGCGCATGTCGTGGTGGTCCGTGGGATGACGGTTTGACCTTGACCTCTTGGTGGGAGAGGGTGAATCCTCATCCACCATTGTTGCTGTAACTGTTGGTGCAATCAAATCAATTAACCTGAAAGAAACAAAGAATAGAAATCAAGGGAGAACAGAGGAAGCATTTATTTGTGTGTGTGAACAGTTTCCGATTATATTTGTTGTTGATAGCATGATTTGTTTGTCAAAATTGAAAGAAATGAAAGAACACATTGTAAAATAATTTACAGTAGAGTAAACTTCAGATATATAACGAATCACACAGGACCGATCGATTTAATTGTTATATATCCAAAATTCGTTATATCCAAAAGTTACTGTACATGTATATAGTAATTTAATACTAACAAATTGGGACCAGTTAACTGATTCTGCATAAGTGAGAATCCGTAAGTGAATTCGTTACATCCAAGGTTTACTGTATGTTCAAATTTTAGGTTGTTCCAACCAATCTGTCATTTCACTGTATATATATATATATATATAAACTCTATAGACAAATTAAATTCCTTCCTCTAATAATTAGTTATACAGGAAAGCTCCCTTAAAGTAAAACTACAGATTACCACGTACATATCAAGAGCAGACAATGCTGCATCATTGTCACCGAGTCCAACCAGTGCATACACTTCATACATGATGGCAGCGGTGTGTTTGACATCACACGTAACCATGGAAACAGTGCTTTGAGATCGACCAGTCAGATGTTGGCAAACAGTGACAGTGTCCGAGAACTCTCCACAACTCAACAAACTGTATGCTGTTTCGACATAAACTGAAGCCATGGAAACCCCAGGAAGGTCACATGACTCGGTAGTATATGTCATGTGACTATGGTGAAGCAGTGTCAACAAAGTCTTGTATCCTGAAGCTGCATCTTGGTATCTAGAAAACATAACAGGTTTACATTTTTATTTTAGACCAGAAATGTTTACAACTGACCAATAATGTAATAACTGTAGCATCATATTATAAAGTGGTGATCACCAGATAATACAATATTGCACATTTCTTAACAATGATGTAAAATGTAAACATTTAAAATTAGTGCATAAACGCAGGTATATTGGGTGGATTTCTTAAAACACAAATATTCATGATATGGTCAATAATCAAACACAATGAGAAAGTACAAAGAAATCGCCATCCTCAAAATTACAAATAGAGAAAGAAAGTGTAACAACAGAATGATAGAAAAATGGCCGCTGTTAGTATTAAAGGGTAAAAAGAATGAAAGTCCATTTTGTTCTTCTTCTTCCTGTTTACTGTCTAGCCTCAGTTGGTTGGGGCTACAGGTGGTTTTGTTCTGCATCATGTGGACGGTAGGATAGGTATTGCTTTGACTCTTCAGTTAATCTATTTGTAAGTCATGTTGGTTTGAATGTATTCATTACAGAGCATTAAATACTAATCGGATTCCTACGTTTTTGCAAGCAATTGGCCTCATTCAAAAGAATCCCTATTGTGTCATAACATTCTACGTCACAACATTTGAGTTTCAATTAATAGACTCGTTTATAGGATTACATTTCTTTGCTACCAGAATATCAAAATTAGTATATAATGAATTCTGAGATAGCAAAGAATCACTGCATTGACAATTTGTTTCTAAAGTTGCCTATGACAACATAGACAGGCAGACTCGAGGAAATGGCAAAGGGGAGAGCCAGCAATGTATTTGTCAACAACTATTCTGATAACATTGATGCCATTTTAGTAAGAATATTAATGATTTAAGAAAGTGTGCATGATTTGACAAAATGTATTAATACATTTAATGGACCAGTGTGATCTTGATGGGTCAGGGCATTATACTACCCCCAGTATCAACAAGTATGTAACTATTTATTATCATTTTTATTATTGATATTTTAATGCATATGTGTGTTAAAATTACGTTTCTAAAACTGAAGTAAACCATCTGAATCCAAAATTCATATCAGCTGAGCTATGTATCATTATTCAATGCTTTGCCCCAGTTCACTCACCGTTGCAGTTCTAGACATCTCTTGCACAGCGTATACATAGCTTGGGCCAATGTCACTTCAAGTTCTCGTGGGGGGCGTAGTGGTGATGATAGCCTGACTCGGTCACCACAGAACTCAACTGTAGATAACAATCGTTTCTTGTTGGACATGTCTGGGTTCTTTAGTTGCTGCAACATGCAATGCAATATCACATTTACAAGGCTATGTCCAGTCAGGCATTTTAAGGATACTGGTGTTATTACATACAGTAACATGAGGATCAAGGTTGATGGCCCAGAAATCAGTGATACTTGTGGTTACATGCAGGTAACAGCAAGCTGACAGGCTCAAATATACTGATACATATAACCACAAGTGGGTAGAATTCAGAAGATAGCTAGTGGTGGATTTAGGGTCGCCACGTCTGTGATACTTACAGCTACTAGTAGAATAAGGGTCTCCAAATCTGTGCTACTTAAGCTACTGGTAGATTTAGCGTCTCCAAGTCTGTGATATTGACAGGTACTAGTAGATTTAGGGTATCCAAATCTGTGCTACTTACAGCTACTAGTATATTTAGGATCTCCAAGTCTGTGCTACTTACAGCTACTAGCAGATTTAGGATCTCCAAGTCTGTGATACTTACAGCTACTAGTAGATTTAGGATCTCCAAGTATGTGATACTTACAGCTACTAGTAGATTTAGGGTCTCCAACTGTGTGTTACTTACAGCTACTAATAGATTTAGGGTCTCCAACTGTGTGATACTTACAGCTACTAGTAGATTTAGGGTCTCCAACTGTGTGATACTTACAGCTACTAGTAGATTTAGGGTCTCCAACAGTGTGCTACCTACAGCTACCAGTAGATTTAGGGTATCCAAGTCTGTGATGCTTACAGCTATTAGTAGATGTAGGATCTCCAAATCTGTGGTACTTACAGCTACTAGTAGATTTAGGGTCTCCACGTCTGTGTTACTTACAGCTACTAGTAGATTTAGGGTCTTCAAATTTGTGCTACTTACAGCTACAAGTAGATTTAGGGTATCAAAGTCTGTGTTACTTATGGTTACTAGTAGATTTAGGGTCTCCAAGCATGTGATACTTACAGCTACTAGTGGATTTAGGGTATCAAAGTGTATTATACAGCTACTCCAAGTCTGTAATAATTACAGCAACTGGTAGATTTTGGGTCTCCAAGTCTGTAATAATAACAGCAACTGGTAGATTTAGGGTCTCAAAATATGTGCTACTCACAGCTACTGGTAGATTTAGGGTCTGAAAATCGGTGCTACTTACAGCTACTGGTAGTTTACGGTCTCCAAGTCTGTGCTACTTACAGCTACTGGTAGATTTAGGGTCTCAAAATCTGTGATATTTAAAGCCATCAGTAGATTTAAGGTATCAAAGTCTGTGTTACATATAGTTACAAAGCATGTGATACTTACAGCTACTAGTAGATTTAGGGTATCAAAGTTTGTGATACAGCTACTGGTAGATCTAGGGTCTTCTAGCATGTGATACTTACAGCTACTAGTAGATTTAAGGTCTCCAACTGTGTGTTACAGCTACTAGTAGATTTAGGGTCTCCAAGTATGTGCTACTTACAGCTACTAGTAGATTTAGGGTCTCCACATCTGTGATACTTACAATTACTAGTAGATTTAGGGTCTCAAAGTCAGTGAAACTTACAGCTACTAGCAGATTTAGGGTTTCCAACTCGGCGTCGTAGAGTCCCAGTTTCCTGTACTGTAAGGACATATTGTACAGAGGGGCAGGGTAACACCTGTCACTCAAGGCAGCCCTCTTCAACATCTCAATGGCACTGTATAGCTTGCCCTAAACCAACAGTAACACAATATCTTACAGGAAAAACAAAACCACATTCAACTGTCACTGTTTTGTATAAGAACTTCAAATTCTTTTCCTACGTGGTATTCCTAATACCAATATGATGACTTGGTCTTCAGTTAAAACAGCATAGATTAATATACACATATATATATAATCTATATATTTATATTAGAGAGAGGCAGAACGCAAGGGCCGCATTCACATCTGTAAGGGAACACCAAGTGAACAAAGACCATAACATCAAGGCAAAAGATGCCACAGTGCTTGCCAGAGAGAACAACTTCTGGTTAAAAAAGACCAGTGAGACTCGAGAGAGGTGATCAGTGATCAACAGAGAAATCGGATACAATCTTCCCGCGATATTCTTAGAACTGCTGTCATGTGACAATTACCAATGTCACATGATACCAAGAACAGCACAGTAGAACGTTGATACGGACACCATCGAGTTAACGTAGGATTCAGAAAGGTAACTGTAAAACCCCATCAAATATGAATCTAACTGAATCTGGAAGCAATTTATATTAATAATTTTTTTAATCTGAAATAAAGCATTTGTATTCATTTTCATAATACATGTAGTACTAAACTTAATTTCCTTTTAAATGGAGGCAGTCTATTCCTAGTTTTTCATTTATTAGTTATTGTTCTTAAGGTGGCTCTGGTGGCAAAGACATGCTTGTTTTGAATTAATAATTTATAAAACAAGTTTTGAAGATAGACTAAAAATTGTTTCCCAGACTCTGCCAAAGACATCAAGCAATACTCTAGTCCAAAAAGAATTAAGTTTCTAGGTTGTTTTGTGACATGTTTTAAAGACAATTAAAAAACATGTCAAAAATTACCTAAAAATTGCATTTTATTTCATTTTGAGAAATACCTTGAAAGAAAAATGTGCATGTTTGTAAGCGTAAATATATTATTAACATTCATACGGGTATGTTTTGATGTCAAAAACGCTGACCGGACACCATGATAAAGTCATTCTACCTAGTTTCCGAATTAGCTATTAGGTGGTACTGATGCACATTAGTGTGAAGTACTGTTCAGTGTTCCATTTTTAAGTTTGGTCGCTAGGTGGCTGCACCATTTCATTGTGAAATGAAAGTGCGGTTGTCGACACACAATTTGGATATCTGACATATTTCTTTGTAAGCGACCTGTCTAACGTGGGACTAGAAATAACCTTAAAGAACCATAGAATCGCATCGTAGGGACACAGTGAAACGTGAAAAGCCGCGTCCATGGTGAAACTTGAAAAACCGTGTCCCACCTCGAAAAATAGCCAAAAAACCGCGTCAGCGCAAATACTGCCAACACTTTCCCAATTTCCCACCTCCAACATGGCAGACTTCCTGTTACAATGCTGGTTAATTTAGGGTAAAGAACTGACTGCCTCCCTTTAAAACACAGGCTTTTAATGTACTGTAAACACATGAATACTTGTAAGAATCTACCTGTGCACTGAGACAGCAGCCAAGTAGATTGAGAGAGATGCAGGTGAATTGGTTCTCTGCATCACGGGTGTGGGAAATCAGCAGAGCTACCACACGTCCCATCTCTTGCTGCTGGTATAACACATACGCTGAAACATGAACACGTTCATTCAATTAAATTTATCCTGCCGATGAAGCATTAAAATTATTATATTCATAAAAGCAAAAAAGTTCTTTTATACAACCATGGGACTATGCAAAGCTTTATATGTTCACCCTCTACCAGACATGTTCCATTAACCAACATCTTTACTTCTCTGGGAAGTTTTAATACATGCTGCAATTTCTGTGTAAAGACTATTCTAAAATTTATATATATATATTAATTGTTTATTGCCGGGTATTTATTTGTATAGCTGTGTGAACTGAAGCAATGGGGAGTGAGCAAAATGGCACAAGTCGTAAAACAGCAGCTAGGGGAGTCAAAACTGAATGAATCCGATATTCTAACCACTTTTCCAACTACTATGTTACTGAGCCCCACAAAAGTAAGTATTGACCAGAACCAACAAATCTTATCATACCCCTAACTTTTTACTTGTAAAAAAGTAAAGGTAAGTTCTTAAATTGGGCAGTATCCAGTCCTCAGGACTGCTCAAAGCGCTTTACACTTTATTCCCTGACAGACCTGTTCAATCAAACACCATCTCAACTAGTCATGTTATCGACACTCCAGTGTAAGAAATAGTGACATACCGTGCATGTAGACAGCATATGCTGGGACACTAGGTTGGGGCATGACACTAGCCCGGGGCGTGAGGACACTATGACACTTGTCCCACAGGCGAAGGGAGAAGTAGACCAGGGAGAGGAGAGACGACATCATCTCTGTCAGTTGTAACTCACTCCTATCATCAGTTGATGTCGAAACGATGTGGAGACATTCCTGTAACGAGATGTAACAATATTGAGTGTAATTAAGGTGATAGATCCACGTGTAATGAAATGCAATAGTGTCAGGTGTAATAAAGTTAAATTATGTCCTGTCATCAACTGATGTCACTACAATATAGACGTTCCTGTAAAGATATATAACAATGTTGGATGTAATGAAGCGGGTAGAACGTATGTAATGAGATGTAATTGTGTCAGGTGTAATATGTAATAAATGTAGTACATTCACTGAGGTCATCATATGGTGTTCCTGTAATAAGATGTAACATCGTCAGATGTGATGGGTAATTAATTAGCCACATATGTCCCTGTAATGAGATGTAACTGAGTAAGGTTGTAATTATGATGATCCATCTACAGATGTCGCTGAGTGCAATGTATACATCCTTAGTCTTCCATGTAAAGATATGCAATACTATGTATAAAGTGTATATAATGTTGTACATTATCATACATCCATGTAAATATATGTAATACGGGATGTAATCTGTAAAGAATGTGATACATCCTTAGTCATCTGTGTAAAGCGATGTAATGCTGGGTATGACTGTGATACATACAATTATATCTTGGTTTTCTAAATGATTCAGCTGCTACTGCACATCTTCCTCAAAGAATGATCCATTACACAAGATTCTAAATTTCATAATACAACAAACACAGCCATTACAATGACGTTGTAAACTGACCGGCTCAAAGTGGATGGCTGACAAGGCTTCCAATTGTTCTCTTGCCTCTGACATTTGACCCTCTAGTACCAGAGTGAGGCTGTGCAGACAAAGCAGTAGACATATCTCCTCCCTAGAAGAAACTGCAAAGTGTCATATTTACATAAACTGTCCCATTATTATGAATACAACAAGGATTTCTTATAAGTTTAGTCATAGAACAGTACAATGTATACTTTTTGTCAACTATTACAATTTACCCATAGCTCTCACAGATTTTTGTTTTGTGAATTTTTGAAGTTCAGATATGTAGGTTATACATGTTTTACCTGCTTGTCAAAAGTGAGTTTATCATGAATTGTTTACAGGTGCTGAATAAACCCACATGCATATTACATCCAACAAATAAGAACAAACACTAGGAAATTTACAATAAATTATTCAGGACCAATTTTCTGGAATGCCCTACCTCATGTTCTGCAGCAACTTGTATCCGTAAATCAGCTTAAAAAGAAACTCATAGAGCTATTACTGTCTAAGTATCTTTGAACTCTTGAAATATCTTATCTTATTAATTACTCATAACCTACCATGATTTTTTCATGGCATAAGTGATTAAGCTTTTTTGTTTTACTTAATGTATTACTTGATGTTTAATCATTACCATGTTCTAATGAGTAACTTCATTTATTTAGTAGACCTGTTATTTATATAAAAAAAAAAACACCTATTCATGTACATCCTATTCACATGGTTCCAGATACATGTACTGTTTTAATGTTATGCTGTAATTTTATGGAACAAGGAAACGGATTATTAAAATGATTTTGTCCTGGTGGTCCTCAACATAAGCCTCTTGGGGTTTCCAGAGGATCTCCTCAGTTGCAACATGTGTTTATTGTAATCCAGTGTAGATATGTTCAGAAATTTGTATCGAGACCGAAATAAAGTTCTATCTATTGTAAAATCTTAAAGCAGTGTCTAACCGTGTATGTGAGGGCAACGATTGGGAAACAAATCAAATACGTTCGGCTGCTTCTTTGTTTATGTTGTTTTTATCATTTAAACCATATTTACCCTCCCTAGCTCATTGGCAATTTATTCATCTGTTGACTACTTGAAAATTGCATAGAAACTTCTAGATCGATTTTCCGCGATGTTCCGTTTCTAAGCTCAGCTTCCAAAGTTTTAGAAGTGAAAGAAGCCTTATTAAAATATTAGTATGCATAATTTCTGCACTAATGAATGGGCCCGAGCCACCCAACAGCACACCCTAGTAACATTACTTATCTACCTGCTGCAGTTTTACTGTCAGAGAGGACAGAAATCAAATTTCTTACAACCGAGTCCTCATCATTTGTGGAATCTGCTTTCTGTCGACACAGCCGCAGCCCTAAAACATGTCAAAACCCTAGACAATCAATACACTCATGTTGTTGAAGTCAACTATGCCAACTTTGATCAATATATGACAGTTTTAATAGAAACTTTTTAATCTTATTTCTACAACTGAATCAACATTTTAAAACCACACATTAGGAGTCATGGTAAAGATGTGGCAATGTTTTTATTTTCTAACTTCACGTGGATCAGTGGCCCTACAAAAGCTAATGGAAATAAAATTGTCAGGATGGCATCTGGCGAATGAACTGTGGCATTACTCGCTTGCATAGTGTGCAGTATGCATTTATGGTGTAATATCAAGCCTGATATAATTAATTTTGTGTTACCAAATAAATACACTAAAAGGCAACCTAGAGAATAAATATAAAAGACATATCTTCTGCTGGGCACTTTTGTAATATATCTTTCTTACTTGTCTAAAATGTTTGTGTTCAACTTATAAGCTTTCTTGCAGAACAATTTCCATATTCATATAAGAAGTTTTTAACGATGATATATGACTTCACAACTACAGCAATTTAGCAAAAGGGGCATTCTCAATTTGATTTTTGCACTTGCTGCATTTCAAAGTTAGTTTTTTGAGAACTTTAATTCAAGCTATTCTCAAAATTTTAATCTTCACGTGAATGTGCAGTACAATTATGCACCTGTTTCTGTCTATATGTTGTCAACATTCCTTGTTCTCTTGTAAACAATGTAACCGACAAGTTCAGTTGTTTGAACGTTAATTGTCTGCCCGGGTACCACAACAGCAACTGAACAAAACAGAAGTTCAACATACATTTACTGAATACAGCGAGCATGACTGTTGACAAGAGGTGACACGTCTGTCCCAAATGTGGGTCATGTGTTATGTCTGGCTTAATGTCACTGCTGGTATCATGTGACATCAGATGAAGACAGCATACATTGTACGCTATCAGCAGCTGAGTGTCGCTGTTGTCAGGTGTCAGTGGTATTCCTGCAAATAATAGAAAAAATATTAATTGCAACTGATAATTCTTAAGTTATAACAGCCCAAAAGTTGACAAAATCTATAAATGTCAAGGAGATTTCTTAATATTTTAAAGGCATTTGTAAGGTAAAATTTGCATTCCAAAAAGTTGCACCATAATAATTATCATGAACATATCACAAAGATGTAACAAAATGCAAAACTATATTGAGATTGTATGATATGTGTATATTTGAAGCTGCCCACCAAACTGCGTTTGGTAAACCTAAAGCATTTTAATAGCCAGAATTAAACTTACATTGGAGCTGTATTTAAAACTTGCAACGTTTCGATCCGTCTACAGCGGATCTTGATCATGCACTGATCTCATGTGATGCGGTTCAGATTTTGGCGGAAAGATGATCAAGATCTGCTGTAGACGGATCGAAACATTGCAAGTTACAAATATCTTCCAAACCTAAAACAGTTTTTGCAATTTGAATGCTACACCTGTAAAATGTTCAAATTGAAAACCAAACGTTCAGTTTCTAAACACTCTATCGGCAATATTGCTTTGGCCAGCTGGGTTAACTACAAGGCCCTTTGATGTTCGATGCAATTGTGTGGTTCCTACATCCAACATTCAAGGCAACTGATACAATACAGCAAACTTCCTGGTAATAATTTATTGCCAAACATAAATTGTACCTTGTACTTTTTTGTGTAGGGTTTCCAGTGCCTGTACCACGCTCTGCTGTGGTGTACTTTCCTTGGTAGATGTGCTAAATTTCTGCAATGACAAACTGAACAATGTGGCAATCATGACGCTGAATTCTAAATCACTGACATCGAACCTGTAGCTGGCAGACCTGTGCTTGATCCCACATCACCGATTCCGATTCCAACTAATTTTTCCAATTCCATTCTGATTCCACCCACACTATGGTGATTCCAACTCCAACTAAATTTTTATTCAAATTCCGATTTGACCCACTCTATGGCGATTCCGATTCCAACTACATTTTTATATTCTGATTCCGATTCCACCTACACTATGGCGATTCTGATTCCTTCTAAATTATACCTGCATATCATACGTGTATTATTCCGCTGGATGCATATGGCCACTGGTAATTTTGCAAAAGCATAATTTATCGAATAACATATCAAGAGGCAAAGGGACATATATGGTAGTAAGTATTATCAAATAAGTAAATATTGTTCATGTTCTACAAACCCTTTTTTAAAAAAGTTAAAGTGGTAGTTTAACCGAGAATGCAACATTAACAATAACAACCTGCCTTTGCCAAAGATCGGGTTAACAGGGGTAAGACCACATTTAAATTTTACAAAGGCGGCCATTATAACGTTTCCTTCATTTCCTGCTAAATTTGACGAACAATTTTCTTGAAAAATTCACAGCATATTTAACCTCCATTGACACAAGTGCTGTGGAAAACTCGTAAAATACTCAGAAAAATCCACCCAAACCTGACACCCCTCAATTTTGCCCCAATCTGGTGACGGATTTTGAAATATTGGTGTGTTCTGCAAAATAGCCACTGTGCGAATACGCGAGCGACTAGCGTATGTTTATTGCTACCTCGTGAAAGATCTAATGTAGTAGTACATTCAGTATTCACTGGACTGACATGTGCCATGCCAAAGTGCTCGAAAAAAATTCACACGACACCAAAACGGTATTTTCAAGGGCACTCTTTCGGTGGGTAATGGCGGACGAATCCTTAATGTGGTCTTACCCCAACAAAACAGGTGATTAATTATAATGCCTGGAATTTGTTAATGTGTTTAAATGTACTTTTTATTTTGGCAAGTACAACTGGGAGTGGGAGTTACAAATTACTAGGGAGTAACAGTATTAATTTACCTATTTATTTATCCCCGTCTGGAGTTCACATAACGTGGCGCCACCTACCGGAGTATCCGTTGGAACTAACGAATATACACGAAAACGAGTGAATTTCGTGTACATTTTGATCGATAAAAGACGGAAAATGTAATTGTTTGATCACGTGACAAGTGTATATGTGTAGAATAGGTATTGTAGATATGTGATGTGAAGTTTAGTGAATGTAGGTGACCGTTAATCATGTTTTTTCGAGGTACGGGCCTAACAGTGTAAGCAGTGTAAAACCGCAATTTGTACGGCTTACCTTATTTACGTAGCGACAAATTAGAATATTATTTTCTTGTCCCAATTCTAATACACAAAATTTCTTAAACGTCAGCGTCTCAAGGTTTTTCATACACTCCCTAATTCGGCCAAGTTTAAACAAATTACAAGATTTCAAGAAAACTTCTGCTTCTGTCTCAGCCATCATCGCCCGAGTTTCCCGGGCTTGGACCGCTAGCACCGTTGAAAATGTAAATATGTCAATTTACCGTATTTGGCAAATTGTAGTACAACTATAGTGTAGTTGACGCGTCAAATTATTATTATTAGAGCTGATGGAGTTATCGGACACTTAACCTAATAGCTATGCTAAATCTTATTCTTAAAAAGAACGGTATTAACTGTGTTGACAATTAAATGGTGTATTTTGTCTATCAGAACAAATTAATGTTAGCAATTCTGCACTTTTGTATAACAATGTATCTGATAGTAGGAAAACAGCACACGATGTTTTCTGGTTCAGACACACAAAAGAATTGGACGAAACTATGGTGGAGTTCTTTTAATAAAATGTTACATTAGGCTAATTTAAATAAAAATAGAAAAATAATTAATTAATTCAAATCATATTGACACAATAGAGTTTCCTTCGTATTTTCAACTACTGAACTGCCATATGTATTACACCGTACACTTCTTAGGATAAAATGCATAATTTAAGTCAATTTATTGGAGATAATAGAATATCTACAACGCTACGCAAAATATTATCAACAACGCCACGTCATCCAACCAGCGCCACCTAGCGTTTGTATTACTGATCTAGTCAATGCTGTAAGCGGCTTGCGATTTCCGTAGTTGATTCATTCGAAGATTTGACGTAAAAGTTGGATTGCATTGACACAAACCGAATAGTTTTTATTTCGGAAAACGTTTGAGGTAATATATAGCATTTCGACTGGGTGTGTATATAATGCTGCGTTTGTTTGCATGTAGGGCATCACGAAAATATGCAATTGATAGACAGCTACAGAACTGACGACTCGATCTGCGGCTCGCCTTGTTTGCCACGGTGCCAATTTTTGGTTTGCCCAACAAAATAATTTATTAATAGTCTTCCTACTAGCAACATTTTTGAAGATGTATTTAGAGTTTACACTAGCACATGTGTACTTGTCATTTTATGTTTTGTACGAATGATGCGTTCAGGTGTCAAAATAAACAATCAGCTCAGCTGACAGCTGTCAAAATTAACAATAACACTGACTAACACAGTGATGGCTGATGTCATTGATGACGAGACAATGAATAGTTACGGGTCGCCGTTCGACCGACTTCAGAAAACGTGTTATCAAATCATCCGAGATGTAGCCGCTGATCTCTGTGTATAACTAACGAGAATTGAGCGTGACTTCCCTAGGCAATTGGCAATTACGTCACGTGCATCAACATATCTTTTTCATTGGTTATAACCGCTAGCACAGTAAATCTGGTCAATACCAGCTTCCGATTGTTATATACAGTGCTAGTGCAGTAGTGAGGCCACATCTCGACTATACCGACTCCATCTGGAACCCGCACTACGCCGTAGACATCAACACACTTGAAACAGCACAATGGAGAACAACCAAGCTGGTTCCAGAAATAAGAAACTTGAACTATAAAGACACACTGAAACATCTTAACTTACTAGGTCTGGCATACCGAAGAAGAAGAGGAGACATGATCCAAGTTTACAGAATCATCATTGGCATCGACGACAACAATGAAAAGGACTTCTTCATGATCACAACAAACTGCACACGAAGCCACAACAACGAATTCTATAAGACACCAAGCAGACTTGATATTAGGAAACAATCCTTTGCACAACACATCTTTGGAGCAACCTTTTTCAGCAAACAGTAAACGCTGAAAACATCCTCTCCATTAAAACAAAACTCGACAAAGAATTTAAGATGGACAGGTTTAAATTCTAAATCTTAATAAAAGCACAAAATCACAAGACAAGCCACGTTCTCAATATAAAAAATACGATGCATAAAGGCGGGTGTACACAAGGCTGTTATGCCTTACTTTTAAAACCCGAAAGTCAAGGCAAGTTATCCAGGCAAGTTAAACGCTGTTACCAAACTTTTCACGCAGTGTTGTGTTTTTGTACGGAAACTAAGTATGTCACTAAAACCAACTTTTTTGACAATTTATTTGCATAACATGAGACAAATAAGTGATAAGGAGTTACAATATGGATATCTTTCGCAAATATTTCTTCAGATTTTTATGAAAATGGCATAATATTAATATACTATAGCCAGTGGTTTAAGAAAGAGTGTAGTTTAATATGATATCCATTTTTTATCTGTCTGCTTCCCCCTCACAACCATCATTTATACCACTGTCTAAGACTAAGTGAGCTGGTATAACCAGAACTTTAGGCAGAAAATTACGGTAGGGTGAATTCATTAGTATCCATTTCTAGGGATCCACGAATATTTAATTCTATAAAATTTACTTCAAACTCTAAACTGACATTTGTACATTCTCAGAAGTCGGGGGCGAGGCTGCAGCAATGACGTGCAATGCAAACAAACTAGACGGCTCGTTCGCTCAACTTGACCTGACGGGCAAACTCATCATCAAGGTACAGTTGGGTGATGACATTCGCCGCATCCCCATCCACAATGAAGACATCACATACGACGAACTGCTGCTGATGATGCAGAGAGTGTATAGGGGGCGTCTCAACAGTACGGACGAGGTCACAATTAAGTACAAAGACGAAGGTGCGTTTACATGGTATTCATTGTGTCATTATTGGGTTATTTCATTAGGTGCTTATATTATGATTATAATTCTGTCTGACAGCTCTAACTGATGTAACTACATTGGCTGAATTTGTGCCTGCTAACAGGGTTGGCAGTCAAGTGCGGGTATTCCCTGGTGTATTTACATAAATATACATTTATATACATTTATAAATATGTTGAAACTTATCTATAATTACGATATGTTATTGCAAGTTCAAAGTAATTACAAAAATCAATAGGTAACCATCCCTTGGCTGTAAATTCAAAACTTGGACTATTTTGTTACCTCAGTTCACTCAATTATATAATCAAGTACCTGGATGACGGCAGATACATGTACACAGTAAAGCATTGAGCAGTCCATAAATTAATACTGGATTTCATACTGTATGAACTTACCTGTACCCACAGTTGAGATGAAACCTAATTTTAATGACATTTTCTTTTCAGATGGTGATCTGATAACGATATTTGACAGCTCTGATTTATCGTTTGCCATTCAGTGTAGTCGTATTCTCAAGCTCACGCTATTTGGTACGTTGAATTTATCTATTTGTATTGTTTGCGTTGTTGCTCTTCTCTTGGTCCCTGTAGGGTGAGTATAGCTTAGCTCGGTTCTTGGCCTTCTCTTTGTGTTTGTTTTCCTGCTTCCATCGTGGATACTACATTGCTGTCTCCATTTCACCCATTTCTCAGTCTCTGTTTCCCTCCCAATCATGCATTCTCTCATCACACAGTCCTCCCATATCAGTCACGGTGTTCCTCGTCTCTTCCTACCCTCGGCTCTGAGGGCAGTTGCCCTCTTTGTTAACCCCACTTCCAATAATTCCAGTGTATTTATGTATATTATCATAAAATTTGTTGTGACTTTTTGAATCTTCACTCCCCCTGTCTCTCACTCTCATTCTCCACTCCTGTCCTAATTGCACAAACTATCACACAGTCCATTCATGTCATATTATAATCAGTCAGTGTCTTCCTCATCTCGTCCTGTCCTATGCCCTGAGGGCATCTGCTCTCTTTTTGGCTGCTCCACTTCCATTTGTTCCAGAGTTTTTTACGTCATTTGGGAGTGTCTCTTTGATAATGACAATAGACATGCTTACTTGTTCAATTTTTTGCTTGTTTTGTTTTTTTAGAATCGTTTTGTAAAAAATCAAACATGTAGTATCCATGGCAACCTGCTGGCTCATTTTTATGCAAAATATTTAGAAAAAACTACAAAATTTGTTTTGACTGAGTCCAACCAAAACTCGGCAAAGGTGGTCAAGATGTTCCAACATAATGCTTATCACACTTTTGCAAGTTACCCATGGTCAGAGTAAATGATTTTAGCAAAACTACACTGCTTAGTAATTAACTAACCATCAACGACTATGATTTTTTATAGGCTAAATGATGAATTTAAAGTTTTTAGCCACTCGTCCATTACTAAGTCTCACCTGTGTGCATGCAGTGAATGGACAGCCACGTCCACTCGAGTGTGACCAGGTGAAGCACATCCGGGGGGAACTACAACAGATGCGTGACCGGGTCAACTACCTGTTGGACAGCCTTGACCCTCAAGGCTACGGTGGAGAGGCTGAGCAGGACGCCATGGCCAACGGAGGTAGGGAAGGAGAATTCAGCCCACAGCAAAACAATCAATTACTTGACCATTTCAGTAACATTCTTATGACCTCATAAAACTGATTCTGCTGTTTAATCGGCCTGAATTAAAACAGTTTTGACATAACCATTATTGTTTTTCTGATAAAACTTACAATTAGATACATAAATAATGTGTTGAAATGCAACAAAGTGAGTCGGATGTCAGCGAATATAATTTCGAGAAAATACCATTTTACATTGCACAGTGATTTTTGATTTTGACATTTTGTCTCCAAATGGTACTTTAATGTCTTCTGTCAATTGGCAATGGTTTTTCTCACTTATATTATTATATTAATATTTAGTACCTATTAGCACAATTTTAGTACGTAATATTTCAGGCATGAATTCCGTAAAACAAAAGCGATAAATCGCACATATTCCCGGTGCATTTTTGGGGATATCCTTCAACAAAGGTGGACATATTTAGTACTACGAGAAAGCCCAGCATGTCTACTTTCAAATTATGGCAAGGGTATTCCTCGTTTATTATCAACTTTAGCCAATAGCAGCGACTGACACAGAGGCCTATCTGTAAACACTGACTCGACTGCTGGTGGCCTCATGACTGATACAGGTCCCCCGATTGGCTTACTCGGCGAATGCATGCACAGTGCGCCCTTTTTTATTGGCCTCGCTAATTGTAAACAACATACAGTGGCAATGGGTTTGTCGTTAGGAAACATTCCAAATTACTCGGATACTGTTGCGATAATCTCAGTAAACAGTTTGCAAAATATATTTTCGACAATTTCGAATGCATCGAACAGAGGAATAGAAGCAAAATGGCCGCATTTGGAATGACAATGCAGGCGTAGCCGTGTACGATCACTTGCTGATGCCTTCGACGTCGGGGCCTGGCCCTTGTAGACGGACGATTAAGATGATAATGCCATGAAGCTTAGGTGTTATAATTATCTGTATACCGCAATTATATAAAATGCCATTACGTTCACCTGGGTCGATGTGATGTTACGTTGTTGCTCGGTTGTTATACTGTGTTTGTATGTGCAGGAATTATGTAATGCTACAAAAGGATTTATTTTTTACTATAGTTATATACAGCTTTTTGGTCATAATTGTCACGAATGTTGTAAAACAACATTTCAGAATAATTCATTTCAGTTATCAACTGTCACATAGACATTGTGAAATATACTGAAAACATGCTCAAAATCATGCAACATTAATATTCCATTTCAGATCAGAATAGGGAATGAAATGTAAAGCTCTAAAGACTGGATAATGTGCTGTACAAGAACTTACCTTTACAATGTACACAGACAATGATCAACTAAACACATTAGTTGTACAACAACAGATCAACATTTTAACTGACTCCTGTTGTAGCTGTGTCGGATGATGGTAAGCCAGTGTTGACGAAGTTATACTCGGGGAAGCCTGTGACGGCGGTAGGCGGCAAGGAGTTTGACCCTCTCTCAGGCCAGAGACATCCAGAGAATACACAGAGTAAAGTCATGTCCTCTTTCGGCCTCTCAAATGATGGTATGTTGGATGAGAGAAAACTATCACTATTCATTTTGTTATCTACAACAGATCTGTCTCCATAGGTCCTTGGGATGTTGTGAAAATAGATTACAAATTGCTGGTTGAATGGGGGATGTGGTGCTTAGCCCATGAAAAGTGTCCTATGGCAGATTGTCAGTCTATGCAATGAAGGTAGTGTTCAGGTGATTGGCTCTAGCTCTGAAAAATTCTCTCCATGTACGAAACTGCCACGTTGGTTCGGGCCTGACAATATGAACAATAAAAATGGGCCGCCAAATACTGACATGGCGCAGTTTACTAGACATTACCCAATAGTACCCATAAAGTTGCCCTGATCTGATATCTATAATAGCATCAGTGTGCATTAGTACTAGTTCACTCGATATGTGGCAGCACTGGAGTGATTGTTATAAAGCATGAATGCCAAACCATCACCAAATAAGGATATGCCATCATAAGTGGGGTGCGGTGGCATAGTGTTCAGAGCATCAGACTTAGTCAAAAGATTCTAGATTCGAATCTTCTTTGGTAAGTTTGTTTATCGCACATTGCCCCAGGTTTTTCATCTGTATGTATACATGTGTACCTGTATAATTTGTACCGCTTTGCAATACTGTTGGGAAAAATACAAGTATCCTTATCCTAAGCTTGTAGTCTATAGGTAGTGGCAGATGTTTGTGTATGAATATTCTGCAGAGTAGTTGCAGTGTGGCTGAATGCTTCCCAGAGAAGTGGATATGATGTTCTGATCTGACAGGGAGTAAAGTTCAGTTATTGGTGCCCTAAGGACTGGATACTGCGCTATACAAGAACCTGGCACCACCCCTTGTGTTGTTTGTCAGCAGTCGGAGCATCTGGAGCACCAGAAGTGATGAGACCAGGTACTCCAGACAGCATCTCTAGCATTGGCTCCGCCTCTAGCCAGCTCCGCCAGCAGCAGCTGCAACAACAGCAACAACAACAGCAACAACAAGCACCAGTTGTGAGCCAGTCAGCGCAGCAGCCCTATCAGCAGCAGCAGGGTATGTGGATTGGTGAAATAATTCTTGGGTGAAATTACTACTGGCCATCTAATTTTTTTTATTCTTCTGAGACAGTTGAATTGGAAAATGTCAAGTTTTTTGTTGTCACTTTTGTTTACTTTCCATGTTTCATATCCATACAGTAACACTGATTTGACCAGAGAATTGTATAATCTGAGTTTAGTTTTTAATGTGTATTCATTTGAGCTCCATATCTGCTTGAGTTTCAAGAATGATGTCCTTGATTTTCGTATTCTGTTGATAATATCATCACCCCGTCCCCCTTGCTTGCTGATGTTTGCGCCCAGGTATGTATACTTCTCTACTTCATTCAGTTGTTGGTCATCGCTCTGTATTCTGTTGTTGCATTTGCTGTTTATCCTTAGTACTTCATTTTTCGTTTTATTAATATATACAGTCACGCCTCGTTATAACGCGCCCCGTTATAACGCGGATTCGGTTATAACGCGGTCGGTCGTGGACCCCGAATTTCTGCCGCCAGGGGGGAAATGGGCGCTATGACAAACTATATTAACACGGTAATAACTGTCAATTGTTTTATGTGAAGTTATCCCCGTCTTTGTCCACGGCATGTGTATGTTGAAAAACTAGTTGGCGGACAATAAATTTAACGTTGACGTACAACTGCAACGAATCAAGTGTGAGGCGCGTCACTACGTTGCCGTTGTTTATTCTGCACTGCCAATTAATGCTATCAAAGTTTCTTTGACTATAATTATGGTCAGTTTTAACTTTAGAAACAGTAAATGTGGAGCGAAGTATTGTTTGTTTTGCGCCGACATCAAACGAATCGTTTCCAATCTGCTAGTCATGCTCATGGCTTCCGCGGATCGCCAGTTCGCCTGGTTTCGGCGCCGGGCGGCTTGTAAATTGTAATTGAAATTCACAAATACGCCTTGCTTAAGAATGGGTTAAATACGTTTTAATACAGCTTAGTAGGCAAGATCAGTAAGCTAACATTGCGTAACAAATATTAGCTTTTCGCTGCGATGAACGCAAAGCTACTGCCTGTACTGGTGTGCCAAAATATTAATTCGTCAACCGCATATGAATTGGTGAATCGTAATATTGTTCGGCACGGTAAATGTGCTTTCTAAATTGGTATTTTGATATTGATTGAAAGACGAAGTTAAGCCAATTGTGAGCGTACTTATAGATTTAAATTCTTAATCAACTCTAACACAGCGTTTCTCAAATCATGTGCGTATTCGGCTGCTGAGTGCCAGGTCATTATTTTAGATATTACGTCAACGGTACCATATTATCGTTCAGTTGACCGTGGCTTGTTGGTCCGTTGTTTATTTAAAAACGGTACACAATTCATGTATTTTATTCAGTTCAACAGTGTCCAACAGTGTACGACATTTAAACAGACTACACACTGACATTGGCTGGCAGTTTAATAAGCTTCATAAACTGCGTATAGACTGCGCGACATGCACACTTTGGTTGGCTTCGATGGCGTTCTTCGTGCAGCAGCGATGTCGGTCGTCGTCATAGCGCCCCTGACGGTAGATATGGGAACGCGCCTCGTTTATAACGCGCCTCGTTTATAACGCGGATTCATTTCGTGGACCCCGACTACCGCGTTATAACGAGGCGCGACTGTATATGGGTCTTTCTACAGTGCTGGTCACAAAAGGTGGGAAAAGTAGCTGAAAATAAAAATTGTTCAAAGTAATACAAAAACTGCTGTTAATTGTCCCTTATACCTCTAAATTTAAGGAACAATTGAAAGGAAAGACCCTTAATTGACGAATTTTGCAGTGTGCGATCGGTAACGAAGGTGAGCAAAGTTGGTTACGCTTGTGACATTGTGACACAAACAGCACTTGACTACCTATTCAAATGAAGCAATCTGAGTATAGTTTGTGTGGAAGAATAATACTTGGCATGAGAAAGAACTGTGGCACAAAAGGCAGTACTTTCAACAAGAGATGCTGCAGTGGGTGAAAGAAGTTAAATGTGACACCGTCATGAGCGTTACCTCACAACTTCAACTTTATTTCACAACCACAAAGATCTTAGTCTTGACCACAGCAGCAGTTACAGAGTTTGTTGGCAGATATATAACTCACTGACAGACAACAATTTAAAAAAATGTATTGGGGGAGTTTTAAATGGAACAAATTAGAGAGTAACGCTTGTGACATGTGACAGAATCTGACAGTGTTCAGAACCATCTTCTCCCTACTTCAGTTCATCCTGCTGCATTTAATTATATCAACACCTCTAGCACTATGTGACTGACGTAATTGCAACTTTAGTGTCAGCTAGCATCCTTTAGAATATGAAAGGTGGGGTTAAAGGTGTATGTCAACAAAACATCAAACAGTGAATGTCAACAAAGACTGATTTCATCAGGACACAACAAAACTTTATTCAAGTTTCTCCTGTTGGAACAGTTTGAGCCTCTTGTTGTCAGTTCATCTGATAAATCAATACCGAGTTCTGCCATACTAATATAAGGAAATTCACCTTCAGTAATAACATCGCACCTTACTGGAATAAACTTCCTAAAAAAAATTATACATGGACAAAATATTAAGTTTCAAAAACCTAATCAACAATAACAAAAAATTTACTGACAGATCTGTAAAAACCAAAGTCACAGAAGGCTAACCAACAGTCTAAAAACTATTCACCTGTACACAGTGTGGCAAAACATTACACAAGGTAACGCTTGTAAAATGTGACACCTGAATGAGCGAGAGCTTGGCGTCGCTGATCTCGAGTGTTACCACTTATTGTGTGGTCTTCAAAAAGATTAGCTGACCGGTTTTACTTTAGCAAACCTACGTAAAACAAAATTATTCTGCTGCTTCCTGAGCTCCAAGTTCTATTAGCATGGGCAGAGGATGATATTGGATTAAATGGGCTGCGCTTGTGGTAAGCGATGCACAAATTCATCCGGGCTTCCGTCGACATTCGAATCACCGATCACAATCATAATTGGTATCGAGAAAACCAAATTTTCATGCTGTTCATCAGATCACAAATCAGATTGAATTAACGAAGGTGTGCTAAAAGGCATTTATTTTAAATAAGTTGCAACTGCTTGTACTTTAGCCTTCTGCAGGTACCGAAAACAGGAATGTGAGGTACGCTTGCAACCCGTGACACAACACACAAGATCGGTCGACTCATTGATCTAGTGCACAAAACGTAAGAACAACAAAAATTCAAGTGCCTGTACACATATTCATAAATTATAAACATTTAAATCTGGAAATTTAATCAACTTGATGGATAAAGGCCCAAAGCTTGGTCGCTTTTGAAAGATTTTTGCCAAGAACGTAACGCTCGCTTCACGTGGACGACATGTTTGAAAGTGTGATACGTCGCACAAAAAGTTTGAAGGGGAGCTACTACAAGTACACATTTCCTGTCCACTACGTCATCAGTTTGTGTGTGATGACAGAAAAAGTAGCTTAGTCATGCTTCAACCGTTTGTACGCCGAACTTAGTAGGTATTTGATCAAAAGAAAAATCACGGTTATGCTCGTGACACATGTGACACCTGTGGTTTTAACTAACAAATACAATTCTGGGAACAAAACTAACAGTGACTTTGGAGGATATTACAGTTAGTGACTACCTGGTAGGTCTATATTTAGCAGCAGGTGCTTCCCAGCCAGACTGATTTCAGAGACTTTGGGAGCTCAAGTTACGCTCGTACCGCCCACTTTGGAACTGGATAATGGAGTTTCCATTAAATGTTTGTGAGTTTCCTGTACTTCGTATTGTAGTTGAACCTTTTCTGACCTTATCATGACAAGTTAATGCATGAACTGCAGCATACTTCCATATAATGTGAGAAAGCAACTGTTACCAAGGCAGACCTGTTGTACTTTAAGATGTGAAATATGGAATGGTACGGAAAGATTATTATTAACCATTACTCAAGCGTTCCCACCACCTTTCAGGTGCGTACAACTACCCGCAGCCGACAGAGCCCTCCCCCCAGCAGCAGTCGATGCAGCCCCCCTCAACAAACCAGCCCCAGCAGTACAACGCAGGACAGTACGCTGCTCCACAGCAGCCGCAAGTAGAACCACAGCAGCAGTATGCCCAGTACACGGCACCTCAGCAAGTGGTGCAGCAGGCAGCTGGTCCAGCACCACAGCAGATGGCGAGTCCGACGGCGCAGGCGCAGCCCGTGTCAACGCCTGTACAGCAGGTGCCAACATCTGCCGCACAAGCACACATGTACCAGGTGGGTGGAGATAGTGTACGGTCATCAATTGATAATTATGACGTATTTTGTTTTGTAATTATCGAATAAAAGTACATATAGAAAATATGCATTTGCTGAAATTGTATTCATATGTTTTAGATCAGAAACAAAATGTTATGTATTTATAATTTATTGCTTTATTATATATATATATATATGGACGCATGTATTCATTCCAGTAATCAGTTTATGATAATGTAATATATAATATTACTGTGACATATATACAGTATGTTATCTACATTATAAATTTATAATGGGGCTCTGAGCACATACTTGAATCTTGATTGAATGTTCGATTAACAGCAAATGTGACTAAACCACCAGAATCTTGCCACATATATGATGGATTCAAGGGTGATTATGTCCTGTCTAATACTATTTTACAGCCTATCAACCCTTGTAGTATAGCACTGTGTTCACTTGAATGTTGGTTGTTTCAGTCGACTCAGCCAGCCTACGGCCAACAACAGCAACAACAACAACCTCAGCAGTACCCCGGCTACTCAGCGCCTGGAGCCCCCGGCCAAGTCCCCCCGCCCAATGCTGGCAACCCCTACACTAGGGGGCCCTCATACGGACAGTACCCCCGCCCCCAGGGCCAGTACCCCCAGTCCTACTAGTGAGGATAGAGAGGCGTCGGTGTATAAGTCAAATTTCTTCTCTTATCATTCAAGGTTCTAGCATTGATTTGGTGTCCCTGAAGCAATCTTGGGTTCTGCCACTCTGTAGGAAAAAACATCACGGTGGAGGTTGGTGACATGTGACGATGGTCATGTGATGTGATGATGGTCATATGATGTGATGATGGTCATGTGATATGATGGTGGTCATATGATATGACAACTGTTTTGGTGTAAATCAACGATGTTCACTGCAGGTTTGTTAACAGATAGAAATGCATTTGAGTGTTGTACATTTGAATGTATGTTGAAATGCAGCCAGCATTGTCAGTGCATACCCTAAACATTTGAATGCAATCCCTAAACTATGGAATTTTCAAATGCCCAATCAAATACATTTTTCAAGTGCAGTTGAACATTTTTGAATTTTTTATTATTGCTTAAAAAGCATGATTTTGTACATACTTAATTCTTATACATGATTAATGAAAGCTACATTTATTAATTAACTTAACATAAAACATTTAAACCAAACATTTGCAACCCCCCCAAAATTGTACCGCAGTATTTAGATCAATATAATCCTGGAATGTGGCATTTACACACTTGTTTACAAACCTGGTGTAACAAAGTTACTATTGTAAAACCGAGATAGTAAGGTACTCTTTAATACAGCATTGATCTCACGGAAGCCAGTGCAGATTAATTTTACTCTCTAACGCATTATTAATTTTGTAAGCTATATATGTTGCTATACTCGGTAACATTACATTGACTTGAACACACACCACCTGTACTGCAAAAAGATGTGTTAAAATGTACAAAATCAAGAAGTGTAGCATGCAACTGCTAACTGGTTTAGTTATGTGGCAGTGTTCTTGTCGTCAAGGAGTCTACTTGAAAAAAGTAAAAACAAGGATATGTAGTTTATTCTCCAGGAGACTCCGATGTGCTAAGTAATATTGCACAACAAGCTGAAGACTGGCCATGAGGGGAACTGCATGCAAAAAATTGACTTTAGGGTATTTATTTTGGTGCATTTTCTATGTGAAATGTTGTTTATGTAGCATATTTGGTTTCAAAATGAGTACTTATTTTTAAAACTGAAATATCAGTCTGGTGGTAGATTTTGGCTGTAGACTGAGATTATAAAAAACCTGAGTTCTACCACCAAAACCTCTGTAGACCCCTGGCCAACTGTCTACCGACTCAGTCAGCATTTTTGTCATCTTTTTAAATAGTACAACTGAACATCTCCTTTATTGTATAGAAACAAAGCCAGTGATCTTTTCCAGAAGATCCGGTTTCTCAGATGTTGACACTGTACATAGAAACGTGTTTTTGGCGATCTTTATATTTCACCCACCTTGCACGGTGTTCTTCAGCAGACTGAAGTTACAGTTGTGTCACATGACCTATGCCATGAGCTGGAGCAGGACTATTGGGAGTTCCTGGACGACATCTCTGTTCAGTGATGTTAAAAGAACAATGCAAATGCATAGGACTGCTGCTTTGCAACTTTATTATAATTTTATTATTCATTTGGGATCAGATTTATTTGAAGATGTTGCTGCAACTGTATAGATGTCAATCTGTTGTAAAGTGATTGTTTACAGTGACAAATATTACTAAGTTTGATTGCATTTATTTTACTAATGTATTGTACATATATCAGCTTATAAAAGATATCAGCATGCATTTAAATGCAATGAACACATGCTCTGCGATGACTTTATTTTAAAAGTAAAATTTTGCATTGTTTTTGTCAACAAATGGACCATGGTGTCCCATTTACCAATCAAATTTAATATATTTATGTGTACAGCAAACATGTCTAGGTAATATGTACATCACATTAGTGCAATGTGAATTACATGTGTTGAATCAGTGCTTTTCAATAAAATATGTTCATCATTCAATCAGTAGTTTTAATCTGTAGTTTAATGTCCTTTTGTTTGTTAGCATCATGCTAATTTGCTTACCGAGGTGAAATAAACAGGGCTAGATTGGGTAGGTCATTGTGGTGTCCCATACACATATTTTAATGTTGTCCAGTGGTTACGAAAGTGATTTGGTCTGTTCTGTTACCCAGAATCACCGTCAAGCCATTGGTGGTAATTAATAGTATGAACAGGAAGTTTGCTAAATGAGTTGTACTTTGTCCTGCTTGCTGTCTTGATTGTTTGAGCAAATGTGTTGGAGGACATCAAAGAGCAACTCTAAAGTTGCTGTTCACCCTGCCTATCACTGCAGTATGATCAATAAAAGGTGTTTACTAGTTAAATGTTTTGTATACAATGCAACAGCTGTGTGGGTGAAACATTTAAATTGGTAACACTGTTTTCATTAAACTTGAACAGCCACTTGAACTCCAGCTGTCACCTGCTACAACATTCAATAGTTCTTAATTCATGAGAACGGAATGCAGGAACTACCATACAAATATATCAGAAATATATAAGAAAGGTAAGTTCTTAAAATAGAACAGTACCCAGTCCTCAGAACTGGACAGAGCGCCTTACAGTTTACTCCCAGGCAGACCTGTTCAATTGAACACCATCTCAACTTCTTTGGGAAACATCCAGCCATGCTGCAATTAATGCGCGAAGACTATTTGTACACAAATATCCACCACTGTCTATAGCCAGGTGCTCATTCATACAGCTGAGTGGACTGGAGCATCATAGAGTGACCAACTTGCCCAAGGTTCAATACAGCAGCATAGGATTCAAACCGAGAGTCCGACGCTCTATACACTGCACCACTGTGCTCCATATAAGGCAGACTCTACTCAGATGTGTAATTACCGCATAATCAACCCACTTTTCTATCGGATGCCAGAAAAAGATGCAAGGTGGAAGTAAAAGAATGGGAGAATTTCTAGAAAAGCAACCATTTCACAGTTTGAAAGATACAGGTGTGATTAATCCTTTCCCCGCTGAGTCACACAGACAACTGCTAGGTTCCATCAGCCTTAATCTTAATTGACCTTGCGTGAACTCTAAAGAGGTGGTCTGTCTCCAGGAATATGTCAAGTGTAGAACAAATTGGTGAGGTAACAGACACTCTTTAAACAGGGAGACAATAAGTTTGTACTTCACTGAATTAAAGAAATACACAGTAAAGAAGACAAATATGCACTATCACAGTTTAAAATGTATGTGTGTATGATGGAGAAATATGGTTTCATGGAGATAACATGACAGGAAGCTATGCATAAATCACACCAAACAAACTAAACAATTACTTTTCCAGCACAAAGGCCTAGCTGTGAACACAATGTGGAGTTAAATTCTTGCAAACAAACAATAACACTTGTTGCTACTATCAACATACATCTTGACTCGTTGGTTAACTGCCATTTTCATTCTGACTGTTTCACATTGTCATTTTATGACATGAGTATCAATCAAGTTAACAGAAATGTCCATGGTAGCTTTAAAGAAAACAACCTTCTTCAATTGGACGACAGTGGTATTTGAACATTGTCACAAGCAGCAAACAAAAGCTGTCAATATAACAGATTGGTTGAATGAAAACTGTCCATTTAGTTGTCTGTGATGGTCTTCATTTGCACAGTCTCGGAGCCACCTTCTGTATTACATTCAGATTTCTCCTGGAATGTTGTAACCACCTCTTTATTACTTTCAGGGTTCTCCTGATGTGTGATTGCTGCCTTTGTTTCGGCAACCTTTTCACGCAGTCTTGCATCACGAAGACTCTTTCTGATGGCTCTCTCTTTGCGTTTGGTTTCAGGATCTTTTGCACGAGCTAATGCCCCTTTCTTTTGTCCTTTTTTATGTGGAATACGCGGTTCTACTCGGGCCAGTTTTGAAGACCGGCCGGAAATATGGAGTTGCTGCGAAATCACGTTCAGCATATTCAGTTCATCAGGCACTTGTACAAAGCGAATATTTCTTCCCTGGATATGGAAATCTTCGAAGTTAGTCGTTTTATTTTCGACGTCCGTGTATGAGACATTTACCATGTCAACATCCATGTAGCCGTCAACATGGACAATTCTACCAAGAATTGACGCCTCATTTCTTAGTTCTATCTTCACGACATGACCAGCCAGTCCTTGCAAGAGGCACACCAGCGTGTTTGTTGAACGCTGCGTCTCGCGTGGTGCCGGCATCACAATTCGAGTACGTATGACTGTGAGCGATAATTGGTGATTACCGTTAAAATCAGGCTATTTGCGAGTGGCAGACTGAATAAAACGCCAATAGGTAGGCCGGATTCATGTGGTTATTATTTGAATCATGTGAAACAGCTACAACAATGTTCATAAGAACTAAACTAATGCCACACTCTAAACGACATTCTACATTATTTCACCGTTGTATTATTGCTGTATCGGTTGATCGCTTGGTGGCGCAGTAGGCAATAACAGTTTATCTTAGTTCACCGGCCTCCCGATAGGGCATATTAAAAGGGCACGCCAAGGGATAGACTATGATTTGGGCATTTTTTTCTACTTCATTATTACTAGGGAGCTATGCCATACTAACCATAGCTAACAGTCTCCCAAAAATTTAATCTGAAGTCTTCAAAACTTGAAAGTTACGTGACTGCTTTTGAAACTTTTTCAAATTTCAGTTTCTTGTGACTGCAGCCATACTATAAAAATATAATAATAAAACAAAACAGATCACCAATTTGGGATTTTTCTTTTTATGTGAAAAGATTACAAATCTAGCCTACATAAACCAGTATACGTCATGATCATAGATAACCGTGCCATCCATACAAGGGTCTGCATGCAAATTTGTGTTGACGAATCAGCGAAGCACTTGTTGGAGCTTCAGATAAATGTCAACAAGCAGTTTCTCTTGCTCGGATGTCGATTGTTTTCTTTCTGGGTCTCCCAGTAACCTCAGTTCTGTGTCTAAACTCTGCAAACAGAAATGGACAGTTTGTATAAACTGGGTTATAACGATACAGTAATCTCATGACATGTAACTATGAAGACATGGTATGTAAGGTCATTCATGCAAGACAACTCACGGACTCATTTATGGTGAAGACAGGAGTGAGGCAAGGTTGCCTTCTGTCACCATTCCTCTTCCTGCTTGCCATAGATTGGATTATGAAAAAGACAACAGAAAACAGAAGAAATGGTATCCAATGGACACCTTGGAGCCAGTTGGAGGACATGGACTTTGCAGATGACCTCGCTCTCCTGACCCACAGTCACCAACAGATGACCTCGCTCTCCTGTCCCACAGTCACCAACAGATGACCTCACTCTCCTGTCCCACAGTCACCAACAGATGACCTCGCTCTCCTGTCCCACAGTCACCAACAGATGACCTCGCTCTCCTGTCCCACAGTCACCAACAGATGACCTCACTCTCCTGACCCACAGTCACCAACAGATGACCTCGCTCTCCTGTCCCACAGTCACCAACAGATGACCTCGCTCTCTTGTCCCACAGTCACCAACAGATGACCTCGCTCTCCTGTCCCACAGTCACCAACAGATGACCTCCCTCTCCTGTCCCACAGTCACCAACAGATGACCTCGCTCTCCTGTCCCACAGTCACCAACAGATGACCTCGCTCTCCTGTCCCACAGTCACCAACAGATGACCTCGCTCTCCTGTCCCACAGTCACCAACAGATGACCTCGCTCTCCTGTCCCACAGTCACCAACAGATGACCTTGCTCTCCTGTCCCACAGTCACCAACAGATGCAGGAGAAAACAGAGCTTCTAAACACAGTGTCAACACAGATATGACTCAACATCAACAGAAGCAAGAGAAAGATCATGAAAGCCAACACGAAGAATAACAGCCCAGTCATATCAGGAGGGGAACCACTGGAAGAAACCGACTCCTTCAAATACCTGGGAAGCGTAATTAACAAGATTGGAGGCACAGAAGAAGACGTCAAAGCAAGGATACAAAAAGCAAGAGTGGCATTTCGCATTTTGAGAAACATTTGGAAGGCAAAACAAATCAAGCTTAACACCAAACTGAGGATATTCAACTCAAATCTCAAGTCAGAGTTACTCTATGGCTCAGAGACATGGCGTCTTTCACAGAAAACACAAAAAAGATTACAGACCTTCATCAACAAATGCCTGCGCAGAATCATGCATATAAAGTGGTCAGATACGGTACCCAACACTACACTATGGGAATGGATCAAACAACTACCAATATAAAACAAAATAAAGAAGAGAAAATGGAGGTGGTTAGGACATACACTGAGGAAACCTGCAACAAACATCACACGACAAGCAATTACATGGAAACCCCCAGGGAAGAGAAGAGGAAGGCCAAGAAACACCTGGCAGAGAGACACGGAAAGCAAAAGAAAGCAGTTAGGAAAAACCTGGAACAAAATTGAGAAAATGGCATCAAACCGACAACAGTGGAGGACCATGGTCGATGGTTTATACTCCCAGCAAGCAAACAGGTAAGTGAAGTAATATCATGACATGTATTGCGATACTTACTAAAATTAAATATAGTGTTGGTTGTTATGGCTGTTACCCTTGGAAAGGTGCATTTGGTCTGGGATATGACCCGTCATTTTTTTAAATACTAGCTTCCAAATGGTACACTGAGGTGCATTTTGAAGAGTTTCATATGTCCCTTTGTAGGAGACATAAATATTAGCATGTAACGTTTTATTTTAGAGACAGACATTTTTTCTCTAACATACAACTTTGTTTGTTCAAAGCAAACCAGAATGTAAATTTTTTTATTGGATATATCAATATGCTGTGTCACATATAAGTATATTGTAGAGACTGTGTAGGTCTATGTCATGATATATATCGATTGATCATAACAAATACTGCTATATGTCACCATTTACTAGTACATTTCATAAATTTCTACATTGACCGGATAATGACATTGTTTACTTTACAAATTGAGGGCATTGTTCCAAACTCTTTCATGTGTTGGTTCATTCACTTACTTGTAGTTCTTGCAATAGCTTTCTGGCAGCAGTGATTTCTATGGATGGGCAGTGTTGATGTGAAAACCATTGCTAAAATAAAGAAAAACATTTTTTTGTTTAGAACCCAACTTTAAAATGACAAAACATTTGAATGGATCCAATGATATATCTAGATTGTATTTTATGCTGGGCTATGGAGGAGTAGGCGGCCAGGAGATTGGCTACACCCCCGGCTACAAATGCAAAACAGCAACAGCCTTTCACCAGGCTGCAAGGTACCTACCAAGACGCATGTGGAAGGACCGGTGACCCGCTGTCCTGTGGTGCAAGACTTTTTAGTCAAGGATTAATGGAGTTAACCATACACAAACCAGCGAAAAGCAGTGGGCAACTACCGCTGTATTAGCCCAAGAAACCTTGATGGAGAATACAGACAGTAAGACAGGTCCTAGTGGTGAGCCCCCCAGGCTGGATAGGACGACATATACTGGGAAAGAGCTTGGAGATGTTGGAAGTAACGCCAGAGCTGATGACGGTAGTATGCCCGACTGTGCGGGAGGTAAAACCAGCAACAAAAAGCTAAAAGGGAAAATCCGTGTGGCAACATGGAACATCAGAAAAACAAGTCATGGAACACTACAAATGGTAACAACAGAAGCAGAAAGATATGGGGTAGATATATTAGGGATTGCAGAACACAGGTTGGCCAGACAAGGACACTTTCGCCCAGATTCAGGAGGAACGTTTATATACTCAGGAGCAACTAAGTCAGGGATGAGTGGTGTTGCATTCTATCTGTCAAAGAAAACTGAAAATGCACTATTAGGATACAATCCGGTCAATGACAGAATTATTACCATACGAGCAAAACCCACGAATATAACATGTATTCAAATTTATGCACCAACGAGCACGACAGACGACGTTGTAATAGAAACGTTTTATGATACACTGCTACGAACAGTTGACGAGGTAAACAGGAGAGACATGGTAGTACTGATGGGCGATTTCAATGCAAAAGTTGGCAGTTGTCAAAACGAAGAAGAAAATGGAATATCGGGAAATATGGACTAGGCGAGAGAAATGGGAGAGGAGATAGATTTGTTGAGTTTATCATAGAGAATGAACTGGTGATCACCAATACTTTCTTCAAACAACATCAAAGAAGGCTGTACACTTGGACAACACCAGATGGTCGGAACAGAAATCAAATCGACTTTATACTGATACCAAAACGATGGGGGACGTCTGTGTTTAATGCAAAGACATTACCGGGAGCCGATTGTGGCTCTGACCATGAATTGCTAAGCGCCAAGATTGCGATAAAATTAAGAAAGATGAAGAGAGGGAAAGAGATAGTGAGGTATGACGTCAGTGATATCAAAGAAGGATACCGAGTAGAGGTTATGAACCGTTTCGGAGTATTACAGACAGTGGCTGACGAGAAGGAACCAGAAGAGTTGGCAGTAGAAATTAGGAACATCATTATGGAATCAGCTGACAAACACTTCACTAAAAAGAGGAGACAAAAACAACCATGGATAAGCAAAGACACACTGCAGATGATTGACGAAAGGAAAGAGTTAAAGAAGAACAAAGAAATGAGTGAGAATTATCATGAGAAATACAAAGAGAAGTGCAAGATGATTAAACGAATGTGTAAGGAAGACAAGAAGAAATATCTAGAGAAGAAATGCGAAAAGATAGAACTATGTATGAGAAGGAACGATAGTCGCATTATGTTTGAGGAATGACACAGTCGTTCAAACCTAGACTTGGCGTTATTAAAGATGAAACGGGAATGACTCTGACACAAAGCGATGACATACTTGAAAGATGGAAGCAATATTGTGAAAGCATGTTTAAGAAAGAAGAAACAGAAGAGGTAGACATGGATGAAGGCAGAGAGAGGACAGAACCAGAAGATGAACTTGAGCCTTTGCGTTCAGAGGTGGAGTGGGCAATAAAGTCTAAAAGACGGAAAATCACCTGGCACTGATAACATCACTGCAGAGCTAATAAGAGCAAGTGGAGAAGACTCTCTTGGACTGGAAACGAGCCATACTTATACCAATACCGAAAAAAGGTGACATACAAGAATGCTCAAACCACAGGACTATATCCCTCATCAGCCATGCGAGCAAAATTATGCTAAACATCATAATGAAGAGAATCACAAAAAAATTAGAATGTGAAGTCAACAGAACACAAGCTGGTTTCCGGACTGGAAGAGGAACAAGATATCACATTTTCAACCTGAAGATGTTAATTCAGAAATGCAGAGAATTCAACCATGACCTTAGGATCTGTTTCATAGATTATTCAAAAGCTTTTGATAATGTTAGTCATCAACAACTCTGGAAAACCTTGATACACATGGGATTTGACCAGAAAATTACATCACTTATCCAAAATGTATATGTTGGACAGCAGTCTGCAGTGAGATTAGAGTGTGGTACCACAGATTGGTTCCCAGTCGGCAAGGGAGTGAGACAGAGGTGCATTTTGTCCCCCCACCTATTCAGTCTATACACAGAGAATAACATGAGAGAAGTTGAGATTGACACGAGAAGCAAGTTTTTTAATGGACTGAAAGTGAATGGACAGGAGATATATGAATTGAGATATGCCGATGACACAGTGTTAATATCCAATACAAAAGAGGGATTGGATAAACTGATAACTACTGTTAAAGAGCACAGCGAGATGAAAGGATTGAAACTAAATGTAAAGAAGACTAAGATTAAAAGTTGACAGAGATGAAGAAGCTGTGGAAAGCAACGAACAAAGATATGAAACTACGAATTATCCAAGTCTGCATATTTCCAACGGCTACGTATGGATGCGAAACCTGGACTCTTAATAAGAACATTACTAAACGTATAAATGCATTTGAAAACAAGTGTTATAGAAAGATATTATGAGTTTCGTGGACTGAACGCAGAACTAACGAATCCATCACAGAAGAGCTTGGTGTTATACCCTTGACTTTATTGAACTTTGTAACGAAACAGAAACTAAGTTATTTCGGCCATGTGAAATGGCATCAGTCTCTAGAGAGACTAATAATGGAAGGAAAAGTGGAAGGCAGAAGAAGCAGAGGAAGACCTAGGAGACAATGGGGGAAGGACATAGAGGAATGGATGGGAGACGACGTCTGGCGAGTGGGGAGACTGGCAAATGAAAGAGCTGTCTATAGACAATCCATCAAGGCTGCAACGTCCGGAAATGGATAAGCAAAACCCAACAACAATGCTCTGCCTACATTCTGTAATGTTTGCACAGAGATCTGGGTGCACCCAGCAATATAGAATGTGCATATACATGTACATTTCCTTGTCTGTCTCTTGTAGAAAGAGGATAGAAAGGAAAGCAAAACATAAAATAACCATCCTCAAGATGTGCACTGACACCTCCGAAGGAAAGTTACCAGTATTCTTGAAGATTACCAGTTCATTAGAGTAAATTTTATAATAACATAGTTTAAGTAATTTCTTGATTGCAAAACATGATGGTAGTACTTGACGCAAATAGATTCTGTATAGTGTTTTGAGCATTTAAAGTAAAACTGTCCTTTACAAAATAAATATTACTGTAATGACTAATGTAAACATTATTGTCAGCTCTCCAAAACATACAGTTTGTAACAATAACAAGTGTCCAAAAACATACAGCCGTTATGGACTATTTGTATACATGACAATAATAAGTGTCCAAAACATTTAGTCATTATGGACTATTTGTATTTGGACTCCTAACAATAACAAGTGTCCAATAACATACAATATAGATAAATAATCTTTGTAGATTTTTAGGGTGTCCAAAACTTAGAGTGTCCAGGTACATACAGTCTTTACGGTATTAAGTCCTCACTGTCCGCCACTACCTGAACTCTGTTTGTGATTGCTGTTTGCATGAGCACCAGTGTGCAGACATCTTTTGTTTTGATTGTCACAACGTAGTGGTCAGCACTGAGATGTACTGACAAAACAACAGAGTGACCATCAGGCAAGCAGTGTAGGCAGCAACTGTTGGCGACATTTTCATTCAACATTTCTCCCAATAATTTCTGCAGGATCTTGGGCTCCGTCAGTCCTGCTGCTGGGAACAGAACAGAAAGAGCCAGTTATACACTAAGGCCTGTATTTCTAGTTACCTGACTGACCCTATTAAATATACAATAAACTTTGGATATAACGAATTTGCATATAACACATTCTCGCTTATAATGAATAAATTAATTAGTCCTGTTTTTCTCATTAAATTTCTGCATGTATAACAAATAACAAAATAAAAATTCAGACATAACAAATAATTCTGTTGTTCTTAATGGCCAAAATCCATTTAAATATCATCGGATGTAACGAATCAATGATGTGAAATAAAACAAGCTGGTCTGGACTCATAATGTTTTATTTTTACTTTGAATACTACTGAACGAAGTATGTTTCTCATTACGTAGACAGAACTTGGTGTAAGCTTCTTATTCGTTGACTACAAGCCTATTTCTTTTAGTAATCTAACCAGTATATTCCAGTTTAAAAAGTAAAGTGCTTTTTAAAGCGAAATTAACCTTTTTTATTCCCAATCTGAATGAAATATAATCTAAAAATAGTGTCCTGATATTCAACTAATTTTTTAACCCTCTTCGTCACCTTTTATAAGGCCCCTTTTGGTCGCGCTTTTCTGTCCATTTTCTGCACAGTTTGTTGCAACACCTAGCGTGTTGGTGTTTCAAGCCATACTTAAAACTGCAGAATTTAATATTTTTTATATCACCATAAAGATAATAATGTTACCTACAAAAGTGTCACTGAATGAACTCAGGAATTTTTTGTACTTTTTGAGTTATTGCCATTTGAACATTGCGAATGCTCAAATTTGTAATGGGATTTAATATTTTTGGATATCACAGAAGGATAGTTATTTTATCTACAAGTTTGTCACTGGATGTACCTAGGATTTGATTTTAGTTTTTAAGTTATTGCTTACTAAATTCTGCACTGTTAAAGTGGCAGTGGATATAATGCAAGTTTGTTGTTCAAACGGCAATAACTCAAAAAGTTAACACAATTCCTGTGTACATCCAGCGACAAACTTGTAGATAAGAATATAATCTTTATGGTGATATAAACAAATATTAAATTCGTGATTGTAGTTTCATGTACAGACTGAAACAACAGGCCGCACCACCGCTCGCCGCGCTAAAGGATAGGGTGTGCTCAGCGACCCTGCCTGTCAGCTACATCTGATGGAATGTGACACGCAAACGACCACGTTTGAGCGGACTTAGCGGCATGAGTTCATAATGAACAAGCTTCTTATTTGGCACATTATTTGACAAGAGTATTAAGTTTATGTATACAAAGTTCCAAACATTAAAAATTTCATTTCACTTAGTCTTTAACATGCAAAGCAAACCAGTGGCATAGATAATTGTGGGGGTTTTATGGATTTAATAATTTAAATGTGAATCACTGAAGTAAAACAGTGTTTAGGTATAATTGCAAAGCATTCAATTATTACCCTACCCGTTTCTTTGTGGCAGACATTCACACTGGTGGAGTATTGTCTCAAATGGGTCAGTTCGGTCTCGCCTGCATCGCCACTGCAGTGCAATAACTCCTCGTAATCAGTTCGACACCACTTCGGTGTGACATCCACTGACATCTGGTGAGCATCCGACAAAACACACATGTTGATGGCATCAAGTCGACAATGATGAACGACAACGTTGACGGTCTGCACTGGAGCTTCACACGCAGTCACATGATATGCAAGACTACAGGCGACATCTAGCGGCAGCCGCAGCAACATCGAATCTGGAACATCGATGACAATTTCAAGAAAATCGCCCAGAACACAAACAGACTTGTTGATGGATACATCTGATGAAGAAACTGTGACGGTGAATCTCCAGCCTGACATAAGATTCAATCTGGCTGACAAACGTAGAGTGATGACCAACGAACACCTATAAACCACTCCAGTCCAGTGTTTCTTGAAATCAATCATGACCGTGAATGGATGATCATTGACCGATGAGCCTCTTTTTGAGTCATCCATGTTTTCTCGTAGCAAGTTTCGGTTGCCCTGGGCAGCCATATGACTAATGAGACTCAACTGCTCTAGTGTCGCCCCCTGGTGTTTGAGTGTCTTCTGAATGGCATCGCGTTGATCGGCAAGATGACCGATGTTGGTCAGGAGATCCTTGATTCTGGGCGTGGTCACCGGACGAGCCACCATCGACTTGACTGGAATGTTAATGTGCATGATGCTCCCTCTAGTTGTCAGAACTAGAAGCTCCCCAGCAACTGCAATAGATCGAGATGTGTTCACTTCTATGAGGCAATATTAGAGTCACCTGACAAGCTTGCTATTAAATGGAATCTTCTGTATATGGTAATTGATGTGTCCATCATGTCACCCGTTGCTTAGCTACAAGGTCCATCTAGCTTACGTAATGGTTGACAGATATCATGTGAATATATTGGACATTTCATCACGTATTTTATTAAAATTCTGGCCACAAATGTTATTCTTTATGACATACACATAACGGAAAGATACCCAAGCGAGAACTGATTAATCGATGATTGATCAATCTGGCAGATATTATGTTGCCTTAGCACTGTAATGCACATATACGTAAACTGTAAAACATTGTTGGTAAGACAAAGTTTGACAGGGGTGAGAGGTCACATGCACAATTTTGATTGTGACGTCAGTTTCAGGACTGCGACGTCAATTCTGACAAACCGTCTACTAATTGTCCTAGTTGAGGACAGCACTTACCGTTTTTGACCCCAGACATTACGCACCGACCTCTCTTACTGACATACAGGCAGCTAGTGTGTTAACTGTGCTAGTATGGACCATGTAACCTAACGTCTTACTGCTGCAAATATACTACAGGTGTACACACTGCTGCAGCCTGAGTGTAGGACATCAACAGCTTTCTTTCAAGTCTGTGAGGGGTTTTGTCCTGAGGGGGTGTTGTCTATGAGGAGTTCTGTCTGTGATGGTTTTGTTCAACTTCATGATGTTATGTCTGTGAGGGGTTTTGTCTAAGAGGGGTTATGACTGTGAAATGTTACATACAGGTCTGTCAATGGTTATGACCTGATGGGTTTGTCTGTGTGGGGTTATGATTGTACCTCGTGAGAGCCTACCTGTGTTGCACGTAAGGGCACATAGAGAAACGACCGCCACAACACCGCAAAGTTCCCAGGCAGTTCCCTGTATGCACTGTCCGCTGCAATCTCCCTTGGTCAAGTCACTCAACGGGACATAACACAACTGCCTGTGAGTAGAGTACACCAAGTGCTGATTATGCACAGTCAGACAGTCGATTGGGCCGGCAATTGCACACTCAGCAAACCTCACATTTCTCTTGTGCCCCTCTGTTGCTGTGACGGAGATAACCTTGCCTCTGCTTCCAACAAAGAGCATTGTACTTCTTGCTGTGGCCCCAGTGTCTTCACTGAACGTTATGATATCAACCACAGGTTCCTGTAATGATTATGCAGTGTATTACGCTGTATAACGTATTGATTATATTTGATATGCAACACAGCATATCGATACATCACAAACATATTTAAATTAATATTCCGCGTCACTTTGGGTGGATGAATGAAATTGTTTGTACAAGATTTTGTTATTTTTAATTTATCATAAACAAATGGTTACCAGATAACATAGATTTATGTTGTATTTTTCTTGCCATCAAGGGAAAAACTGAAGCACTTTAAAATGCACCAGTACTGGGGTATATCATTTTGAAGCTAGAATTTTAAAATATGTCAGGTGCCTTCAGCAGTCACCCTGTCCAATGGATAGGGTGACTGGGTGGACAGTGTCCACCCAGCCACCTCTCATATCTACTTACCTAGGGGAACACTGTATAACACTTTACAGCTGATACAAACAATGCATTTTTGTAAATATCACTATATGTATAATAGTGAGAGATATGTATCATGATACATATCATATGACAAGGGTAGTGTATCATAACAACCCTACCTGTAAGTCACAAATGAGATGCAGCTCACTTTTTCTCGATGTGCACTTCAATGGCAAGGAAAATACAGCACCATCGGGCGTTGAAACCAAAAGTGTGGGAGATTCAAGAAGCCGGGCGTCTTCCCCAAATAACTGCTGGAAGAGTGTCACATCAATTACACAGCAGTGTTTGTTTGTGTTGTGCAGTTTCACCGTTGTAGACCCAGCAGACAAACACAAGCACATGTGAGGAGAAGCTGACGAACTGATGTCTCTAGCAATGTAGTGTTGACACTCAGGATGGGACACCGTCACCGAAGAATCTCCATGTCCTTGTGTCACTGTCTCCCCGTCATACAGCTGAATGACCCAGCCCTGTTGGATGGCAACTAGAACCACAATGTTGTCATCCACTGCCATCACTCGCTGGATGCCTACCAATCTAAGGATGCTGTCCTTACAGGTCATGTCTGTTATGTGCTCACTCGTGTTGCTGTCAGCGAGTGATTGAGAAGCATCTGGCTGCAGCAGGTTAGTAAATATATCCTGGTTGCCGGCACAACTCACTGATGGTTGCGTAGTACTGAAATAAGAATACATTGTATACATGTATAGTATTTGTATATATCTGTATATCCAGTATGTATGCATAATTGTATATTATTTGTATATATAAACAATCTATCCACATTAATTGCAGCATGACTGAATTGGATTATTAAAACGGAAGTAAATTGTTTCTCATTTCTAAAATGCAAAAAGAAAGCAAAAATTGATACTTTTACCTGTACAAATGTATTTAGTTTTTTCTCAATTTTATGAAATGTACCTTATGATCTGAGCCACTGTGGTTTGTCACATGTGAGCCATTCCAAAAGGTTATCATAAGTGATACAAAAATACCACTATAACTTCAATGGGTTTTTTAATTAGTTATCAGTTTGGATGTGCACTTCCATCATTAATTTACATGAAACCTGTCCAGTGGTTCAGCCAAATACTTACTAGATGTAGCCTTCATGATTAGACATAGGAATTGCGTATAACTGTCCAGATGTTGCAGCAACATATAATCTGTTGTGTTTCTCGTCAAAGCAAATATCTGCAATGTCCGAGTCAAAGTTGACAACCATCTACAAACACACAAGAATGACCACTTGATAATAATATAATTTCTGCAGTTCAGTAAAAAAATTGGCGCTTCAGGCTTAGGCTAAGCCTAAAGCTTAGGCTAAGGCCTAACAGGCTAACAGATCTATTATTTTTAAGCCACGATTGGCCCACAAACCCAAATCTGCCTAACTATACTATAGTAACTATATAATATAAAGCCATCCGAAGTATATCAGTAAGCCATCTGCAGTATATCAGTAGGGATATCACCAGGAGCAGACAACATTCCAGCGGAGCTGCTCAAACATTGCGGCGAAGGAATGGTCACTGCAATGACAACCATTTGCCAGAAGAGCTGGAACTTCAAACAGTGGCCAAAAGAATGGACACAGTCACTCATCATCTCATTACCTAAGAAAGGAAATCTCCGGAAGTGACAAAACAACCGAATCATTAGCCTCATTAGCCACCCAAGCAAGATCTTGCTACGCATCATTTTGAACCCATTGAAAAAGCAATGAGAAGAACTACAAGCAGAAGCACAGGCTGTATTCAGACCCAGAAGAAGTACCACAGAACAAATCTGCAACTGCAGAATCCTGATTGAAAAGCACCTGTTGTCACCAGTTCTCTTCAACATCTACCTCGAGAACATCATGAGAGAAGCCCTCCACAACTTCAACACCACCATCTCTGCGGGAGGCAGACCTGTCAGCAACCTGCGATTTGCAGACGATATAGATCTTCTTGGAGTAAGCAACAACTAGACTACCGGTAGTGGATAGAGCAGGCACTTATGGCATGGAAGTAAGCAACGAAAAGAGCAAGGTGATGGCCAGCAGCACTGAAAACATCACTGTTGACAGCACGTTGAACGGCCAGAAGCTGGAGGAAGTGGATGCGTTCAAATATCTCGGTTCCATACTCACCAATGATGGACGGTCGGACAAAGAGATCCAGATCCGAATAGCCCTTGCAACAGCAGCAATGACCATGCAAACTTGGTAAGATAAAGGAGAAGCATTAACATCAGCTTCCCAACTAAGACCAGACTGTACAGAGCCCTTGTTGTCTCCATCCTGCTCTACGGCTGCGAAAGTTGGACACTGACAGCTGCAATGATGAAGAAGATACAGGCATTTGGGACCAAGTGCTTCAGACGCCTGCTGCACATATCTTGGGTTGAGCACAAGACCAATGACTTTGTCCGAACACGGATCACTGCCCTGGCAGGCCCACAGGAGCCACTCCTCGCAACAGTGAAGAGGAGAAAGTTGGCACGGTACGGGCATGCCACACAACACGACCATCATGCAGGGCATTCTTCAATCCTCCTCTTCTACATAGTAGTCTAGGAGTTGACGAGGAAGGGAGTTAAACGTTGACTCATGTAATCCTCCACAATTTTGGGTAAATATGTGTCAATGTGTCCCTTGAACTGGTTGCTGTTTTGGGACATCACCGCTGCCTCCGAAAGCCTATTCCAATCATTAACTATCCTTTGAGTAAAGGAGTACATGCATATATCTAATCTTGAGTGCACTTTGGTTATTTTGAAAGGGTGTCCTCTTGTTTTGGTCTGTTTATTTTCCATAACAAATCTGCAGGAAGAATACTCTCTAACCTGTTGAATATTTTATAAACTTCCTATAAGTCAGTCTCCAGAGTCGTGATATTTAGCACTCTTAACTGTCTTTGGTAATCTAAGTGACTTAAACCTGAAATCATCCTGGTCGTCCTACATTGAACCTTTTCTAATAAGTCTATATATTTTTGTTTGAATGGGCGCCATGCCTGAATGCAGTAGTCTAGGTGAGGTCTTACTAAGGACTTGTATAGTTTTACAACTACTTCTTTGATCTTATATTTAATAGCTCTGTTAATCATGCCTAGCATTGCATTAGCCTTATTTGATGCCTTAACACATTGCTCCATTACATTAAGTGTGTCTGTTATTATCACTCCCAAATCTTTTTCTACATGTGGTGTTTCTATGGGGTTAGCATCCATGAAGTAGTCGTACTGCTTGTTGTTATGTCTGTAATGTACACACTTGCATTTTTCTGCATTAAACAACATTGTCCGTTCAGCACTCCACCCGTGCAAGTTATTTAGATCCTTCTGAAGTTTCTCAGCATCTTTACAGGATGTTTCCTGAATGAACAGTTGTGTGTCATCAGCGAATGTTAGGAGATGGTTGCACACTCCTTCGTCTATTTCATTAATATATATATTACAAATAAAATTGGGCCCAAAACAGACCCTTGGGGGACACCACTCTTAACAGATGACCATCCTGAAGTGAAACCATTTGTAATGACAAGCTGTACTCTGTCCATCAGCCACTGTGATATCCATCTATTAACTGCTCCTCCTATCCCATGTGCATTTAGTTTCATCGCCAGCCTGCAGTGTGGGACTCGATCAAAAGCTTTACTGAAATCTAAATAAATAGAGTCACTGGAAGCCCTTTATCGATATAGGATGTAACCTTATCCAGGTACACTAAAAGGTTTGTCAGGCATGAACCGTTGAATGTCCCTTCCAAAAACCATCCTTACCATGTTGCGACAGTTTAATCAAATCATGATTAACTCTGGAAGGCAGTAGACGGAGAGGCAGGCAAAGGAAGACCTGGATGGACAACATACAGGAGTGGACCGACCTTGACGTCCAAACGCTACTGAGACATGCGTTAGACCGCCCCGGCTGGAGAGCATTCTCTGCGACTGCATCCCTCATGTCTCCCCTAGGCTAGGGCTAGGCTACGCATACGACCTGACAGGTCTCTGGATGAAATTGAATCATGAACTGAACTGATAGTAATTTGTTGAATCAGTGAATGACAACGAGATGACTGTATAAAGCCGGGCTTAGTCACGTTTCGACAAAGCAATTGACAAGGGGTCCGAGATTGGTGTAATCAGCAGTGCTCCCTGTCGCGTGGTGATGCTGTTGAGACAAGACTTGTCATCATCAAGCAAGTCCTAAAGGCTAAAATGACATAATATCGCCCACGATATTATAATACACTTGCCTTTACAGAGAAGTTACGAATGACATAAATATGGCGTGACCCATTTGAAACAATGACCACGTTGCTGCTATTTCTTCCTGAAATGCATTCAATATTGTACTTCGTTTGTACATTTCTTTTATGGCGAACTCGGCAAATTTCTTTGCATGACACATTCGTATCCAGCGCCATGTTTACGTTTACGTGACCATATTTCGTTTTATCCAGTACCCGCTCGGTGGAGCTACAATATTTGATATCAAACAGTTGAATCCACCAGGTGGCACTACCGGCATCATGGCGTAGCCAATTAATCCCACAGGTTTAGATTTTATTTTAGACCTACTGAATGTACTTAATCCAGAAATCGAATCTCAAATGCCGTTGTAGCTCTGCCTCTTGTTGGACTTTGGGCGTTGTATTTAATCTCTTCGAGAAGTTGTAGGGCAAGTATATATAAAATGTGCATTCAACTTTAAGTATACAATTGGATAGCCCCATGTTTAAACATATAGGACTTCTAAAATGTATATCAGTATAAAAATAATTCACAAAAAGTGGATTTTCAGACTGTTGAAGACGACATAATAAGCTATATGTGAATGAACGCATACGTTCATTAAAATATTTAACACAGTTTGTAGGAAACATAACACTTGCACTACAGCGTGATGACAAATTGTGTAAAAATTTAAAGATGTGGTTATAGTCAACAGTAATACCTTTCAAACTCTGCTTTTTAAATTTACACCAAAGATTTGAGGTGTACATTGTGCCACAGTAAGAGAAAAATAGGTAAGTTTTAATGGTAGAGCTGCAAAGGCGAAATTGTTCGTGCCAAGACGTTGGCCTGAGCATAATTATTTTATAGGCATCTTTTATGACCCATGTATTTGCATTTAATAGTGTGAGGTAACGTACAATTATTGAGAGTGACAGGATGAATATTGTTAATGTCCTGGGGTTTGTTGTCAATAACCATACAATATGACTTGTTGGAATTATATGTTATGTTAAACATTTCGCCATACTTAGCAAAACAATCTGTCTCAACCCAGAAACGCTAGGTGAAAGATATCGAGATCATCTGCACACATCAAACGATTCATTGTATTGCATAAAGTCATCCAATTTACAATTTGTTAAGATTTACCAGCAATTGTTGCAAGAGCAATAGGTCTGTAGTTATTGTTATCAGATAAATCACCAGCTTTGTTTTTAATTATTGGAGCTAGTATTGTGACCGTCATAACGTCAGGTAAAACCCATTAATTAACAAGCTGCTGAATAGCAGTGACATATAAACATGAAGTTTTTATTAGCTTACTTAAAATGTTCATTACTTATACAGTCATAACCAGGAGCTTTTCCTGTAGCCATCGCCTGAATTATTTCTTGTATTTTTTTAGCATCAACCATCATTTGATCATTAAATTGCATATTGCTGCAATACATGTCAATCTTTTTAGTATGTGTTGGAGAGCCAGGTACAGGATTAAGCAGGGACTGGTAATGATGAAGCCACATATTCTTTACATTTTCAGCACCACATGCACCACCAACATTGCTAGGATTTGGCAACGTGGTATTGTTCATCTGTTTTATATCTTTCCAGAAGTTTTTAAAGTCATTACTACTTAGTTTTGAGGCAAGTCGTTCTGCTTTAATGTCTTCAACATTTTTTTCACAGAGTCTTTTATTATGTTTAAATTGAGCACGTTTAAATTTCATTATGTCATACAAAGGACCGTGTCGGGGACTCCCTGCAGACCGCCATAAGAGAAAAGACTCTCTATAGCAACCTTGTGGGAGTCTCTTACCATATCATTCCAACCAAGAACGGCGTGCTTCGAAGACATTTTTATGCGCCTCAATATAGGTATTACTTCAGATGCATCCCTGAGTGAATTACTATTGTCTTCATACATTTGCATAGCAGTATCTGATGGGATTCATCATTACAATTCGGGTCAATACAGCGTAAACATCATGAGGTACATCAATGGCTGATAAAAGCACAATGGACAAGGCTGTGGAATTTGCTCCTGAGTGGATGCTTCAGAAGTAGGTAATAAATTGACAGATATGGTAAAGCACAAAGATAGGTGGTCAGAAGAGACACAATCATAATTAACTACCATATCAGAGATTGATGAGTGACTGGAGTGAGTGCCGAGCACATGGTCCAGCCAGCTCCTTGAACCATGAGCATCACTGACATAAGTAAAAGCATCGGAAGGGAGACACTTAATGTCACTTGGAATAAGGTGACATTCAATAATAAAAGCATTGGGAAGTGTCGAAAACAGACTGGGCTTGTTAATTTCCGCAATACATCCCCAATAATGAATATGTTATAGCTGGTTCAAATGAATCGCTTATAGCATGTATCTTGCCTAAAAACCTTGATATTCATCGGAATTGTCATCACTCTGATACGGTAAATATACATTAAGAATCAGAATAGGGGCATTAGACGTGATGATTTTAGACCAAGTAGTGTGTGAACGTCTCCATAAAAAGCAAAGCCTGCCATGAGGGCGTCCACTCAAACTATCATAAAATCTATAGAACTAATACCTCTGGCATTGAAATCAGGGTGGACAGAGTTGAGGTAGGAAAGGCACTGTTTAGATAGCCAATGTTCTTGCACTACAGGAATATCACAAGATTTTAAAATGTTTTGCACGTCGTAAGCACTGTTCCGCATGCTTCTGGCATTAAACGAAGCAATATGGGGTTGAAGTTTACAGGTGAGTCGAATCTGTTGTTGTGTGCTTCCTAGGCGGAAAGTACCGTCCAATCTTTGTTCCAGCAGGCCAGAGATTGGCACCATAGAGTAGGTTCGGTTTTTGCAATGTCCACACAGAGTTTGAAGGATGAATAAGTCATGTTTAGTTGGTAAGCGTTCACATGAGCATTTCATGTTCAAAGTAGTTGTCATATGAGTAGAAATTTCGGCACAAGTTGTATCTGCAAGAAATCCTGTTAAGAAATATTCATCAGATTTGAGTCGAACGGGAGCACATTTGAGTCCGCACTTTGTAGACTTGCCTGTAGTAATGGTATGTGGTTTATATTTAGAAGAGGACGGCTTGGACGTGTTAGAGAAGGCCGATCGACTTGGATGTTTTTTTGGCATTTCTTGCGACAACCACGGTCCACAGTGGTGGAGGATTGATGGTACCCGTGGTTGTGGGGTTGACATAGCAGTAGCGGCGGGTCATGAGGTTGATACAGCAGCAGCGGCGGGTCGTGAGGTTGATACAGCGGCCAGTCGTGGAGTTGATACAGCAGCAGTAGCGGGTCGTGATGTTGATTCACCGGCGGGTCGTGATGTCGATACAGCAGCAGCGGCGGGTCGTGATGTTGATACAACAGCAGTAGCGGCGGGTCGTGAGGTTGATACAGCAGCAGCGGCGGGTCGTGATGTTGATACAGCGGCGGGTCGCGATGTTGATACAGCAGCAGCGGCGGGTCGTGATGTTGATACAGCAGCAGTAGCGGCGGGTCGTGAGGTTGATACAGCAGCAGCGGCGGGTCGTAATGTTGATACAGCGGCGGGTCGTGGAGTTGGTACAGCAGCAGCAGCAGCAGCAGCAGCAGCAGCAGCTGCGGGTTGTGAAGTTGTAGTGCGAGCGGGCTGGGTCTCACTTTCGGAAGGTTGTATTGCTGGTATAAGTTACGACACCAGAGTTGAAATTTGCGTAGACAATGCGGACACCGAGTGAGCGAGTTGTGTGTAGGATTCATCAGTGTCACACTGTTTATTTTTATGTGATTAAAATCAATGCTTGATAATTTAATAAAATAACGAGCGACGTATGTAGGAATATTGTCCGGATCGATTTCGTCAAGAAGTTTTGAGATGTCGTCGACGTTGTGTTTATTCTTGTCAGACCCTTGTTTACTATTGGAAATTGTAGAACAAATTAGCATACCACTTGCAACAGTTTTCAACATATCATTAGAAGAGGGAGTGGTTCCTTTAGAATGGAAAGAAGCAAACAGTATACCGTTATTTAAACAAGGTTGCAGAAACAAGTCAGAGAACTACAGACCAGTGAGTTTAACGTCAGTGATTTGCAAATTATTAGAAAGACTAATTAAAGATCACATGGTGTATTTTCTTGTTAAACATAACTTCTTAAACCCATCTCAACATGGGTCTCTAAAAGCGAGGTCATGCTTAACAAATCTGTTATGTTTTTTAGAAAATATCACTAAGTGGGTAGACGAGGGATCACCAGTAGATATAATCTACTTAGATTTTCAGAAAGCTTTCGACAAAGTACCACATCAAAGATTACTGCTTAAACTAAAAGCCCATGGCATAGGAAATGGTTTAATTAACTGGATAGAAAAATGGCTAATTGACAGAAGACAACGGGTAATAGTTGATGGGGAGGCTTCAAACTGGAAATCAGTTTTGTGTGGGGTACCACAGGGATCAGTACTGGGACCTATATTATTCTTAATATATATATATATCAACGATTTGGACGATGATATAACGAGCTAAAACATTAAGGTGTTGACATTTGCGTATGATACAAAATTGTTTAGAATGATTAAACGTGATGAAGATAGACAACATTTACAAATTGATCTAGACAGGTTGATAAAATGGTCTAAAAATGGCAAATGCTGTTCATTTTGGGAAATGTAAATGCCTCCACTCAGGACATGGGAACGAATATGTACAATATACAATGGGAGGTTCTGTAGTAAATACTTCTGTAAAAGAAAATGACTTAGGGTTAACCATTAGTGCTGATAATTGCCGCTTCAAAGGGAAATCAAATCCTTGGATTAATTAGGCGAAACATAACGTATAAGGAAAAAGAGCTAATAATACCGCTGTACAAAGCAATAGTTAGGCCTCATTTAGAATACGGTATTCAAACATGGAGGCCATATCGCAGGAAGGACATATATATGCTAGAAAAAGTACAGAAGAGAGCAACTAAAATTATACCAAAACTGAGTTACGAAATACGCCTAAAAATGTGGTTTAACAACATTAGAGACCAGGAGATTGAGAGGAGATCAGATAGAAGTGTTTAAAATATTGAATGGCTATGAAAATATTGCTAGAAATATTTTTTTCTCAGTTTAGAAAGATATAAGGACCAGAGGACATGAAGTTACATTAGTAAAGGCGCAGTGTAGATTATATATAAGAAAGTTCTCATTCTCACAAAGGACTGTAAATGAATGGAACATATTATAGTTTGATTTTGTTGGTGCTAGTAGCGTGAATATGTTTAAAAAATAAAATCGACACATACCTTAAAAGGGCGGGATAAACGTAGATAAAAAGTATTGGACTCTCGATAAGCCAAAAGGCTTCCTTGTCCACCTGCAATCTAGAGTTAATTTATAGGATGGCAATCTTGTTAAATCTTATTAAATCTTTTTTAATAAGACGATGTTTCGTTGGCACGGACATACGAGCATAAAAAAACGTCTTTGGCAGTAGCAATGTCATCATCTGTAAAATTGTTTAAAACAATGCGATTTAGGACAGATCGAGGTAAAATATCCATTCGGTTGACATAGAAGCATGACAGTTCGTTGACGAAGACGTCGATCGCCATGACAAAGGGCGATAATACAAGCCAAAACACAAATCGTATATAAAGTCTATAAAAACCGTAGAGATCTCCGCAGATCAAACGCACGATATCCGATGTCTTCGATATCTGAGCTTGTAATCCTTACGTGAGCAACGCGTAAAGACGTGCGAAAATGACTTTTATGCAGACGCGTAAAGATTTACGTCCCGCTCGAACCTTTTTGGCGCCATCTATCATGCTTGAAGTACATGAAGCAGATACAACGCGTTTTTTTCAGAGATGACAAAAACATTAATTTGGCATGGACTGTAACGGTATTGCTTGCGTATAACTGAATAATATATAAACAAAATGTCATGATCATTACGCAGCTATCTAACTACACGTGCGCACAGATCTAACCCTAGCCTAGACTGGTTCACTACTCTAAACAACAGATGCTAATTTACTGTGGGTAATGCCTCGAGTTCAAAGATTTATGCTATGCAAGGCGTCCAAATATACCCATCCCGCTGGGGACAATTTCGTGACATCCCTTTTTATATTTTTGTATTTACTGTTTAGGGAGTCACGTTTAATTAATAAGCTGTCGTGGTGGCTAATGTCAGCACGGTTACGAAGTGTCATGCGTCTTTCACATGGTTCGTCTCGCCTCGGCATATCGTTAGTGTGCAATTCGTTCCATACGTGAATTCGTTTTCCTTGCGTACGAATTCACGCAAGGGAGCTGTGAGGTCGGTCAAAGCCTTCACAAACTTGCCTAGGCACTGTACGGTGCCAATTACGCGGCGTACTCCTTCGACGTCGGTGGGCATTGGCATGTCGAGTACGGCCGCGACTTTCTTCTGGTCAGGTTTTATGCCATCGCCTTCAGCAGACATCCCATGAAGCTGACTTCATGTAGCTTGTAGCGTACCTTTTCCGCGTTGAGAACTAGGTTTCTCTCAAGACATCTCTCGAGAAATGCTTGTAGGTTGACGTCATGTTCGGCGTCGTAATGAGGAAATTCTCGGTGCCCTCCAGTCCTTCGATGGTCTCTTGGATCTTCTTCTGCCATACTTCCGGTGCGCTGCAAATGCCAAATGGCATACGCTTCCATCTGGTGTGTCGAATGTTGTGAGTCAGCTTGATTCTTCATCTAATTCCATCTGCCAGAATCAATGTCTGGCGTCCACAACAGTGAAGACTCGTGCACCGCTGAGTCGTGTGGCAATCTCTTCTATCGTTGGCATTTGATAATGCTCTCCCTTGGTAGCTCTATTTGGATCCCCTGGATCCATGCAGTAAGTTTCCAAGTCCCTGGAAACATCTGCATACTGGTGCTGTATGTTGGCTTTGTTAATTAAAGCAAGGCGCCTTCACTGCCTGCTTTGCATCTAGTGTGTTTACGCTCGGGGGCTGCGGCGAGTCTTCGAACGGTCGAATAGTGTCCACTTGAGCGCACCGATGCCAACGCGTGCCCGGCGGCTTAGCAGTGGTTGATAGTGTTTACAGTTCATCGTTTACTGTCGTTTCGGCTGACTTGAATCGTTGTGATCGCCGTCACTTAAGTAGAGGTGATGGCGGTAGCATAACCATGACTGGATCCCTCACTTAACGGGGTCTAGCTGATCTATTATCAGGCACTGTTGACATAATCCCGCTGAGTTTGTAATCCAGCAATTCAGAGTACGTAATCCAGTCAACACGGCAGCGCCCACAATCTTAGTCTGTACATCGATCCAGCTTCCCCACAAAATATCGGGGTGGGTCATCCATAAGCCCCCCCCGTTTCCGACGCCTACGAGAACGCAATAGAGATTATAAAGACGGTAAAACATTTTCAGAAAGCACGGCATCTGAATTAGTTTAGAGAAAGGCCAAGTGTCATGGCGAGGAACATGACGTGGAGCTGTGGACAATTATCGATGCAAAGATATTAAACAAATTGACATTTGTTGCAGTTGGATTTAACCTTTCCTGTAGCCGCTGGCGGCATGGGGGGGGCGCTTATGGGAAAATCAAAATGTGGCATTGATGCTGGAGGCTGTGAATTCGCAGGCGCCGTATTTATGCATTATTGTTGATACTTTAGAGGGCAAACACGTCGACTAAAATTTGAGTAGGGCTATGGCATTAGCCTATGCCGATTACAACGTTGGCCTGCAGGAACTATGTCCCAGCTGGGACTTTGGGGTATGTTTGCGACATAATGTTGCATCGATTAGTCACAGAAGGATGCAAGAAATGTTGTATTGTATCATCTATTTATGCAAATGAAACGTAGAATCATCCGCAAATTACAACGAACTAGCAGAAACTTGTACCTAAGGGTTTTAAGTAGAGAGAGAATGGATGGAGATATCCCAGCGAGACCCCAGCGTGATATCCGCATATCGCAGCTTTAAATCTCCCTATTACAACACCACATTTTCGCATGTTGCCGTGGGTGAGTTCCCTTCCAATTTTAGTGGGTGGAGTCTGCTTTATTACATTTTATATATCATCATCATCATCATCATGCAGAGTGTGTTATGTACTGTTACGCGTTCATGACATGTCATGTCACGAAGTTGTTTTTGTAACAAGTACCAGCACGTCGTCTCTTGTGTTGATCCGCAGATCGTCGCTATCCCATTGTCCGATCCTGCTTAGTGTTGTCACCATCTCCCCTCTGCAGAGGTTGCCCTACATCATTCGCAAGCAGTGTCCCGTCCGCCGAAGGCGCCGCTCTCGCAGGAATTCTATAAGAGGCAGTGAACACCCCCATACGACTGGGTTTATCATCCAGCGGGTCTGGCAAGCCCCTCTCCACCCTGCTGATGCGTTATTCAATGTTCTCCTGAAAACATGCCACTTCTCTAGTTCATCCAGGCTACTAAAATTAAGTTGTATATAGAATGGTCAAAATGGTACTACAGTGTATTGAGAGTGACAACAATACAAAACACAAAAACAGAGATCAAGATCACTTCGTGGTATATGGTCCCCGGCCTCAACCCAGTGCACACGAGCGATAGTATTACACGTAGTTCATTATCAATATTATCATCTTATAAATATTTCCAACAATTGCTTACATTTGACACAATCACAGTACATTATTACACGTGCTTAACAATATTGGGAAAGACGGAATCAGAAGCAGTGCGACTTATATAATATTGCTCCCCCTTCACTCGTATATAGCTCCCCCTTCACTCGTATATTGCTCCCCCTTCACTCGTATATTGCTCCCCCTTCACTCGTATATATTGCTCCCCCTTCACTCGTATATTGCTCCCCCTTCACACGTATATTGCCCCCCTTCACTCGTATATTGCTCCCCCTTCACTCGTATATTGCTCCCCCTTCACTCTTATATAGCTCCCCCTTCACTCGTATATTGCTTCCCCTTCACTCGTATATTGCTCCCCCTTCACTCGTATATTGCTCCCTCTTCACTCGTATATTGCTCCCCCTTCACTCGTATATTGCTCCCCCTTCACTCGTATATTGCTCCCCCTTCACTCGTATATAGCTCCCCCTTCACTCGTATATTGCTCCCCTTCACTCGTATATTGCTCCCCCTTCACTCGTATATTGCTCCCTCTTCACTCGTATATTGCTCCCCCTTCACTCGTATATTGTTCATAGTTTCTTTAAACCGTATCTCCTGACGTCCATTTCTCCATCTCGCCGTATTCGTCTCACCTGTCATTACCGTGCCAGTTTCCTAGATACGTCGGTATCTTCTTTTTCTTCGTTTCACCTTGATTCCTGTTATCACACATCCTGATACGCATCCATTATCACGCACGTATATATAGGAATTCTGTTTACTATTATTCACATTTTATTTAACTGAAAAATAAAATCACCATTGTACACAGTCACATACCAGTGGGGCGCAATGGTCGAGCGGTTAGTGTGCTGGACTGTCGTTCGGAGGGACCGGGGTTCGAATCCTGGTGCCATCGGACGATGGTTCGGAACTGGTTCGGCCACTGTGTCGAAACTATGGCAATTTCGTTCACCCTACGTTGCCCGTGTCTTTCGGAAGAGACGCTACATACTTATTCTATCTGGTGTCTATGCTAGGGGAAGTAAAAGATACAACGCAGGAAAATGGAAAAAATATGTCGTGGACTTACTGAGTGAAGTGACTCATTCTTAAAAAAACTCTACTACAGAATCATCAACAAATGATGGTGGCCGTACAAAGGAAGAAGAGGATCACTTAAAGATATAGTTATAGTCCATGCACATTTCATAATTATAACAGCATTTTCATAAACACGAAACATATATTTCGAGCCACCCACCCACTAACCTTTCTAAGTAATTAAAACTGTCTACTACTGTCACTGTGGTTCATGCACCATATTTAGGTTAAAGACGCACAAGTGTTTACCGTATTTGCGTTGTAGGTCGGATGACAGTGCGTGATGTTTTTGTAGACTAAGTACATATACAGCAGCAGTTAGTGTTCATGCAAGTATCTTTGTAAAGTATTATTTCGTGTAAGTATATTTATTGGTATATATTTTATGAAAAAATGCATGGTGGCATTTTTCTAAATAAAGTTGGTAGGTGGTATCTAATACATTTTCTGGCTCTCGAAGTATGACTGTATCGGATGGTAATTTGATGGTTTTGCCTTGTGGGATAATCATGATCAGCAGCATTTTGTAGAATAACGATTCAAAAAGTATAGGAACGCGTTTATGTAGACATTTATGAAAGAATGCCAAACAGTGACGAGTGAAGATGTCTTCCATTTTAGTAGGTTTAGAGATTTCGTTATAGGTTCCGAGTGAGAGTTATAAATTGGGATATACTAACAATGGAAGTTGCTTATAGAACACACTTTAAGACTAATCTATTGTCTAGAACTCTTTGTACGGCATCATCCTTGTATAGTTTACGATTTTTCGTATTCTAGAATCAAATATGCGTAGGCGCTAAACATCTAGCAATTTCACCACACAAATATGTTTAAAAAAATTGTAAAATAATATGAAATGCCTAATAATTATGTAATGCAATAAAGTTTTAACCACGGTATATGTTAAGTTTTATTCAAATGTAACAAACGTTTTTGCTTTCAGTTCATGTCATCAGGATCTTTTGTTTCTAATTTGTCAAATCACATCGCACATATTAAGCGTTCTTGCGATCGATCCTTATATGTGAGCCATAATGGGAATTTCAAAAGGACATTATTAGGTTGGTATATTACATTACGACGTATGGGGCTTATCAATCACAAAGTAACTTTGGCCAAATGAGTGTGATGATGCGTAGTCAACCAGGCACTCAGGGATATAACATATGCAGTTCCGCGTTCGCAACAATAAATATTTAATGCAGCGTTTGTCTTCATATGTTGTCGATAATCGTGTTTTTTTGGGTATTAGGACTGCATTACGGGAGCCAGCCGTCAGACAGGTTGGTATTAATGGCAGCAAGAATCACGAAACACATAAGTTTTACAGGATACGATATTCGATTAATATTGTGCAATCTGCGTGCGGTGATGAGATCGAGGATTCGCATTAATCCGGAATTGTAGTTCGTGATACAGAGATTCTATTCGAGGTTATCCTCGAATAGAATCTGGTCCTGAGATGATATGACGCTACAAGCATTTTAAAAATAACCTTCATATTTCAAAGTACAAATTAATGACGTTAAGTTGAAAGGAGGGGAAATGTAGGGAAACCGCAAATAGTTCACGAGAACTCCCGTGAGTAAAATATTCAACAATAGTTTGCAGAAGTTGTAGCTGTATCTGAAATAATAATAATAGTAATAGTAGTAGTAGGGGAAGTACACCGATTTTGGACCTGTTCTTAAATTGGACCACCGTCCGTTCTGCGCCCTATATATAGTAATTAGAACGCAGTGACGCCCGGCGGATGCTTCACACAACATACCATCTATACGCAGAGCAAAAAATGGCGGCCTGCGCGGAGACGCGCAAAAGGTAATAAAAATGTATTTTTTTCCATATAGTTGTAATATTTAAACAACCTTGAAGGCGTGATGCAAAGCCTGTTACATAGTAGATTGTACACGATCACAATAGAGTGTCGTAGGATGGCTAGATACCGTGCATGAGGGGCATGAAGACGGAAAACTGTACAGTTTCCGAGAATCACATCGAAGTAGTTAATTATGCCTTCGACCGATATTGAACCAGTCGGGGTGCCCTATGTTGAACCACTGGTCCAATATAAGACACCCGTGGTCCACTATTCGTACCATCCCAACACACACGAGATATGGGAATGCGTCATATTAAAATTTCTGCATGTATATATTAGACTCTTACTTATGGCTCGGAGCCTTGTTGAGTGAGAGGGGAGGCCTACATTTAAAAAAACGGGATATATTATTTTCTGAAATATTCACTTTGTTAGATAGTTTTGCTGGAATATGCGGAAAAGTAAAAAACAAATAATATTTGTTTCTTCAAAACGTCTCATTATTTTATTGATAATATAAACATCGCACGTTGCTTAAAGTTTGAGTTTTGACCTAAACAACAACAAAAAAATCGCTAATGGTCCAAGAAAGTATTTTGGTCGCCCTTGCACTCTGCCGCCAGAGTTGGAGAACATGCTAGTGGAGCATGTTTTAGAACTGGAGAATATGCTGATTGGTATGACCAGGAAAGATTTGATGGATATGGCATATCAGTTGGCTGTAGAGAATGGGATAAGGCATTGCTTCAACACTGAAAAACAAGCAGCTAGCAGACATTGGTACCGTGATTTTATGACGAGACACCCTGAACTCTCCCTTTGTCAAACCGAGGCAACTTCTGTTACAAGAGCCAAAGGGTTCAATCGTGAGAGTGTGTATGAGTTCTACGATAAACTAGATACATTGATTGACACGCACGGATTCGATGCTACAAACATTTTTAACATGGATGGATCGGGTATAACAACTGTGCAGAAGCCTGGCCGAGTCCTTGGAAAAAGAGGGGAAAAGCAAATCAGATCTCATACTAGTGGTGAGAGGCTTTTTACTACAACAGTGGTGTGTATCATGAGTGCAGGGGGCAACTATGTTCCACCAATGAACAATTAAGAGAATCATAGAATCACTGAAGGAAGGGGCGCCACCTGGAAGCATCATAGTGAGTAATGAATAAGGCTGGATGAACAAGGAACTCTTCGTCGTCTGGCTGAAGCACTTCGTATCTCATGTTGGCTGCACCAAAAACAAACATGATCTGTTGATTCTTGACGGCCATTCGTCACACACGGAAAATACTGAAGCAACCCATTACGTCCGGGACCACGGAGTCGTCATATTATCTCTTCCTCCACACAAAACGCACCGTGTCCAACCCATTGATCGGGTTTTCTATAAACCTCTGATGACTTATTACAATGAGGATTGGCTGATGACCGAAAAAACTACAGTCATCACCTCCTCAGTCTGCCGTATCTTCGGAAGGGCATGCGTACGCTCTGCTTCCATGGCAACTGCTGCCAATGGTTTCAAGTGCACAGGCATTTGGCCTTGTGATCGGAATATATGGACTGATGCAGATTTCGCCGCGGCTGGAAGGTTCGAGTTGTCCTATTCGGAAACTGGTATAGATGTTCCATCGAATTCTGCCAGAGATGCCACTATGCAGAATGACAACTCGTCAAATACAACAAACATGTCCGCGAGCGAGCAACAGTCCAACAACCGAAGCCTGTCCACATGCGACCGACAGTCCAATGATTCATGTCCGCTCACAAGCAAGCAACTGCCCAACAACCGAAGCCTGTCCACATGCGACCGACAGTCCAATGATCCATGTCCGCCCAAAAACAAGCAACAGCTTAATGAGCTGAGCTCATCCACAAGCACCAGGCAGAATAGTTTCAACCCATGCCCATCCATGAGCGATCAACACTCTAACCTAGCCTGTCCGCGAATGAGTAACAACAGTCTAATGACCCAAGTCAGCGAGCAACAATCCACCAACCAAAGCCGGTCAACGAGCGAGCAACAGTCGAATGATCCATGCCCATCCACAAGCAGCAGACAGAGTGATTTCTGGTGTGTCGCAACCACTACAGATGGACGTTGTTTCTTCCGAGCCGTTGTTATTTGTCAAGATCTCGATATGCAGCATGCAGAAGGAGACAACGATGGCAATTTAAAGGACCTGCGAATGAGAACACGAGAATTGACTTCCGCTGATGCGCTACGATCCAACATGATTGCACATATGCTAGACAACTTTGTTCTTTATGAAAACATTGATGAGAGGACGGTGAACGCAGATCTACCTCAGAGACTGTGTTACGCATCTATCGAGGACAGAATCGCATCGATGGCAAATCCCAGTGAAATGATTGGGGAGATAGAGATCGTTGCGACGGCACGCTGTCTACAACGACCAGTGCATGTCTCCGTTGGGGAGAGTGTACTTGAATTTGGGACGGAATTTCATGAGTCTGGTGCAATTATGGTCAAATACCTAAATCTGAGTGAAGATGCTGGTCATTACGAAGCATTAGTCCCAATCACGGGGTAGCTTACTGATCAACCAGAGCTTGGTAGAAAGGTCATCACTCCTGCAATGCTATCTCCCATCCCAAAACCAGCGATTTCTAGGGCCAAAAGAAGAACCACCAAGTCGGAAATCATTACCTCCAGTCCCTATAAAAACAACGAAAGTCATAAGGCACAAACGTAGGCATAACTCAACAGTTGGGAAAAGAAACAGAAAGACAACAGATCCAATTAAGATAGAAAAAAAACAAAAAGGGCAGCATCCTCCTGCCAGCCAAAACGAAAAAAGCGGTTAATGTGACAACGAGTCTTGGTACTGTGAACTGTTTGACGAAGAGCGAAAAGAAACCGTGGGGGAATGTGTACACTGTGGGATATGGATACACATGAGTTGTGCTGGAGGCCTGCCCTATAACTATCGATGTGACGTGTGCCAGTAAAAGATCGTATTCCTAATTTGGTGATCAGGCACCATCAATTACTGACTAGTATCTTTTTGCCATTATTAGACACTCTTATCCGTGACAGATTCTATCATGGCAATCACTTTGTATTCCTGTATTCGTGACAAAATATAATTGTTTGTTCTCAGTTCAGAATTAAATTATGTCAAATCTATTTGGCGCTTAGTCGTTGCATGTCATTTGTATGCTCACTGGAACGCCGTAGTTTTCGTGATTTATGCATTAAACCACTACCTTCTTATAAGTCTGAAGTGGGTGCTGAACCTTGGTTTCTTTCAAAGCATCAAGCATTGACGGATGACGTATATTGAACCAGAAGCACCTACATTGGACCACCTGGTCCAATATCAGGACCACTGTAGTCCAATATATGTCACCCGTTACTCAAATTGGACCAATTACGAAAAACACTTTTTTGTATTTTTTGGAAAAAATTACAAATGCATTGACTCTATTTCCTGCTTGCACACAGAGCTTGTAGTAACTCGTGGCCTGATCCTTAATAGTCCTCGGTATCACGTACAGGAATGGAGAAAGAGGGCTCGGAAGTTAGGGGGTTCAATGTCGGTGCACTTCCCCTAGTAGTAGTTGTAGTAGTAGTAGTAGTAGTAGTAGTAGTAGTAGTAGTAGTAGTAGTAGTAGTAGTGGTAGTAATAGCAGTAGTAGTAATAATGTACTTCATTTGCACTCATTTCCAGAGTCGAACTGTTCAGGGGTGTTTACAATTTGAGTACAGTAACGGTCCAGGCCCATAACCATGGGGGGTTCGGGGGGTTCGTCCGAACCCCCTTTTTATGAACCCCCTTCAAAAACGAACCCCCTCGAACCATGGCCTATACCCTCACCCCACCACCGTTTTCGCGCTAAACCAGCTACATAGCAATCGATAATTACTTTAAGCTGTTCAATGAAATATGCACAGAATTAAAACTTGTAAATATGATACATGTGTTAGGGGGTGGGTACCGATTAATCCCACTTTTATAAACCATCTCCAAAAACGACCCCCCCCGATCGAAACCCTCATACCCACCTCCGTTTTCCCGCTAAACCAGCTGCAAAGCAATAAGTAATTACTTTTAGCTCTTCAATGAAATTTGCACAGAATTAAAAGCTGCAGATACGGTCAATTTTCAGGGGGGATTCGAACTAATATTATTTTCGCGAACCCGCTCCGAAAACGAACCACCGCTCGAACCCTTCTTGGGACCTCTGTTTGCCGCTAAACTAGCTGCATAGCAATCTATAATTACTTACAGCTGTTCAGTGAAATGTGCTTAGAATGTTCGAATTAAAACCTGCAGATATGGTAACCTTTTTGGGTGGCTCGGATTACGCGCTCCGAAAGCGAACCCGCTCGAAACCCTCATCTGCACCCCCGTTTTTCAGCTGAACCAGCTACATGGCTATCATTAATTATCTTAAGCTGAATAGTGAAATCTCATAAACAAAACCTGTAAATAAGAGCTGGGGTGTTCGGACTTTGATGAACCTGCTCCTAAAAATTTCCGAGGATACAAATGTAAGAACGCCAAAAGCGCTCCGCTCCCCGAAGAATGGCTCTTCCACAGATGATGCGAACGTTCTGCCATTTAGCGAAAAGACAACGTCCGCGCCATTTTTGAAAAACAAATGAAAGGCAAGAAATGTGGTCAACCCATTGCCTCCTTTTTCGCCAGGTATACATTGTCTTGAAGCAATTACTTTTTTATTGCATAATCATTTGACGGTTGATGTCCGTGGACACTTATTCGGTCCTCTTTGGAATGGGTTGCGCGCAGTGTAATTTATAACAAAGATGTCAATGGCATACGGGTCCACATTTGTATAGGCTATATCTCAATACTGTCAGATGACGTTTCAAACACTACTCAATCTACTGTCTAAATCCAGCTATTTGGGTTCGAATACTGATAGTTTTATTAAAGTTGTACAGTAGTTTACACCGAACTGATGTTTATAATAAAACTATACAAATTGTTATATAAAATATTTACCGAAGATGTTCCTCTTAAAAAAATAGTTGGCTTATCGCCTTGTCTAACTGGAAACCTCAGGACTGTTAGGAGATCATTTATTTAGTGCCAAAATTTATCACGCGTACCGTATTTGTTTATTGATTGATACAAACGTACTGATGTTTCAGGAAGGAAGACGCTAGGCCAAGTAGCAGCTGTGGCAATGCAGCAGAAATCAGTGTGACTGTGGACGATGAACCAGTTACTAAAAGAAAATGTCTGCTGGACGAAGAAAGCGTCAAAGGTATATGCACCATAACATCACATAAAAGTAATATTATAATTAATTACCGGTCCTCTTCAGTTTTAGGTTTTCACTGTACAATTATCTACAAGCTAACTTCTACGTGACAAATGTATTTATATGATTTGTTTTGTGTTGCAGAAGTCGCAGGGAAGGAACCAAGTCCAGATATCAACCGTGAAGCAGGCATCAGTGTGGTTCAGGAGGAACAAACGTCCAAGATGTCGGAAAACAAACCGATAACTAATGACAACAGTTTGCAGGGTGCTCATCTTACCTATCTTTTCCCACATATCATATATCTTAATAGCAATTCCAACATAAAAACTGCTGAGATTTTGGACGTTTCCGGCGATTTACCATTAAACAAGTATTTGTATAGTAGAAATGTTCAGGTTGACGAATACACATGGATGGACATCCGATTGTGGAAGTGTATACGTGACACTGCACCATATTCAAAACGATTGCTATTGGCTTATTACGTTATCCGATTGGGTAATTGGCGTTGTACGTCTGCTGTTTAACACCTGTATTTTTTTATTTTGGTAGTTCTTTCCCATTTCAGCTGGTGATGACCATGATGCCAATTTATCCCATGACCACGAGGAAGCTACGCCACACCTGTTATATGATGACATAGGCAGTATCCATGCAAACATGACACCTGAGCAGAAACTCAGTCTTGTCCGGCATCATTTCACGCCTTCCTCCGTCTTCAATTTTCCCTCAACGCCGATAAACAGCTGTAACCGATCCTGTCAAAGACCTTGCTTCAGAAATGCCCATGGCTGGTATACAGTTCAAAGTTAGATGGAGTGTTCTGTTACCCTTGTCTTATTCGTCAAAGGCATAGCAGGCAAGGGTGCACTAGTCAACGGTCCGTTCAACAAATGAACAAAGCTCTCAGACACCCTCGACGGGACAAAAGGACACACCACCAAGGGCTATCCCGGCGAAGAGCCAAACGAATGCACAGACAGTTGTCAATCCCCGTAACGTCATGCGAATGCGAAAGAAATGCCAGCGCTCTACGACGCCTAAAGAACAAGAGCCAAGAACGTCTCTCCTCGCTTGTACCAATGCACACCCGCCATAATATTCCTGTTGATGTCAATCAAACGGTGAATTATTTTGTAGACCGTTTCCAAGGAAACTGCAACTGAAGAGTCTCCTGTTTGAAAGCTAATGTGCCACCGAGGCAGCTGAACACTTTCAAGTGAACCAATCTGAATGTGCCAAAATCATCTGTCTTCACTGTCCCTTCTGCTGCACATTAATTGTGACATCGGATTTCAATCAAAAGCAATAATTTTCGCATATCGTGTCTATAAAGAACCTCTTATATGAAAAAAATATCAAAAACTAACCCCCTCACCAAAACCTGGTTACGGACTTGAGTGACAGTGCACCGCACACCGGCTGTTGTCAGTGTCATTCCGTTGGGATATCTGTTCATTACGAATTTGTCAGACAGGAAGCCATTCGTTCACATGAAGTACTTCGTCACGCAGCCGTATGCATCGCGGTGCGCGTTATGAAGACGAGCTTTACTGCGGAATCAATTACATTCACACCTGCAAAACGTGCGTGATACGGTGATTACAATTATAACGATGCTGATGATCTACCGGCTCTAGCAGGATTTAAACAATTAGCTATACTTGGAAATACATTACGTTTGAGTAGGTAACTAATTGGCTGGTCTTGAATCAGGTCACGTTAGGCAACAAGTCAACTGTGCATTGGAAGCAGTACAGTAGCAGCAGAACTATCCAGGAGTCAGCGATCACGAGTTACATGTACTCTAATTGGTGTATTACTACGGCGCGCATGTCTCCGAAGGTAGAAGGGATCATGGAGTTATGACCCGCCACATGTGGTGCAGCCTCCGGCCAATACCATTCTCACCCGCCGCACCCCGGTGGGTGTTCGGCGCTGACGTTATTTCTTCGAAACATGCACCGCACAAATCACATCTGGCGATTTCCCGAACCATGCCTTCTGAAGGCGATACGTTTGACTTACACAGCGCTTTCTTTACCATGCAGGTTGTCCAGATCCGTGGATGTCTGCAAGCGGTTAAATACACCATATTATTATTTACATAGGATACCATTATAGCCTGATGTTGGAATGTTTCGCGGAGACGTTCCAGATTTTTATTCGAGTCGCACTGCGTCCGTGGATGCTGTCATACATGAAACCGGAAACTGGAGGGAGACTGGTGCGGTGTAATTTTTGATATTGAGCGAAATTCTTTCTCCTCAGGCGAAACTTATTTCCCTCAAGCGGAAACCTTTGGCCTTAGCGAGGTTCCAGGCGCACTCACAGCATACGGACCTGCTATGAGGCCCATCCTTCCCTGTCGACACTTGGTAGCATTTCAAATCGACGCAGTCCTTCGGTTTATGGTGTTAGCCAGGCACGATAGTCCAAGTCTATACAGTACTGAGGCACAAGCTAATTTGGCCTACTACAACAGCGTAAAGCGCTTTGAGCAGTCCTGATGACTGGATACTGCGCTATATAAGAACTTACCTTTTTTACCTACAACACGGTTAGGCCAGCCACCTGTTGTTATACAGCTGTGTGGAGACACACTGTTGAAATAAATATACTTTGATTTTCATGGCATTTTGATATTGAATAGTGGCTTTATTAGTGTAAGAAACAGTGTGCAACATCATAAGGGTAACAGAACTAAGCCTGTGGTCCATGTTCGAGTTGTTTCCGGCCTTTTTCAGAACAATATCGCGAAGTCAACCTTTCCATGCTGGCACTGAGTGTGGTCACTGCCAAGGTGCATGTCGTCCTACGTCGTTCTTTTATGTTCAATATTGATTTTGAGTAACGAGGTATTCACAGTTTCCAATATTGAGAGCCAGGTTTTCACACGAAAAATACCATGTCTGTCCGGTACGGATCGTTAACTCAGCGCTAGCATATATTATATGCTAACCACAACACAACCACGCTCTCTTGTTGACAACAGTCTGCGGTTCCTATTTGTTATCACCAGTGTGTTGTCCGTGTGTTTGTTGGCCGTTTACTTCTCACGTCATTCCCCCAATCATTGTTCACTTTACGACTCACCGCAATGTACGTAGATTCGCAATTAATTCCATCGACTGTATCACATCAACCGGTCGGACGGATGAGACTCGCGTGGTATTATTAAAATGGCCTTGGTCAGGATAAAATGCGATACGAAGAAACACACATTAGGCCTATACTATTACAGTAGTCTTTAACCCTTGGGTACCGACCCAACAACTGGTTCGCCAAGAGTCTTCAGTGAGTGTTCGAACTCTTTTCGTCGTTCCAGAAGCCTGCGAGTCGGATAGTTAATAATTTATACCAAATGTTGTATGCTTTTAAGGCGCCAAATGACATAATACCACACGGCATTTCAAGTGTGACCGACGTTTTGCAAAATGGATTCCTTTAAAGTGCAGACAAATTTACATATAGATATCGCTTTAAGAAGCACGTCCTGGCACATTACACGTAACGGGATTTTCTACCTCTTTACTGTCACCGGTTTGGAGTAAATTAACGTAATATCCTGCAAACATTGTCGAAACATTTTTCCCGACTCTGTCCACCGTTTTTGCTTTCGATTGGCAGAGTGCTGTCTTTCTGTGTCGATAAACAAATGAACGATGTTAATTTGGTCATTCCTCCTTGTTCGACAAGCAAGTTTAATAATTGTTCTCTTTAATATATGCTGTGTCTGTTCATTACATATATAATGTGTAATAAAATAACATAAATAAAATGTGACATTTACGATATTTTGGATCGGAGTCGAACATATATCTCACTGTGGACACCGCTTAATTGACTCACTCCTGGATATAGCAATTGTGTTACATTAAGCGGGTGATTCACTTCAGAGACAATGGGACCGTTTTCCAACAATTCTAAGTAAATACGACTAGGTTTGAAAAAAACTGCACCATTTAACATACGATGAATATTTATTATTCCCAAATTGTCAACAACATTGTGAGTAAGTGCTAGCCGCCGATATAGTAAACTTGTTTACCGCTAGGCACGCCTAACTAACACTGCTGCGGCCCACGTGCGCTTTTAAAATATGCACAGCAATCTATGAAAGTTAATTTACGTGAGATTAAACCTGTAAGGAACAGATGAAACACAGTTGTTCATAATTAGTATCTATATTATCTGATCTCGAGGGTGGCGCAATGCAAGATTTAGGTCGAAGTGTTTAGACACGCCATTCGTGTTAATGCGCACATAATGTAGACAGGTTTGTTCTTGCGACGCAGCGGCGAAAAATGTTCAACAACACCCCCCTCTCACCCCCACCCCCATCTCCCGATGTCACAGTCGAGCCAATCGAGGCGAACATTTTTCAGTGGAGCTGAAGCTCCGGTAGCCCCCAATGTGAATGTATAATACCCGTTTGGAAACCCTCCGACATGTCAATCCTGGGTACGCCCCTGTATATATATATATCTAAGCGTATCGGAGAACAAAATAAATCGCTCCTGTGAATCCCGTTGTAACCGCGTTATGTTGTATTAACTACACGTGTCTACGTTCACATAAATGGTACGTCCTACCCGTCTTCTCGCTTTCGTACATGTTCGCACACCTTCTTATAACATCTGGAATTAGCTCTCCATTATTTAAAACAATTTGAAACTACCGATTATATTGCAGAAAATATTAAGGATACAGTTAGTCGAAATTGTATGTCCATTCTACATATTTAGCTGTCTTTTGCTCTAATAATGCATTTGCGCGTCCGTGTCCGTATTAATATTATAATGCCGAAAGATTCATGCATAATCATTGAGCTCAGGTTCATGAACGCTATAAAAGTGCATTATTATTATTGTCAATATTATTCGTGGTCAGAACAGCTGCCGTGAACGGACAGCGTGGGTACGAGTTCGTGTTGATTTAGAAAAGGTCTACGCAATTCGCGGTCATTTTCAATCCTCAGCTGGTTATAAATAATTTGGTAAATCATCTTGTAGTTGGGAACATAAAATCGGCTGTTAATATTAAAGAGCACAAAGAGGAGTACTGAGGTCACCTGCATCTCCTCGTGTTGTCATCTTAAACTGTACGATGTGGACGCTCGCGTTAATTATCTATCTGACGCACCGTGCAGGTAAAAAGTGGACTTAAGTTGACCCTGGTTGTCAGGTGGTTCATTTCCTTGACCGCTATTAAAGACGTAGCATCACAAGTGACAAAGTATACAATAAAAGCCTACGCGTGAATCTATGGAATTGGCTTCCAAATGAGATTCGTAGCTCAATGTTAGAGTTTGGTAAGCAGTACATTATGTCCCTCAGAAGGAAGAGGAAGGAAGTAGTTCCGTTTTCCCATGTTAAAAGGTAGGGAAGTAGTCCCAGTTCACTCTTCCTCTCATCCAAATCCAATCCAATGCACCAAGAGGCACCCTCCATTTCAGTAGCGTCATTGAACATCCGGGTATTTTGTCCCATGTTAAAACATAGGGGCTAAATCCCATGTTAATAGATAGGAATTTCCGCGAACTGAAGGTTACACCGGTTGGCCCGTAGGCCGAGGTTTAAACTAAGGAGTGAGCCTTGTTTGATTGATGACGTCGTGTCTAATATGTGGTGCTATAATAAGGCGTAATTTATAATAAAAGCATTATAAATTCAACGGATGCCTATTTATCTGAAGAACATAGGTCAATGACGGCATTAAATAGGTACGCGTGGTAAATCTGTCAAACTGGTAGTAATTCCGACAAACTAGCAGGCATTCTGAACTTGCGCTCGTGTATATAGTCCCACTTTATGTAATAAGAGGTTAAACTATCCGACGTCACCTGGGTGTTGATGCGAGGGGAGACATAATACATCGTGTGTAGGGGCGAAATAGCGAAACCGTCTATTAAATCGTTATTTCGACGTACGTAGGCAATTGCTTCGCACTAAATAACTACGGGCTGTGGTTTTTATTGTGAGAATCATAAGCTAGTTTTTCGAAATACACGATTCCTGCTTACACTCGATACCAAACAAACGACAATATTCATGTGGTACGCAACACCTTTATTTATCACAAATGAAAGGGTCAACGACTATATATCCTTTAATCTTCTACACTTGAACAACCAAGTTCAAAGTGGCTTCAACTAATAGTCATCATGACATTTCTTCACGTGTACTTTCAGCGTACGTCCATAACTAAACTCCTTCTTACAAAGGTTGCAGGCAAATTCATTGATTCCAGAGTGCTTCACCGTGTGACCTTTTAGGTTGTTTGTTGCCGAAAACCCCAAACCACAGTATTGGCACCAACAGGGATAGCGCCCGGTGTGAAGCGCCTACATGCTGCTTCAGTCCATGTTTGGTCTTCAAACTTTTGTCGCACTGGGCACGCTTCCATGTACCTCTGCCATGTCTTTGTTTTAAAATCCTGGTGGATCGTATGCTGGCTCTTAACAACAGCTATTTGTTGTTTCTCAGTCTTCTTATTATCTGTTCCATCGGATAGCTGTTTGTCGACTGTAGTTGTTAGGCTTTGCAGAGGAGGCTGTTACAAAAAAAGAAGGAATGTATCGTTGTAAATAGATACGTATTCATCACAATGTGTTCGATGGTGAGTAGTATTATATGCTACGTTTATGCTATGTACTATATTCAAATCGGTCATCTAATAGTGTTCTGTGGCTGCCAATATCAGCTGCAGTGACGAAAAAGGATGCAATATTTGGGTCTACGCATGCCCAGTCTGTACTGTTACATAAAAGGAAGTACCTGGTAGTTCACTTACAATTTGTGTGTGCATGAGAAATCTGTGAATTACTTGATATTTGTGTTATACAAGCATTTGGTTTATGCCTCGTAAATGTTTTGTAGCATTGCTTTCTATCCCAAATCTACTTTTTTGAATCGGAAGTTGGTTATTTCTAAAAAGAAATATAATAATGTACCATAATGTACACATGAATATGTACAGATTCACAATTAAGACAATCAAACAAGTCATATTACTCTGACAATGTACACTGATATGCATAGAAACCAAATATATACAAATATTAAAAACAACATGTACGCTTAGCTCACAACCAATGTTTGAAAACCCTCTCGCAAGTGATTTATTGATACATCTGGGGTACCCAAGGGTCGCCATTCTTAATGAGAAGGAAGCATGGAAGAGTATTGAGAGTTACTTGTTATTTGTGTTGTAGGACTGGTTTATGCCTAGTAAAAGTTTTATTACAATATCTTCTACCCCATATTGAATTTCTTGGGTCAGAAGTTGGCTAATTATATAGAAATATAATATCATAGCACTTTTCAGTGTGTGTAGATTAATAATTAAGACAGTTAGACATATCATATTGCTCTGATAATACCCACTGGTATGCATAGATACCAAATAATTACAACAGTTAATTAAGACATCTATATTTAGCTCGCAGTCAATGCCTGAAGACCCTCTCATTAATCGCAAGCGATTTATTGAAAACATTGGGGCACCGGCCCAGAAGTATCCTACCTTTTTGTGAAGGAAGCAAGAAAGGATATTGAGACTTATTAGTTATTTGTGTTATAGCAACAAGCTTACACCTAGAAAAAATGTTGTGACAATACATGCTACGCCTCATTGACGTTTTTGGGTTGGCAATTTGTACTTTTTAAGAAATATATATTTGCATAATTAAGACAACCAGACCAGCCATATTACTCAGATTTGCATGTGTATATACCAATTACATACAACTAGTTTCTGAGGTATGTATATTTTGCTCACAATCAAGGTCTGAAAACCCTCTCGAGAGTTATTGATTGAATAAATCATTACGTTTATCAACTTGGTGCACATTAACCATACACTGTATTTATGTTCTAATTATTTTTATGTGATCTATTCATTGTAGGTAACAAGTCCACAAAGTTTCATTTAAATAGTTAAATAGTACAAGATATATTAACCCGTGAAATGTGAATAATTTTATTTATTTTTAAGAAGCTGTTGCAAAATGTCCCAAAGTCCCAAATTTCAAATTGCCAAAAACTACTGAAGCTAGAACATTCAAATTTCGAATTCTTGCTTATCTTTCTAAAGGCTTTCACCAACCTGGTTCATTCAAAAATTGAAGACATGAATGCCGCACCCATTGGTTGCGTTCTCCCGGAATGACCCATGACCGGATTGAACGAATTAAATCAATACGAACATGATAATGAACCCTACGTAATTTATGCATCATGAAAACACCCCTATAATAGTCTAATCGTCCACGACGACGCGAGTTAATTAAAGGCTAAGTATAACGACGCTTCACTGGGCACACGTGCCCTAGTCTACAAATAATTATGCAACACAATGTATTCTGTCAACGACACGTAGTGCACTAACCTGACCTTTATACTTTAACAAAATGATAAGACAAAATGACCAGAAAATAAGATTCTGAAAATATATAAATAGCAGAAATGCTACACTCGTACACACGCTGCCCGTTGACGGCAGCTGTTCTGACCACGAATAATATTGACAATAATAATAATGTATTTCTATGGCGCCCATGAACCTGAGCTCAGAGGCGCTACAAACATGAATTAAAAGCATTATTTAAAAAAAAAACAGCTAACTATTTAGAATAGACATACAATTTCGAGAAACTATTTCCTTAATGATTTTCTGCAATACAATCGGTAGTTTCAAATGGTTTTAAATAATGGAGAGCTAATTCCAGATGTTATAAGAATGTGTACGAACATGTACGAAAGCGAGAAGAGGGGTAGGACGTACCATTTATGTCATATATGAACGTAAACACGTGTAGTTAATACAACATAACACGGTTACAACGGGATTCGCAGGAGCGATTTTGTTCCCCGATAGGTTGAGCGACACCGTCGCAAGAAGAAACCTGTCTACATTATGTGCGCATTAACACGAATGGCGTGTCTAAGCACTTCGACTTAGATCTTGTATTGCGCCACCCTCGAGATCAGATAATATATATACTAATTATGAACAACTGTGTTTCATCTGTTCCTTACAGGTTTAATCTCACGTAAATTAACTTTCATAGATTGCTGTGCATATTTTAAAAGCGCACGTGGGCCGCAGCAGTGTTAGTTAGGCGTGCCTAGCGGTAAACAAGTTTACTATATCGGCGGCTAGCACTTACTCACAATGTTGTTGATGCACTAATACAATTTGGGAATACAAAATATTCATCGTATGTTAAATGGTGCAGATGTTGTCAAACCTAGTCGCATTTACTTGAATCATCCGCTTAATGTAACACAATTGCTATATCCGGAGTGAGTCAATTAAGCGGTGACCACAGTGAGATATATTTTCGATTCGGATCCAAAATATCATAATTGTTACAAGTAGTTTATAGGTCCATCCTAATACGTAATCGGGGGAAGCAGGAGCCCCCATGGTGAAATTCTAAGATGTCCCCCCAATTACGTATTAGGATGGACCTATAAACTACTACTATCGTTAAGAAAATATGAACCCCGTGTAAAAAAAGTTATGCGGGTCCAAATAATACTATCTGACACTTTCACTAAATGTATGCCGCCGTAACGAAACGACAGCCATTCATAATTTCATGTGCGCCGAAATCTTCGTGGAATCCTAATAATACAGCGTTTCTTAACTTTTGTGGGGTGAGACCCAAATTCCGGTCGCTGGACTTCTTTGGCGACCAATGCCTTCAAGCAGCTAACTTTTGATGAATTATAAAATGAATAGTGATAAAATAAACAGACACAGCATATATTAATGAGAACAATTATTAAACTTGTTTGCCGAACAAGGAATAATTACTAAATTTGAATCGTTCATTTGTTTAGCGACACAGAAAGACACCATTCTTTGCCAAAACCCGTGGACGGAGTCGGGAAGAATGTTTCGACAATGTTTGCGGGATATTACGTTAATTTACTTTAAACCGGTGACAATAAGGAGGTAGAAAATCCCGTTACATATAATGTGCCAAGACGTGCTTCTTAAAGCGATATCGATCGGTAAATTTGTCTGCATTTTAACGGAATCCATTTTGCCAAACGCCGGGCACACATGAAATGCCATGTGGTGTTATGTCACTTGGCGTCTTAAAAGCATGCAACAGTTGGTATAAATAATTAACTATCCGACTCGCATGCTTCTGGAACGACGAAAAGAGACAATAAAGGAAAGTTCGGAAATCACTGGAGACTCTTCGCGACCCACTCAAAATGGCATGGCGACCCAATTTTGGGTCGCGACCCCCTTGGGTTAAGAACTACTGTAATAGTAGGCCTAATGTGTGTTTCATTGTATCGCATTCCATCCTGACCAATGCCGTTTTAATAATACCACGCATCTCATCCGTCCGACCGGTTAATGTGATACAGTCGATGGGATTAATTGCGAATCTACGTACATTGCGGTGAGTCGTAAAGCGAACAATTATTGGGGGAATGACGTGAGAAGTAAACGGCCAACAAACACACGGACAACTTACAGACTGGTGACAACAAACACGAACCGCAGACTGCTGTGAACAAGAGAGAGTGGTTGCTAAGTTTCCAAAAGCCACAACTGTATGCGGGAATGTTTGATCTAGCAGATGCCATGCAGCTCTAGTCATATAATTTATATACAGACTCAGTTACCGTTATCAAAATTGTTGGCAAAAGCAAAGGTTGACGGAGATTGCGCATTTTGATTGTGACGTAGGCAAACCGCAACATAGCGGGTTCATCAACCGAAGATCCTCAATTGTCCGGTCATCGGGGCTTCCATTGTCCCGCACTGATGGAGGCCAAAGCAATGGACAGCAATATACTTGGTACCAACTGAACGAGATGCCGGAAAGTAGACATCGCCTGCAGTACCCCACTCCGGATGTTCTTGGTGGGCTTAAATCCTAAAACGATTTGCCTACACTCACTAATGCGCATGATTTGCCATGTATTATTTGTCATTATGCCGATATAAGGATTGGAATTAGTGATCACCTGCGAGCTACACCTGTTGGTCTCCAACTTAATCAGAGATCTCTACCACCACAGTAAGATAACAAGTTAATAAGTTTCAGCATGAACGTAATCAATACTGGAGGGCTGAAGCTAACAAAAACCCTTCAACTGCACCCGTCACCTCCCTTCCCCTCCCTACTTAGATTTACAAATAATTTAACTGGCCCGTCGTCTGGTGTTACGCAATGACAGTAATTAGGAAGCGCGGCTGGTGTAGTGGTTAGCACATCCGCCTGGCATGCCAGCGCTCTGAGTTCGAAATCGGGACCGGGCAGGCATGATATTTGGTGAAAAAACCTGGCTCTCAACACTGGGGACTGTGTATCCCTCGTGAGATCACGTTAATGTCGGTCCCGTCTCAAAGCAAACAGAAAGTTCAGGATAAGGTCGGTCCTCTAGAAGATAGTGCTGGAAATATAATATCAGAAGGATTCTTAATGGCAGAAGACCTAAATGAGTATTTCAGTTCAGAGTTTACCAGAGAAGACACTAGTTCACTGCCAGTACCAGAGGCTAAGTTCAAGGGAGCAGAATAAGACTATTTAAGACAGTTAATTGTAACCCCAGAAATGGTAGCTAAGAAAATTAGGGCTATGAAGGAAAATAAATCACCTGGAGTGGATGGTATTCCACCCAAACTACTAGTGGAAATTGTAGAACAAATTAGCATACCGCTTGCAAAGGTTTTCAACTTGTCATTAGAAGAGGGAGTGGTTCCTTTAGAATGGAAAGAAGCAAACATTATACCGTTATTTAAAAAAGGTTCGAGAAACAAGTCAAATAATTATAGACCAGTTAGTTTAACATCGGTGATTTGTAAATTATTAGAAAGACTAATTAAAGATCACATGGTGGATTTTCTTGTTAAACATAACTTGATAAACCCATCTCAACATGGGTTTCTAAAAGCGAGGTCATGCTTAACAAATATGTTATGTTTTTTGGAAGATATCACTAAGTGGGTAGATGATGGATCACCAGTAGATATCATCTACTTAGATTTTCAAAAAGCTTTCGACAAAGTGCCACATCAGAGATTACTGCTTAAACTAAAAGCCCATGGCATAGGAAATGGTATAATTAACTGGATAGAAAAATGGCTGATTGACAGAAGACAACGGGTAGTTGTTGATGGGGAGGCTTCAAACTGGAAATCAGTTTTGAGTGGGGTTCCACAGGGATCAGTACTGGGACCTATATTATTCTTAATATATATAAACGATTTGGACGATGATATAGCTAGCAAGGTGTTGACATTTGCAGATGATACAAAAGTGTTTAGAAGGATTAAAAGTGATGGGGATAGACAGTATTTACAAGATGATCTAGACAGGTTGATCAAATGGTCTGAAAAGTGGCAAATGTTGTTCAATTTTGGGAAATGTAAATGCCTTCACACAGGACATGGGAACGAATATGTAGAATATACAATGGGGGGAACTGTACTAAGTACTACTGTAAAAGAAAACGACTTAGGGCTGACAATTTCTGCTGACATGAATGTTTCAGAGCAGTGTGGAATTGCAGCTTCAAAGGGAAATCAAATCCTTGGATTGATTAGGCGAAATATAGCATATAAAGAAAAAGAACTAATAATACCGCTGTACAAAACAATAGTTAGGCCTCATTTAGAATATTGTATACAAGCGTGGAGGCCATACCGCAAGAAGGACATAGATATGCTAGAAAGAGTACAGAGGAGAGCGACTAAAATGATACCAAAACTGAGGGATCTTAGTTATGAAAAACGCCTAAAAGAATGTGGTTTAACAACACTAGAGACCAGGAGACTGAGAGGAGATCAGATAGAAGTGTTTAAAATATTGAATGGTTATGAAAATATTGATAGAAATATGTTTTTTTCAGTTAAGAAAGATAGAAAGACTAGAGGACATGAAGTTACATTAGTAAAGGAGCAGTGTAGATTAGACGTGAGAAAGTTCTCATTTTCACAAAGGACTGTGAATGAATGGAACAGATTATCTGATGATTGTGTGGGTGCTAGTAGTGTGAATATGTTTAAAAATAAAATCGACACATACCTCAGAAGGGCTGGATATATGTAGATAAAAGGGTTGGACTCTCGATAAGCCAAAGGGCTTCCTTGCCCACCTGCCATCTAGAGTTAATTCTCTGGATGGCAATCTTGTTAAATCTTGCTAAATTTTGTTAAATCTTGTTAAATTTGGGACGTAAAAGAATCACGGATGAAGACAAGCACCCTGGCAGTGACCACCCTCAGTGCCAGCACATAAAGGTCGGTTTGGCGATAATGTTCTGAAAAAGGCTGACTAGTTGAATGAGACCTCATAAGACCATTACGCTGTCTTTTCGCAAGATGGCAGAACTCTCGCATCATCTGGGGATGCGCCATTCTTCGGGGAGGGAAGCGCTTTTGGCATTGGTTCAATTGGATCCTCGGGGATATTTAGGAGCAGGTTCATCAAAGTCTGAACATTCCTCCTCTTATTTGCAGGTTTTGTTTATGAAATATCACTATAGAACTTAAGATAATTAATGATAGCCATGTAGCAGTAAGGAGGGAAGGAAGGAAGGAAGGAACATCTTTATTCGACATATATAATACAAATAAGTACAAAACATGTAAGAACGTTTTCATAAAAAAAAACCTGTCTGGAGACACTCAGTAAGGCTTTCAAATGTGCCGCTGAACATGAGAGCCACCCACTGATAATTTTAACTAAAACTTATCCTACTCCCATTGTGGTGTACAACCATATACTAAGTTAAAGCTACAAGCTGCTTTAATAGATAAAAGAAAGGGTATATGATGCATGTTAGTAGGCTAACTGCATATGTAGCAGTTTTTGTCCGTGCAAGTGTCTTTTTAACGAGCCATGTAGCTGGTTCACCTGAAAAACGGGGGGGGGTGGATGAAGGTTTCGAGCATGAGCGGGTAGTCCTAACCCCCCTCAAAAAGTTACCATATCTGCAGGTTTTAATTCTGACATTCTAACCACATTTCACTGATCAGCTATAAGTAATTATTGATTGCTAAGCAGATAGTTTAGGGGCAAACATAGGTTCCAAGAAGGGTTCGAGTGGGGTATCGTTTTCAGAGGGGAGGTTCGTGAAATTAAGATTAATCCTAATCCCCTAAAAGTGATCGTATCTGCAGCTTTTAATTCTGTGCAAATTTCACTGAATATCTAAAAGCAATTATTGATTGCTATGCAGCTGGTTTAGCGGGCAAACGGGGGTGGGGCGAGGGTATAGGCGAGAGGGGTTCGTTTTTTGAAGGGGGGGTTCGTAAAAGGGGTTTCGGAGGAATCCCCCGAATCCTCTCTGGTTACGGGCCTGGTTACTGTACTCAAATTGTAAACATCCCTGAACAGTTCGATTCTGGAAATGGATGCAACTAAAGTACATTACTACTACTACTACTACTACTACTACTACTACTACTACTACTACTACTACTACTACTACTATTGTTACTACTACTATTATTATTATTTCAGACTTCTGCAAACTATTGTTGAATATTTTACTCACGGGAGTTCTCGTAAACTATTTGCGGTTTTCCTACATTTCCCCTCCTTTCAACTTAACGTCATTAATTTGTACTTTGAAATATGAAGCTTTTTTAAAATGCTTGAAACGTCATATCATTTCAGGACCAGATTCTATTCGAGGACAACTCTAATGCGAGTCTGCTGCCTATAACACGAACTACTATTCTGGATTAATGCGAACCCTCGATCTCATCAACGCACGCAGTTTGCACGACGTGATCTAAAATATTAATCGAATATCGTATATCTTGCTGCCATTAATACCAACCTGTCTGACGGATGGCTTCCGTGATGCAGTCCCGACACAAACTACAACACGATTATCGACAACATATGAAAGCAAACGCTGCATTAAACATTTTTTATTCACCGCTCCTCGCCTCATCTATAATGCAATTATAGGATATGGTGAGTATTGGAACCTGCTGCGCAATGTTTGTTTGTGAAGCGAAAGAGAGATAAAGAATATGGTTGGAAAATGGCAAAGCCCTTTAATAATACCATAGTAACATAAAAGGTAGACATGACAATTGGCATTGCCGGCGACCTAGATAGTAAAAGGCCTTACAAGCACAAATGATTCGTACATTCTGTCGATGGAGGTTGCCAATGATTAACTATCTAAGCGAGATAAATGTGGGACCCAGACACCACCCGATAACCCCACAGAAAGCGCAGCAGATTCCAACAACAAAACTGCCTTCCAGGGCCTGGCCCAGCCAATCATGATAACGCAGACTCTGCCACCTGTGAGCAGTTCGGGCCTTCCTCGCATTAAACCTCAAAAGTCACTTGAGGACAAAAGATGAGAATGTTGCACGAATGCAGAAACCCCGAAACAGTCTCACAGGGATCGCCATGGAGAATATGGGTCCATAGCAAAGAACGTTTTGCTAAGTTTGCCCTGCTACACAGAGATGGTACCTATGGATAGTATGAATAAACCACGCACCTCATTCGCGGCCCGAAGCTGAAAAGCAGGAAAAGATACACGTTCTCCTCGCCTCCCTAGTAGGCCTACCACATTCAAGTGTTAAATGTGCCTACAATTGGAAACAAGTATGAACATATCTAAAACAAGATTCATAACTTCTAATTCATACCAGGGAGGTAGAGGGGTGACTGGCTATATGCATCTACTCCCGGTTAAAAGCTGACGAGCCGAGCACGTCCAGTGTTTTCCTCCAACATTGACCTCTGTAAAAAATTCACTTGTTGTATATATATATATATATATATATATATATATATATAGGCCTATATATATATATATATCTGTGGCATACCCATGGGGGTTTTTGGTTGCCCGGAAACCCCCCAAAAATGCCTCTCTATTGCATGATCCACCCCCACCCCCACCCCCCCGTCACAGTCGAGCCAACCGAGGCGAACATTTTTCAGTGGAGCTGAAGCTCCGGTAGCCCCCCCCCATATAAATGTATAATACCCGTTTGGAAACTATCCGACATGTCAATCCTGGGTACGCCCGTGTATATATCTAAGCCTATTACTTATATTATATATAAGAATTATACCTACATGTATCTAAAGTATACATAACACGTAAATTATGTTGATTCAAGTCGTCTTGGTAAAGAAAATTTTAGAATAGTCTCCCAACTCCATGGTTTCAGACATGCCACATTCACGATGCATAACTAAAATATCGTGAAATATGTAATCCGGATATAATTTTTTAATGTTGAGGATTTCCAACGGCCCATCCTTTGGATTTGGGAGTCAGAGTATCCCTGTGTTGAGGCATGTGTTGCTGTCCCGACGCGAAAGCTGTGAGATTTTATATTAAGGTTACATAGAGATGTCCACGCCAATGAGAAAGATAGCCAGGAATTTAACTGCTGAGGTGTGACGAGTGAAACATCTGGGTCACAGAATAGCGGGCCTTGAGCCTGACCCCTCATAGTGATGTGCTCAGATAGAGCAGTACATAGACTGTGAGGGTGGAACTGAGACGGAAAATGTGACCCAAATTGGTGTTTTGTCTGTTGGAAAACGATCACTAGAGAATCGGAAAGAATCGATACGACACGGAATATCACATCGTGATATTCCGTGACTTAGTAACTTCTCCTATGCGAAGGAAAGCAAGAATCATTAGCAGGTAGATAGCTCACACTAAGCAAGCATAGTAAGGTGCCTGAGTCAGGAGGAGTCACAACGTGCATGCAAAATATGTAAAGTAACGGGGGGGCATGACATCAAATGTTGATAACTGTTTGTGAGCCCCTAAAAGTATGCGTCTGATTAGAAAATCAGCAGGAATTTGTATGTGGGCGTATAATGAATAAACGCTGATACGTTACAATCTGAATACAAGTCAGAACTGTTTACTCACCGAATAGAGGGCCAACGTCTCGGCAGATGTCTCGCCCGTTTTCTTCCGCGCAGACAAGACAAGGAACTTCGGTCGTAATACAGTCGTCGCAAAGACTAAACAGATCTTTATTCGACAAACGTAGAGGACCGATTCTTGTTTGTTTATGCCTTTTTGAATTCCCATTTGTAGGCCTATACTTGTTACGGTAAATATGCCTATACTACAGCAAGACATATTAAAACATATAATATTTGCAATTTATATGTGATTTGTTAGTGATAAGTTAAGATAATTGAGCGATTTAGTTGTACGAAACATCACTAATAGATCCTTAATCGTTAGCCAACAAAAATCGCCGGGTATTCCTGCTAACATTCTACCAAACTCCAACATTGAGCTACGAATCTCACTTGGAAGCCAGTTCATTGATTCACGGGTAAGCTTTTATTGTATACTTCGTTGTTTGTGATGATACATCTTTAATAGCGGTCAAGGAAATGAACCACTTGACAACCAAGGTAAACTCAAGTCCACCTTTTACCTGCACGGTGCATCAGATAGATAATTAACGCGAGCGTCCACATCGTACAGTTTAAGATGACAACACGAGGAGATGCAGGTGACGGGTCACGCAAATGTCCTCAGTACTACTCTTTATGCCCTGTATATATATATATATATAATAATATATATATATATATAACTATATATATACATATATATATACTGTTTTATTATATATATATAGTTATATATATATATATATAGTTATATATATATATATATATAACTATATATATACATATATATATTGTTTTATTATATATATATATATATATATAATAAAACAATATATATATATGTATATATATAGTTATATATATATATATAATAAAATATATATATATATAACTATATATATATATAACTATATATATATAATAAAACAGTATATATATATGTATATATATAAATATAACTTGGTGGTGAGGAATAAAAATAATCACGTTTTATCACACATAAAGACCGCGTGCCAATACATCTGCCAAAGAAAATCGGCATACATTCTACAGAGTGGAGCGCAGTGGCGTAATGTGTAGAGCAACGGACTCTCAGTCGAGAGTACCTGTGTTCGAATCATGTGCTGCCGTGTCGAACCTTAGGCCAGTTCGTTCAGACTTCATTGCTTCAGTTCACTCAGCTGTATGAATGAGGACCTGGCTATAGACAATAGTGGATATTTGTGTATGAATAGTCTTTGCGCTTTGATGACAGCTTGGCTGAATGCTTCCCAGAGAAGTCGAGATGGTGTTCGATTGAACAGGTATGCCGTGGAGTAAAGTGTAAAGCGCTCTGAGCAGTCCCGAGGACTGGATACTGCGCTATATAAGAGCATACTTTTTACAGAGGCAAAACATCAGCTAGTTTCATCTGCGATTATTCGTGTATCTATACTAGCACGTGTCGTTGTTCGGTGTGTATGCCAACCTTGTCTTGACAGCTGAATCTAAATATACAACATGATTTATGTGGTATTATTTATATCAAGCGTAGTTTTTTATTGATCAAACGAAAGGAATACAGTATGTATTGATTGTGAAAATGCTAGCAGTGTGAATATTAAAAAATCGAAAAAAAAATAAGAAGAGCAACTTTCACACAGATAAAGAAAAATGGTATTCTCGATAAACCAAGGGCTTGAGTGTCCGCTTGCCATCTCGGGCTTATGCTCTCAGCATCAATCTCGTCATATCTTTTAAAATCTTGTTAAATTTCTAGACTCCAATTGGGAAATCTAATATTACAAATGTCTCGTGAACGTACCGTTGTTAATTAACTGTTGTCCTACTGGAAACGCCATACACAGTTTAACAGCTCTGTGACGTCTCGAGAAGTAGGCTAGCACTACACGAATCGGCAATTTATCAAATAGGATTGGCCAGGTGCGTCGGTATTGATTTCTGAGGGAGACCTATTGCCGGAGGGCAACGACACGAGAGCTGTTTGAGTATCCACTTCCCCGCCACTCGTGCTACCATTTCATCTGCATGCACATTCTCACTGGTGTCATACAATCGTGATCAATAACATAATAACACCTGTCCGAGCACCTAGTGTCTAGAATTCCGAGTTCAGCTCGACGCTCAGTAAGTGGTAAAGGTGAATGTTGCAATACTTTGCACATTTGTATCGATTTTCTCAGAAGGGATGGTCTGAAAGTTCACGAAGTTCCCCAAAAACGTGTAGCATTAGGTATTGATGGGTGGAGGTTTGGTTGTAAGCACGTGTGGGGATACAAATCGGTACAGTGGCGCAATTTGTAGGGTGAGACATGTAGTAATGCACAATGTGGTTAATGTTGTCATTTTAATTAGTTCAAAATCTGAAGTCCCACATGACGTGTCGGCGGGATGGGTGGAGGTTTTATTCAGTAATAAACACAATATACGTTTTCTGAAATTGCGAACCTATCAGATCACTCCTAAGTGTTTGGAAAGTAAAAACATCCGAGTAACCACAAACTGGATTGAGTGCAGCTACAGCCTGCTGCAAAGATTCGGATGGAGAAGATGGCCCAGCCTTTAGGTAACGTTGATGATGTGTTTTGTCCACTGACGTAATAACTGGCTCGGAGGGTCAATTAGCACGATGTTCGCCACGAGCCCAGGCGATACAGGGGCGAATTCAAGGCTTGCGGCCATTTCTGTAGTTTCCTTAAAAACATCGGAACATCTTGTTGACGTGTACTGCACCAGGCATATATGTGTAGAAGGCTTGCAATTCGTGTATTTCAGATGAGACGTACCAACATACGTAGGTTGCTAATACAATGTATTTACGTCAGCAGAAACACTGCAGAATCCCCCTGAATCTGAAGAGGCAACACAAATGGTTGACACAAATTGACGCGATTGAATGGGTGGCCTGATCAGACTGTTTGGTTAGATATGTGCAGTTCTGGCAGGGTGTTTACTTACACGTACATACACATTGTAACACTCTGCGAAGGTTTCAGAATTATAAACATTACACATTTTTTTCTTCATAATTATTAAGAAAACATATTTGTCTTGGTATTGGGTAGCAATTAGTTTGTCGCGTAGGTTTGTACTAACTGATAATATTTCTTTTTAGGTATACGTTAGCCGATGCTCAATGAGTTTACTAGCAGTTTTAACAAGTTGTAACTTGCCGCTTAATCTAATTAATTTAACACAGGTGTCAAATGAAAAATCAAGAATACTGTGTTTTCAAGGGATGGCAGTTTCTAGGAGAGGGCGTCTTTGGGGGTTCTTCTGACGTATTAAAGGGAGGCAGTCTTTCCTCTACCCGGAATTAGCCAGTCTAGTCATTTGTAACAAGAAGTCTACCATGTTTAACATGGGGACATGGGAAATTGTTGAACATCAAAACGTATTGCGGCTAACTCAGCCGGACATGGCCGTATTGCCAATAAAGCTTGTTTTGAAACTGGAAGTTTTGTTTACTATTTGAACATGCTTCGCGGTCGTACCTTCTAAATTGCGAACGGTATTACGGGCTTACTAAACACAATTTGGCGGACAGTTTGCCTTTCACATAGTTAGTATAGTCTTAAGAAAAGTATACCAATTAATAAATAAACAAAACTAGGAACAGTCTGCGTCATTCTAATGTGTGGTATGGTGTTTTATAGCCCCCACACTGTTGGTGGTCTAGATGTGTAGGTCCAATAACAGAACACTTTTACACGCGTTTACCCAAGAGAGAGCTGTTTCCGGGTAAGGCCTCATTGATCATATATTGTTTACTCTGCTGATATTATAAATAGTTTATTTGCGACCGAGAGCACGTGCACCGGTAGTGAAGTTTCATCATAGCCAAAATCAGGAGTGGCACGGTTCTAATCTGTGTTGCACCGTAGCTCGTTTAAACGCACATACAGTTTCATACGACTCCGCGTTACTTGATAAATCGGGCAAATTTCGAACGTGTAAACCGGTCTTTGATATGAAGAATAATAACTAGAATCACATCTTGCCCGGGATCGTTTCATGCCAATTCAACTGTTCCAAAGATGGCTTTTACTGCGATGAAAAGGGGATATATATATATATATATGTAATACTATTTTGAAGGTAACAACCGACACAACAGTAATATTTACGGAGGTTTTTCTTCTGTTATTAAAACAGTTTATATTAGCCTGAGTGATAGATAGCCTGTGGTCTCCGGATGAATAAAGCCACCCGACACTGCATTCGTTCTGCGAAATCGCGGTAACCATAAACGACATCGCCGTCGATATATGGAACTGAAACCATAACATCGATATCCCGGAGAGTATCAAATTGGGACAACTCCTATCTAATGTCACGTATTGTGCACATCGAAACAAAGAGTAAATGAACACCGTGGGCGATTATGAGCGTCAGGGTGTTGGACCTTCGGACATCTCAACGCAGTGGAGCCTCACTATTAAGGTCAGCCTTGGGACAGGTCACGTGACCTGAGTAGCGAGTTGACCATGCTAGCGCGTGTAATTTTACTATTCGTTACTGCTATACTGCTGCAAACTCATTTGGGACTGTCTTTAATTGGAAAGTGGCTGCATTACCGAGGTGACCGTAAAGCGAGGTTAGATTGTACGCCGGAACTGTCATGTTAAAAGTATGACAAAGTAGAGAAATCGCAAAATGAGCGGTGGGCCTTGTTGTCTGTTAGAGAAATACATGGTCATGTTGGTGTTCCTTTTCCGCGACGCCAGCATCAAAGCCGTCTTTGCTTGACGGTGTGCAAGAGCGTGTGATTTGATGTAGTGATTAATGACCTGAAAAATAAAAAATCCGCAACCGTTCGAAGTCAATGCAGATCTGGAGGTGATGCCTGACGAAGAATGACACTGGAGAACAAATGCACTGGTTGCGTGTCATGACGCATGATGAAGACGAGACTGCAGTTCCATAAACCCCGAAATGTTCATCGGAGACATATCGTTTTGCTTAACGCGCAGTGTGGAGAAGAATCAGCTGTTAGTGTAGATAACAGGTACCGTTTCATTAACATCTATATCAGCTTATACGCGCGATTTTACTTTTTAAAATCGATTTCGACCTGTAGCAGTGATCTTGTACAATGGAAACTGTCAACACCAGGACGCACTATTTTCGCCGGTGTGTCACGAAAGTATTGTCCTCGGTAATACCGTGATGGTTTTTCATTTTTTTTAAAGTTTCCTTACATTAACAACGGATTCTGTTTAATAGTGGATTATATTATTATTTTCATCACATAATAGCATGGTGCCCTGAACTCCTATGAACAACATCCAAGGCCACGTCATTCTGGGATACGTCACTAGTCCGGTGTGAGGCTGGCCTTGTCTTTGATACCGATCCTCATTTTTTATAATAATAATAATACATCTCTTCTTTTGCGCCAATATCCTCGAACTCAGTGGCGCAGCAAAAGCAAAGGATTAAGCAATATTGTAATCGTAAAACAGATGGATGAAATTGCTAAAAAGCCAAGGAGGATAGGCAGTATCAAAACGATATATGATTTTAGATGACGGCCAAATGAAACTATATTTCCTGCTAATGTAAGGCTAACGGGAAGTGAATTCCTTCGAGAAAGCGGGGATCCCAGATATACCAATTTAACAATTAATACGTTCCAAAAGCTGTGATCACATACTTACAATATTTTTCTTCTTTCTTTCTTTTTGTTTCATCCTTTCTTTCTTTCTTTCGAGGGTTTCCACAGAGACTCGTTCGGAACATCCGTCGAAAAAAATACACCGAACGATTCTTTCCGTTAACAATACACATTTTGATAGATGATTTTTCAGCCAAAGGACGTGTGTAATAAATCGAAAAGAAATATTTAGAAAAACTAATATTTATTATCTGAGCAACCGTAAAGTATTACAATATATACTATATATTTCATCTGACCAATCTGCACATTTAAATGTGTGCGACACGCCGACATTGTCAAACTTTCACATCTACATTAAAATGTGTGTGTTCCAGTCAACAAACCAATGACCGATTATCGTCAAGACGTGGTTTTGTCCTTTGCATGTTCTTGTTCTCGACTAAAGAAACAACGGTCGTTGTTGAACGATGTTGTTCAAATAACGTTAAGCAACGTCGAACGAATACTGCATTACCGGTGGCCCGTGGTGGGCCATCCAGCAACGTCGAACGAATACTGCATTACCGGAGGCCCGTGGTGGGCCATCCAGCACAGTTTGGACTTAGTATTCAAGTTGTTCGTGTAGCTAGCGAATAATGCGACCACGAGTACGATCAATTTTTGTGGTGAAACAAAGCAATCCGGTAGAGAGCCAAGAGAGGGGGAGGGAGAGATAGAGAGATACAGACAAATAAACATAGAGAGGAGAGTGAGATAGCAAGACAGACGAGAGAGAAAGAGAGAGAGAGAGAGAGAGAGAGAGAGAGAAAATGAGAGAGAGAGAAAGATGTGGAGATAGTGAGAGAGGATTGAGTGATGAAGAGAGGGGAGAAAGGCAGGGAAAGAGACATAGAGACGATATATATATATATATATATATAATGAGAGAGAGAGAGAGTGAGAGAGAGAGAGAGAGTGTGTGAGAGAGAGTTGGAGAGAGAGAGAGAGAGAGAGAGTAAAAGAGAGAGAGAGAGAGAGAGAGAGAGAGAGAGAGAGAGAGAGAGAGAGAGAGAGAGAGAGAGAGAGAGAGAGACGGACGATAGACAGAATGACGAATGGATGGACAGACAGACAGACAGACAGACAGACAGACAGACAGACAGACAGACAGACAGACGGACAGACGGACAGACGGACAGACGGACAGACAGACAGACAGACAGACAGAGAGAGAGAGAGAGAGAGAGAGAGAGAGAGAGAGCGGAAGAGAGAGTGGGGAGAGACGGACGATAGACAGAATGACGGATGGATGGACAGACAGACAGACATACAGACAGACGGACAGACGGACGGACGGACGGACAGACAGACAGACATGCAGACAGACAGACAGACAGACAGACAGACAGACAGACAGACAGACAGACAGACAGACAGACAGACAGACAGACAGACAGACAGACAGACAGACAGGCATACACGCACGAACGCACGCACGCACGCACGCACGCAAGCACATACACACACACAGTTAATCTGTCAATGCAAAGACGATGGTTTGTAATTGTGTTAGTATTGACTGTTATTATCAATTTGCACACAACTGTTTATTGATCAATAAGACAAACTACTCAAGATATGGCAAATTGATCTATTTGATTCGTTCGGGGAAAGTGCGTCGTCGCGCTCACTGACCCAGCTGATTATGTCCGCATTTCTGATACAATTGTAAGCCATTGATGCTATCCAAGTGGCAAATCTGCATTGTTCTATTTTAATACCTAGATAAAGATTTAACAAGATTGCCACCCAGAGAATTAACACTAAATGGCAGGTGGACAAAGAAACCTTTTGGCTTATCGAGAGTCCAACCTTTTTTTATCTAGGTGTATCCCGCCCTTATGAGGTATGTGTCGATTTTAGTTTTAAACATATTCACGCTACTAGCACCCACACAATCAGCAGATAACCTGTTACAGTCATTTACAGTCCTTTGTGAATATGAGAACTTTCTTATATATATATATATATATATATATATAATCTACACTGCTCCTTTAATAATGTAACTTCATGTCCTCTACTCCTTCAATCTTTTTAACTAAAAAAAACCTATTTCTATCAATATTTTCATAACCGTTCAATATTTTAAACACTTCTATCTGATCTCCTCTCAATCTCCTGGTATATAGTGTTGTTAAACCGCATTATTTTCAGGTGTATTTCATAACGAAGATCCCTCAGTTTTGGTATAATTTTAGTCGCTCTCCTCTGTACTCTTTCCATAGGCGCGGGAACAGTGGGGGTTGGGGGCAGATGCCCCCTGGACATATGGTTCTACCCCCCATTAAATGTGAGCGTGAATGTTTGTTTTTGTGGCGAGCGTCAATGGCGGGTGGAAATATAAATTTTATGCGACGATTAATGTGTATTTTTGTCGACTGTGAAAGGTGTGTGTAATTGGATGGCAGACATGGTTTTCTGCCCCTCCCCCCTATTAAACGTGAGCATGAATGTTTGTTTTGTGGCGAACGTCAATGGCGGGTGGAAATCTAAATTTTTGGAGACGATTAATGTGTATTTTTGTTAACTGTGAAAGATGTGTGCAATTGGAGGGCAGACATATGGTTTTTTGCCCTCCCATCCCAGTAATAGGCGGCGCGCCGGCGAAACATATTTCCATAGCACTCCTCCCCGTGAGTTCACAGCCGAGACAGCGGAGAACCTGAAGCTACAGCGGTGCAGCGGCAACAATTTAAAATTTCCAACAGCACCCACTCCCCCCTCCCCCTGTCTTCCGATGTCACAGTCGAGCCAACCCAGACAGCAACAAGGTGAAGGAAGACGTGAACATATGCGGGCGGCACGGCGGCGAAAATGGCCTCCACGCATGTATACAATATTCTAAATGAGGCCTAACTATTGTTTTGTACAGCGGTATTATTAGTTCTTTTTCCTTATACGCTATATTTTGCTTAATTAATCCAAGGATTTGATTTCCCTTTGAAGCTGCAATTCCGCACTGCTCTGAAACCTTTATATCAGCACTAATGGTTAACCCTAAGTCATTATCTTTTACAGTAGTTCTTAGTACAGTACTCCCCTCCCCCATTGTATATTGTACATCTTCGTTCCCATGTCCTGTGTTTTTACATTTCCCAAAATTGAACAACAATTGCCACTTGTCAGACCAATTGATCAGCCTGTCAAGAACATCTTGTAAATGATGTCTATCTCCATCGCGTTTAATCCTTCTAAACACTTTTGTATCATCCGCAAATTTCAACACCTTGTTTGCTATATCATCGTCCAAATCTATATAATATTATGTATATATCTCCCCCCCCCTCAACAAAGTATCCGCGTAAATCTATGTATCCCACCCCCTCTTCTTCACACATCTGCTCAACTAGTGCGTTGATCGCCATCCTCTTGCAGTTTCTATATGTTGACCCCCTTCCTCCCAGTACTGGCAAAATTCCAGGAGAGGATAATCTGTTTAAGTCTTGTCTTCTTTAACGTCCTCACTAACTGTCTATGCTGTTGTTCCTTTAGTCTCACAGTATTCCCAACTGTCTCCGCGGCGTTTCTCTCCATTCCACCTGCTAATTCTCATTTCCACCCCCTTCACAATATCTGTCAACCTAACTACCCCCTTCAGCAGACATTCCACCTTCCAACACCCCACTCACTGAAAGGTGAAACAGAATCCCTCTTCCTTAGTATCTGCCCATGTCTTCCCACAGCCCGACAAGGCAAAGTCCACCCAGCTGTGGGAGTCATCGCACACCCTGTCACTTTGCCTTTACTTGCCGCCTGCATTCCGCCATATCAGAATGTATTTAATAACAATGATGATAATAATCTAATTAGCTATTCAAAATAGTTTATGCCTAAGTCTAAGTTATGTGGCCTTCTACTACAACATAACTATATGTATTTACATGTGTTCGCACTTGTTCTTGAATCAAATTGAAACGAAGTTATTACGATATAGAACATATATTTCTTATACTCCAAATCACTTATTCTCATATATTCAATAATGTAGGCAATACTCTGAATTAGACTGACCTATCACCTAGGCAGATTTGGAAACGACATGCTGAGGCCTTCGCCAAACCACGGGACACTTACGGCTGCACAATGATAATGTTGATCGCCTAGTGTCCAACTATCCTACGCTAGATATACGCTGTGTGTCCCCTAACGTATGGGCGTAACACTACGATTTATCAACAAACCTTGTAATATCGCTCACAAAAGCTAAGGTAGTTTAAAATACTTTCTCTGACTAACTTTTAGCTACAATCGTTTCTTAATATGTCTACAGGTAGTTTATGAATATGAATAATACTGACGCAAAATTATACAAACCTGATCAATATTTCCACTGCTTTTCTGATTTTTCCTGCACCGCAAAATCTCAAAGATCCAGTTCCAAGATTTTCCCGCCAGACTGTCGAATTAGTTCAACTACACCTAGGCTCTGGGATTTGAAAGGATACCGTGTACGTAAAATGGTTGCATAATGTTTTACAAGAAGAGGACATTATTACCTGACAAGTAATGCGTTACGCGTAATGTTCCTGCCCTTGTTGGTATGTTTGTAAATGAATCAGTCAAACAATATGACATGACAATCTTAAAGAAGAAAACAGTGTATTTTATCCCATATACATAATTTCATTCTTCTTGGTTGTATACACGTAATATGCATTGAAAAAAACATACATAAAACATATAATACATCATACGTATGCAAATAGATAATTTATGAATAATAAGTAAATAAATCAACATTTTTCCAGATGACTCCTATTAAGACAAAATGTCGCTCTTATAGGAGCCACCTCATTTACATTAATAATTAAATCAAAGTTAGACTAATTTGTAAGAAGAATATTGGTATATCAGCAGATACTCTGAAAAGTCACGATGTAGCGTATTCTCATCCCTTTTCAACGGGTAGGCCTCTACCTAAATGATACAGTGTATCATATTTACATTGATGGTTCCACATCTTTGCAATTTACCAATAACACCACAACCCCTACTGCGGAGCGCGGCGCAGTATTATAGCATCGAACGATCAATCGAGAGAACCTGGGTTCGAATGCTATGCTGCCGTTTCGATCCCTCGGCCCGTTCGTTCACTCTACATTGCTCCAGTTCACTCAGCTGTATGAAAGAGCCCCTAGCTGTAGACAGTGGTGTATATTTATGTACGAATAGTCATCGCGCGTTAATTGCAGCGTGGCTGCATGCTTCCAGAAGAAGTAGAGATGGTGTGCGATTGAACAGGTCTGCCAGGGAACAAACTGTAGAGTGCTTTGAGCAGTCCCGAGGACTGGATACGATATAAAACTTACCTTTGTTAGAGTCTTCTTTCTGCTAACAAGCATGCACATGACATGGTTATTGTGTGCAGACGGTGTGTTATCTCAACATGTCTGTAAACAAGCTGACGTACACAGGAAGGGGATTGACAATGGTTGTTATTTTCTCTGAAAAACCACGTATAATGGCACACTGTTGACAGTTCCTGGAAGCATATGTCGCTTCATTAAGAGTATCATATATCAGGTGATGGTATGCCCTTAGGAAGTACTTTAGGCAATCAGCGGAGAGACATCTGCTAAGTCACTACGAGTTAACGCCTAATGACAAGATTTGTATTTAATGGTGTTTGCATGTGGCACCCACTACGCGCTTCCTTGGCCGCAAGGGAAACGACGGTTCGTCAGAGCTTCCAAAATTAAATCAGCATATCTAACTTGTCTTCTCTGTTGGCTTACCGAACACGTCAACATGTTGCCAAATTCAGATGAATTACGGTTTAAACTGACAGACAGACAAACACAATTAAGACAAACTCATATCGTCATTACTTTCTGTTTATTTGCTAACTTTTAACTGAACGTGGTGTTAAATTAAGTTAATGTATTAATAGTGCAAGGACCACTGTGATACGGTTATAAATTGTGAATGTTATTTTGTACTTTACTTTTAACGTGTATAGCATTTATTCAGTTCTTGTTAGTTCATGAACTTAGAAGTCATATGACTTCAGTAGCACTGTATACTATGCACATATATTACGTTATTGAATAGACTTTCAATCATCCATTCATATATCGAACACGTCACCATGTTACTACTTCAAGTTGAAATCCAATTTAAGTATATATAGCTCGTCAACATATTGCTACTTTAAACAATATCGTAGTTTAAGGAAACCTAACACGTGGCCACGTTCAGTAGAATCACAGCTTTTAAGAAATATAACAACGTACCATCTTTGCACATGTACAGATTCATAATTAAGACAACCAGGCCTGCAATAGTATTCTGATTTGCACACTTGCATGAGTATATACCAATTATATACAACTAGTTTAAGATATGTGTGCATTTTGCTCACAATCAAGGTCTGGAAACTCTCTCGCTAATGATTTTTTGAATAAATCATTATGTTTATCAACTTGGTGCACATTAACCATACACTGTATTTATGTTCCAATTATATGTGTGTGATCTATACATTGTAGAGACAAATTCCACAAAGTTTCATTGACACAGGTTAAATAGTTCAAGAGATATTAACTTGTGAAATGTGAATAATTTTATTTATTTTTAAGAAGCCGTCACAAAATATCTAAGACCCACATTTCAAATTGCCGTAACTCGAAAGCTACTGAAGCTAAAACACTCGACTTTCGGAATCTTGCTTATCTTTCCAAATGTTTCACCAAGCTGGTTCATTCAAAAATTGAAGAGATGAGTGCCGCACCCATTAGTTGCGTTTACACGGAATGACTCCAATATAAATTACGTTGCGTCTCACAAACGTTGACAAGTAAACACAGAATCGTATGGAAACAGTGTGTAGCTAGGTGCTGTTTCGGTATCTTCAGCCGTAACCACTGTTTTGGTGTATAATTCGATACGTCGTTCTAGTTGTAGACTCGCAATAAAATGCGCCAAACATTAGCGTAGTATTTCAAAGACTAAGACATGTTTGTTTGCTTCCATCATATATGGGCTGTTTTGTAGCAACTCTGTCCTTACAGTTGCACTTATCGGAAACGACTGAAATATTATTTTAAAAAATGGAAAGCTGACGCCACGACACGGATGAGTATGGGTTGATCCGCAAAAAATCCGCAAAGACGTTGACAGCAGCAATGGCAAAAAGTGGATAAATTAATACATGCAACATCGTCATCACTCTATAATCTTTTGCAGAAACGTTTTTTTATCAGATGAGTGCTAAGTTCTCCATTTCAAAACAACAACGAGTGTGAGAAGAAGACTAAATAAAAAGAGGTGTCAGCTGTTAAGCAACCATCTTCGGCAATGGCGTATAGTTACTTTAAAGAAAAAGGTCGTCGGTATCTCTATAATATCCCAATAGGGAGAATCGGGCGGCAAACAATACTGAATGACAAGATAATGGCACAGATGACACTGCAGGACCGTGACACATTCATCCGTGACATCGCTCCTAGTCACAAATCACGTGATGTCCTGGCTTGCGAATATCGCTGTTCCGTTTTTTTTTCTTTGGCTGGTTAGCACGCATGATCTGAACCCTATTGAGAATGTGAGGCAGTATATTAAGGACAAAGTTGCTGCAAAATCTTTCCATCTCAATGCCAGAGTTGACTGAAGCAAACAAATGTGTATCGGTCTTTGAAATATCACACAAGTACTGTAGACGTCTTACTTAGAGCAATCCATGAAGTATATATCGAACCATTAGAAACAAAGATTACAACAGCAAACACAGAAGCAGCAGCTTTCCTCCTGCTGATCACACGTGTGTCTGTGTATCTTCAAAGTATGTGAGACCCAACGTAACTGATATTGTTTTAAAATAGTACGCATCGTGTTTCTTCTAGAAATAAAATGGTGGTGGTCGGACTTCAAAGGGCAAGACTGTAAGTTAACACCAGATCGAATCAATGGAAGATCGAACATGTTGTAGCATTCAGTTGTATCGTGGCTCAACAAGTTCGAATCCGTAACAATTGTTCAATTTTGAGCTCAATTCCAGTGTTGCGTGCCAGAAAATCTCGTCTAGCCACAATACCTCGCTCCACGCTAAACTACAGGGCGCCATGGCCGGCCTAGGTATTCTATCACGGGCCACTGCCGTGATGAAGACTCGTCGTGCCAACAGCTCTCGTTTGCACTTGACTAGGTTAATTGCAAGTAATTGTTGTAGTAAATGTCTTCAGTGTTTCAGGGGGCCAGGTCCATGTGTTGCTTTGTGAGCAGATCTCGGCTAAATATTTCATTTATACATGAATATTACTACATTGTAAATATGCACAATTAAGGTTAATTTTGAAAGCATTTCTGTGTGTAAAATAAAGATGATTTGGAGGGGTTTAGCCGTACTGAAAAGCCTCGCTAGCCTAAACCGCCACGACTGATTGTTTGCAACTGCCCATGGCGACCTACAGTTTAACGTAAAGCAGGGTATTGTAGACGAGTTTTTCTGGCACGCAACACCGGCAAGAACATTTCTAAATAGAACACGCAAGCAAATATATTGGTTCGTGGCAGCTATCGTGATCCCTAACAATATGACGCGTCTTGACTTCCCCGATCATGTTACGCTACATTAACTCAAATCATTTAATATTTCAGAATAAACGTATCACAGATGCTTGATGTCGCCATTAAATTGAGGGGCTTTATTGTGAATCGTGTAGACAGAAGGTATACAAATGTACAAACGTAGCAAGTTGAATGGTTAGGAGAGTCTTTGCAAGCGGTGGCTCGCTTGGCCTCGCGAACGCATCATGTTCGCCAGAGTCTTGCGGAAGTCCCTCAGAGCATAGCAGTACAGCATAAAGTTGATGGCGAAATTGACGTTGAGCATCGTATTGGTGATGACGGCCGTCAGTTGGATGTGATAGAAAGGCGCGAGTGACATATTCTCCGAGAAGTTGTTGATGAACGTAACGACAATAGCCGGACAGACTAGGAGGAAGAAGAGACAAATGATAGCCACAAGTGTCACCGTCGTGCTGTTGAGCAACGGGTTCCGCTGGCTGTTGTCGCTGGCGGCGTTGTTGGGGGTGAAGCGGGCCTGGCTACGCCGGATTACAATTAGGAAGCGGACGTTGCAGAAGGCGAGCGTCACGAACGGGACCAGAATGCCTAGCGCGCCCCACGTCATCGTGTAAGCGAGATTCTGCGGCAGGGCCCCGTCGACAAAGAAGTAATGTGTATCGCCATTCAGGTCGGCGAAGCGAGCGACTTTGTAGTGAAGGAACAGCGGGAAGTTGAAGACGATACTCACTGCGAACACGACGAGGCCGAGTATGGCCGTCCGTCTCGGGTTGGCGATCTGCCGCGCCGTGAACGGGTGCGTAACAGCGAAATATCGCTCAATGGCGACGGTGACGGTTAGCCAAGTACTGATGAACTGGAATGTGGTGAGGAGCGCCGGTCTGTACGCGCTATAGTAATAGGCCACGATCGAAGCCGTCGTGCCGTCATTTTCGAACGGTCGCAGGAAGTGCGTCACCAAACCGGTGAGACAGTACATCATGTCGGACACTGCGAGGAATATCAACCCCGTCGTCGCCGCTTTCTCGATATCGCTCTTCCCGTGACGCATGCGCTGTCGAGTGAACACCACGAGGTTCATCATGTTTCCTGTGACGCCGATCGTGAATATGACCGGATGTAGTATGGTGTTGCAGTAATAGTAAGCATTCTCGAAGTCTCGGTCTTGGCCGATCTCCCGGTCATGATCGTCGTAGTAATCCGATGTCGTGTTGTTGAAATTCGACGTATATTCCATAGTTTACGTTCGCTCACTGACACTTGCACTTCACCGTGTCGCTAGCAGTACAGACTGTACGTGAAGTACATCACTTTAGTTAGTCCTGAAGAAGCAGTCTTAGACGCATACGCTGCTCCGATCGCGAGGTATGGTAACGGCTGAATGTACTATGCGGGACTCTGTTGATCCGTCTCGAACTGATGTCCCTGCGCTTCCGTCTTTCACTCAGCGGGATACGTCTGTCGACATAAACATTAATCAGCATTGCGAGTACTAACATCTCCCTCATCAAACGGCGTCGCGCACAATATCCCATTTCAAGTTAATGGATTGTCTACAATTGACCACCACCGTGGGACGCGATTGATGCTGTGGGAGCATTATCCGGTTTAATAATTGATGGAACATTGTAAACGGTTTGTATGAATCCAACCAGTTCATTTATGTACGCCACAAATGGAATAACAAGACATAATAGGCGAGGATGTGTCTATATGTTCGCGTAAGTGAATTAATGTTATTGTAACAATTACTTACACGCTAGGGAAACTATAGATGGAGTGAATGACAGAAGGATAGAGGAGGCGAGACAACGGCAGATGAACATAGTAGAACGGTAGGGAGGAGGGAAGGAGGTTTTGATGGAAGGAAGGGAGTACGAGATGGTGGCAAATGAGGGGCACTAGAAGAGGAAGAAAGAGCATGAAAGAAGCTTAAAATAGAATATATTAGAGAGAAGGATGGGGAGGGAGTGAGGGAAGGAGGTGAGGATGGAGGGAGGGAGGGGAGAGAGGGAGGGAAAGTCAGTGTTTCCCCTGGTATATGACGGGTGAGGCGGGCCGCCTCGCCGTTTTTCTATGTCGCCTCGCCCAAAATATGCCGAAATTGCCGCCTCTTAGCTATTTCGTGCGCCCATTTTGTTTCGTTATTTCGCGATATATTTAGCGTCGGCAAGCGGCATGACATTTGGTCACAATCACAGATTTGCAGCAACATCGTTTAGTCGTCTTAACGTCGCTTAGAGCCGGTCAGGATTTGCCTCTTGGAATTAACTCCATTGGACAACGTGAATGGCATCATTTGTCAGTTGTCCAATCACGGAATATTCCTGCTGGATCCCCGGTGTCTCCAATGGTGACACCTTGTGGAGTTTCGACATACTAGAAATCTAGACATCCATGTACAGTAACATGGCACCCAAACGGTGACTGCGTTTGGGAGACACGTGAAACTCGGAGAAAAAACCCAAAGAAAACGGTAGCTGAACTAAGATGCGTTTTGCGCGAAAGTTTACTATTATAGTATGCGCCCACAATTAATCAGAATGCTGGTGTAGCTGATGTTGAATTTCTGGTTTATGACGGTGGTGGGAGTAAAAACCCTGCAGGCTAAGTAATGACACCACGATGTCGATGTCTACGTCACTAGTCGGCACTTGTGTCGAATCCGGACCCTTTTGAAGCCCAAATAAAAACCGTGCATCCTATTCATTAGTCGGCACTTGTATCAAATCCGGACCTTTTTGAAACTCAAATTAGCGACCCGGTTTGCGCAAGTTTGAGCCGCAGTGCGCCGCGGTCGTCGCATCGCCCGCGTAAAAAGGCGATATAGCAACATCTGTTGATACAAACAGGGCTGCTATTTACGCCTCAAAAGGGCGCTAAGACGCAGTATTCTTGGTAAATAAAGTAAATATGCCTAGGATAATGTTGAATGATGGAACTAATTCACAGAGGTATAAAAGTTAGGCAAAAATCGAATTATAATGGCAAAATCAAGGTGGGTCCGGATGCGACACAATCCACAAGTATCCAGGCATTAGTCTATTCAAAATGTAAATGTTCTATGCCGTTTTTATCAAAATAAGGAAAGTGATTCGTAAGATACCTTTGTGCTAAATGTTGAATACACATTCCGACAAAGTTGTGCAAACAAACGTTTGGGAAAGTTGATTTGAGTGAAGTACTTACGAATATAAACCACTGAAGTTCATATCACGTAGAAGACGCCTATTACCCAAAACCGTGTATACTAACGGATTATCAATACCGTGGGCTAGGCAATGATACATGTTTGCACAGAATGTGGATATACTAAACAACTTACATTGTTTTATAAAAAGGACACAATCTGAGAAACGTTCTTGCGATTAATAGAAACATACTTTTGTGGCATTCCAGAAACGACTGTTTAATTAATTGCATAGCATGCTAGCAACAAATAAAGTATAATCTTTGGAACAGAAGCCACCGATTTAACATCATAATATTATGATGTGATAATAATTTAAAGGTGATGATGGACTCTGTCAGCGTGGAAACAGGGCCTAGGGTTAGGGCAAGAAAAACATCACCACAAAAAGTACCAGTGGTCAAGTGGAAACGACACCTCAACACAATGAAGCAATCGTAAGGAGGGGGTGAGAGAGAGGGGGGAGAGAAAGGGGAGAGAGAGAGGGGGGAGAGGGAGAGGGAGAGGGAGAGGGAGAGAGGGGCATGCTTAGAGGCGGACAGACGGAGAGGGGTGAGAGAGCCAAGAGCTAGCATTTACGTAAATAATAGAGGACCACCTTTCAGAGCGTCGAAACAAACAACATTGCACAGCGGACTCACTCGTCAATTATGCGATGGAGACCAGAGCGCGAGGAAACAATACATTTCTCGTCTCAGGTGGCATTAGTTTGATTAGACTGCTGACCAGCTGATCGATGTCGCTGGTGTAATGTCAACTGACAGATTATCTCCGTGATTGCATTTATTGGGAGGACGATCGGGATGAAACACATGTGTTGCGGTATGGAAGCGACATTGAGTTGGTGAGTTGTGAAACCTGTCCAGTTGATATAATGTTGCACTAAAACGAAAAGCTAATCAAATAGTATACGATCCTGTCCATCCTCTAAATGCAGCTTTAGCAAAAATGCAAAAACATCCGCCAGGGAAGTTTGAAAGTACCATTAGCAAGAAAAAACCTTTTTAACTTTAAGAAATCGTTTTCCCCCGTGCCATTATAATCTTAAATGCTAATTTTAAGCAACCCGTTTACAGCATAACATGTATGAAATATTGTGTGATGAGTATTTTTTACCAATATTTAATGCTGACTCTGATGTGTTTTACTAATTTTTAGTGCTGACTATGATGTGTTTTGCCAATTGTTAGTGCTGATTATGATGTGTTTTGCTAACGTTTAGAGCCGACTAAAATGTGTTTTACTAATTTTATGTATATTATAAATTTTATTACTGATATTTCAATGTGTATCTAAAGGAAATGTTTCCTTGTTTAATGCAATGTTTTAAACGAACAATACATGTATTGAATCTTGAAGCTGGACGTGGGTTACAAGGACTGATTACGGGACAATGGCTGAGAGACGCGATGAAAGGAGAAGAAAGAGCTAGGCTGTTTGGCAAGTACGCGCATGTCGTAGCAGATGTTGTAATGTCGGATAACGTGCCCACTCTTAATGCACATCCTGTGTTCACCTGGATGAAGGGCCAAGAGGAAGCTGTTGTTCTTCAATAAAACACTGTTCAGAGAACAACGACTTGTGATTAACCGGTTGTTAACATCTTAACACGCAATAACTATTTTAGTTATAGCGATTTAATGAATCAATCACTGTAGCTTCATCTAACGAATAAATAAGACTTACATTCATAATAAATCACCATCATTATCAATCAAATTAATTATACTGTTTTTACAGTATTTGATGTGTCTGACTCAGGTAGTTAATTAGCTACGGCGTTTGCAATAAAAATGTATTAATAATAAATGCACTGCGAGCTGGTGCAAAAGTGAATCATACGTTGCGTTTCCACCACATTAACATAGCTTAATAGGTCATCAGTAAGGTGAAGTGATTTTATGAAGAATTCAAGAAAGTTTATTAAAACAAACCAGTTTCTAACAATTTAAACATACTCGTTAGGTAGATTCAATTTTTAGTGAAACGCTTGACTGGAGTAACACTTGAGTTGGATATTTATAATGTCATGTTACTCACTAACTACTCAACATAGTTAAATATATGTTTATACGTTTCATAAATGATTACAAACAATCATGAGAATATAAGTCAAGCCTGATTTCGTGTAATAGGCTATGCAACTGTAACAGCCATTAGGCCCTACGTATCGTCAAATAATGTAATTTGCATACCTTTCCCGAACAAATGACTTCTGTATAATGATTTTCTTGTTCACAACGTTATACGTGTTTCTGTGATTGTTCTAGTTGCTCAAATGCGTATAACGTTGCGAAACATCTTAATAGGGTAATTCTACTTAGTGTCAAATAGTAGCTTCATATCAGACTATCTCATGTCCTTAGTTATGTCCCCCTGGATAACGAAGCACTTTCGTCCGGATTGGCCAAGGAAGGCAGTCGTGTATTTGTAACAACGGACGGACGGACGGACGGGCGGACGGCAGGCAGACAGACAGATGGACAGATAGACAGACACACTCACACTTACATATCAGATACTTTCAAATGATCGAATTACAATACTGACATTTAATTAATGCCACAATGGTGTCCCACACAGTCAATGACAAACGTCAACATCAGGTGGGAAACTAATTGTACAGAGTCGACAATAGGCAGGTATGAGGTTGGTCTTAACAATTAGTGGGAGGTGGGATATTGGTTTAAACGTAGGTAACTGCTAAAGGCAGGCCCCAAGAACAGGTGGGATATGTAACCTGTAGGATTGGCCCCAAAACAGATGTAATACGGGAGGTTGGCCCAAAAAAACAGATAGAAGGTGGGCGGTAGGGTCCCCTAACCCTACTACTCACACCCTCCCAATACTATCGGTGATAACTTTTTGAAAAACCAAAATGGGACTTATTCGTATTTACCTTCCGAAGCTTCTGAGAACAAGGACAACACGTTGATCCTACATATGACGGGAGAACACAGAACGAAGCGTGTTGACATACCTAGGCGAACCGCACTGTTTTCGTTTCCTCCAACATTTCAGTAAACACTTCACTATCTCCGCACACAGATACCCCGTTAGAAAGTGT
>CM034542.1:47718335-47905835 GCA_020002185.1 Paraescarpia echinospica
TGCTTGTCTCAGCAAATAGATTAGCTCATACAAAACCTATCTTTAAATTACTAAATCTATTAACTTTCAGACAATTGTATGTATATTCAATACAAATATTTATGTATAAATACAAGATGGGTCTTTTACCAACAATCTTTTAAAATATGTTTACACTTAATCAAGATGTCCATAGTTATAACACAAGACAATCTGCACAAATTCATATACCCAAGGCTACTTTAGAAATAAGACTTCGTGCTATAAGAAATAAGGGTGCTATTATTTGGAATCATTTCAGCACAAGACTTACATTTACGACTTACTCAATAATTAGTTACAAATCTATACTTAAGCAATTTATTTTACACAATGATGTTAATATATAACATAATTTTCAATCACGATTATATATTCTACAACTACACGCTGTTTTTGTTTTCAATATAATGATATTTACATTGAAATATACCAAAGGGAGTATAACATTATTTAATGTTCTTCCCTTGTTATGTTATTATATAGGATTTGTCTTAATTTGATTTGTATTGTATTGTAATGAGTTACAATAAATTTAATTTGATTTGAATGTCAATAAAGACATATTGTGTACATACTGTAGGGCGTATATTGAAATATGTATATGCTGATATACCCATGTCTTCATGCACTCTGCACTCTATTATTGATTCAGTCCACTTTCTAAACAATGCTTATTTGATGCCACCATTACACAGTTTTTTCATCGACAATGTTTTAGCGGAAGTGTCCTGATGATTAAAATATGCGTGTTTTGAGTTTCTGGAGGCGCCGTTTGATGTGTGTGCGCGGATGTTTCACTTGGAACGGCGCCAGCTGGCGAGTTTGACGGAAAGTTCCGCGCCACCTGTCATCGGCGTCCGTTATTCTGCCCTCATTCTTCACATCAATGACTCATCCATCACGTTCAACGAACGCGGATCCAATTCCGGAAGTGTCTTTCAAAAGCGAAGTTACGAAGCGCCTATTTATCCAATGTTTAGAATTTCATGACTCAAATTGTTTGTCTTCAAGTCATAATGATTGTAAAATGCTGTGGTCATCTTACTTCATCTACATAATTGTATATAACCAAAGCGACCAAAATTAGTCAATTAATGGTAGTTGCGCTGTAGCGAAAAATCCTGCAGCTGAAAAATACTGCCGCACCGACCCTTAAAGGTCCTCAACCAATTCGTTTGCCCATCGCCAATCCGGTTCTTTTAGGTCCAGACGTATAATGTGTGAATAGTTTAACTAGTGCGCACAGTCGGTTTAATAAAAAAATGCATACTTGTTTTTTAATCGTCAAAAAGAAAAGATTTGTCGTTACACCGGGTATAGCTGACGAAACCCAATTGCGCTGTCGACCTCCTGCGCCATTTCGGTCACGTGCTTTACGCGAGATCGACATCCCACGTATTCGAAAACAATAACAACGTACACGTGCTTTGGTGTATCAAGATGAAGATTCCAAAGTGGTTGTACGAAGGTACGTATTACACTATTGCATTTAGCAACAAGAACGCGTAGCCGTGTATTAATTCAACGAGAATTGCAACTTGCGAATGTCTACACTCGACTCGAGGCTGACTAAGTCTAAGACTTAGGCCTAAGCCTAACTTCCTAAGCCAGTCACCAGGTCCATGTCATGACGATATCAGCCAGAGATTCAGTCAGAGGTTGTGACAACAAGTATAATATTTGATATGCATTGTATTTGGTTACGTAGGATCTTGTTAATAAGCTATGTTATTGCGACAATACATATAGAGAATAGATGACGTGAGGGTGCGAAATGACAAGTAACGTTGGTTTGGCAGTAGGCCCCTTTTGATCGTGCAAGTAACTTAGTCAGGGAGCATCCGTAATTTCGTGCAACAGAGCGTCAAACACGGGAGTATAATATTGGTGATCATAATTATTAAAACAGTGTTTTGTGACTCACATTTTGATACTAATACTGCAGAATGTTGTTGATTTGCATTGTAGTTTATGCAAAATGAGATTTTTATATGACAACCATGTCCATGATGGTGATGACAATTTTATTCAATATAAAAATGTAAACGTGTAAATACATAACATATAATTACAGCTAGAGTACACCATATATAAGGATTACACAAGATTATGCTCGCACTTGTTTCCATTGTGGTCCTTGGTGACTGGCTTTAGTTTATGTAATTGGTATCATGTGATACCTTTCAACTGACATATGCCAGCTATTCTTGTGTATTTACCAATATGTGTATATATTCTCACCACAGCAATATATGAATGCATAATACGTAACTTGAATTATGATTTTGCTAGAGGCCACACTGCAACCCAAGAATGGGAATGAGACGAGGCAGAAGAGGAGCGAAGGAGGTCACCTGGGTCAAGCAGACACAGGGAGGAACATAGTCTGCGGGAGGCCCACATTTGATAAATCCAGGTAATTTCAAATTTATAACAATCAACAACGTAAAAATTGTCAACAAAATGTAATGTGCACATTTACATATATATTTGTTTTCATACACATTTTAATAATAACATCTTGGACATGGAAAACCAAATTGACTTCTGCACTTATATTATACCCACAGGCATATTAGTACACCTTTAAAAGTATTTAGCATATTGCGATGACTCGGAAGTAAGTTTATAAATATATTATTAATGTTTTAAGAAGGTAAACATACATGCTATGAACCTTTGAATACTTGGCGAGGAAAATATACTGTTAGCATCACAATAACACCTCATTTTGTCATTTCCGACATTCACCTTGACCATTCAACTTCAGGCAGAACCTTAAAATGTCAAACATGAATAGGTGTAGTAGTTACACATGGCAGACACTGACATGAATTTGTATAGTAAAAACAAAACATATAAATGCGCTTTACTGATTAGCAGAATTCAAATCAGTCTATAATATTGACAAAGATCAGGCATCACTGTAATGAAATTGAACAATTTTTAATTCATGTAATAACAATGAACACCTTGTAAAGAAAAAATAGTTAAAATGTTTCACCGTTTTGAAAAAGAGCATATTCTACTAATGTCTACATGTTGTATCAACCCGCCCCCTCCCTCCTCCGGAACTACCCCGGTAAACACTGACTGTTCCTAAGATATAAACATGTATAGATGCAGCTGTAGTAGCACATTTCTTGCTGCCGTTTTTCTTGTGAAATGCTGCAGGTCACACATGAAACATTATTTTATATTTACTGATTATGAGAATGAACATTCCATAATTATTTAATCCCAACACTACAATGATACCTATTTGTGTTTACTGAAAATATGCTTTTCTTTACAGGAGTTTGGACTAGTGTGTTTAGCACCACTAGTTCTCCAAGTTAATATGGCATACTGGGCAGTAGTATTTGTCCAGGATCTCGGACAAGATTGTACAGCCATGCAGCATGCTGCATATTAATGGTTTGTCATGTGAATGTCCACCGACTGATCCCAATTGTGTCATGTGTTGCATCCGTGACAGATTCCCCAGTGCCGATGGGGTGTGCACTGGCTTCCAGGTCAGTCAGTTAGCTTAACTGACTAAAAACCAATGTAGAATGTAGGTTGCTCGACATACGAATATGGTGACGCCTGACTAGCTCGGCAGTTGGTGATGGAACGGTGGGTGCCAGGGTCTGGCAGAAATAGCATGAGTCTTCGGGCAACAACTCTTGATGCTGTGAGACAGGTTCAGTGTCGAGCATTCTTCGGTGAACTACATCGGTTTGGATATCGATGACATCACTGTATGTGTTCGCTGTCTTCGATGGTACTGCATACCAGCTTCCTGACATTTTGTTGTACATCTGCATCTATCTATACCGGAGAAAAAGTGACAATTAGTATGGCTCTGACATGTATGATATTTTATATGTGATGACACATTTATTGAAAGTCGATAATACATGGTATTTGTATTCAATTAAACTATAACTTTTAGCAGTGTCCATGAAAAAATACATCAATTATCCAGCATTGTTACAGTGGTACGGTTTCATTGTTTTTGTGTTGCTGATAGTCAGTGGCAGCCAGCTGAGTTCTTGCAATGTACACCAGGTACTTGTTATGTACAACACAAGTTTGTGATGAAGTAATGGTATTGAAAGCCTTTTCACATTTGTCAACAACAATCTGTTGATACACTGACAGCAGCATTTTACTTGTTTAAGTTCTCTATGTATCATGAGGACTGTTATATTTTTCATGCCATGTTTCATATTTCTAAATTATTCTTTTTTATCACTGGTTTATATTTTCACAAATAATTTACATTATATTTTCATTTCGCATGATGATTATACACCTGTACCCATTGTACTAATTATTTTATAAACAACACTTCAGCAAAGTTAGTTCTGATATGGTGTAGTACCCAGTCCTCAGGATTACTCAAAGCGCTTTACACTTGACTCCCTGGCAGACTTGTTAAATCGAACACCATCTCGACTTATGTGGGAAGCATTCAGCCACACTGAAATTAATATGCGAAGAATATTCGTACAAAATATTGCGGTCTGTAGCCAGTACTCTTCATACAGCTGAGTAAACCTGAGCAATGTATAGCATGTAGTGATTGTACATGTAATTCTCAGTCACATGGCGATGACCCTGACTAGTCTAGTCTCTATTATTTGCGAGTTGTAAACATACATACCAAGCATTGCATAAACTAAAAATTTTTTGAATGTTATGTCATATTGATGTTTTTTTAACAAAGAACCATAAATTATGATTCTTTGTTAAAAAAAAACAATTATGATTCTTAATAGTTTTTTGTGTGGATATGTACAGCCCCTGTACATATCAAACAATACACCAAGTATTATCATTAATAAAATTTACACCCACAGTCTGTATGGTTTTTCAACGTACACAACAAATTTTTTATTTTAAATTATGAATCTTGTTGTCGTATTCATAATGGCTTTATTTGTAATTCGTAATACGTATTGAAATGTATACCTAAGTATCCATATATACGTCAATTATTTGTACAAGAGTACATTTAATCAGCCCTTGTATTATGTATGTATGTTGATACACTGAGTAATTATCAACTATAAAACAAGGCATATGCTATTCTGATTTGTGACATGTAAATTTTTATGTTGATTATATTTATGGGGTGGCTCCTGTGCTAGCGATATTGTATATCTTAATGGGAGTCTCCAGACCTTATCTAGTACTCATGTTATTCATTGTGTATATATCGTATTTATAGGTCAAATAAACTGATTCTGAGTTCTGATTCTGATTCTGTACATAGTACATTTGTTCAACTAAACATCTTCCTAAGTAATTTTTTCTCATTGGTTTACATTTTATGGGCATGCGATATTGAACAAATTTGTTAAATAAACATAATTGTTTAGTCATTAATTGTAAACGTACAAGGCATGTATAAACTACACTTGCATTTGACATCACGTGTACTAGTGTTGTTTTTTTGTAACAAAGAATCTTGATAAAAGTTTCTGTTCGTTTGTTTATATATACCTGACATTTTTTTAACCTCTTCCTAAATTTTTGTTCTATTGTTGTTTTGCATTTTATGTACATGTGATGTATATATGATGTTAACAATTATTACATTATACACATCAAGTGCAGGTATTGTACCTGTAGTTGTATTGTACTTTTCATTATTTTGTAGTCAATCTCATCAAATAGTGTCAATAAAATGTTTTACTTTACATTGTCTTTACTTTAATTCACATGCATTTCTAACAACAATATACAATTTAACGAGGACACACATTACTGCAAAATCCTCATGTTGACAAACAAAATGATCACATACGGGGATGGATCCAGAAATCGAGTTTGGAGGGCACAAAAACCTCCACTGGTGGCCGAACCAAATGGTGTAGTCTAAATTTTGTCGCTACCACGCTGCCATAACTTCACCCGCTCCACTGGAGTGGTAATGTTGGAAAACGCCATTACTTTCAGCTTATTATTATCACCTAAACTGGGGCACATTTCAAACGGTCTGGGAGGACACAGTCGCATAGGCCCATTATAAAAGATTTTCAGACACGCCAAATTCTTACGGTCTAGAGGGGCCCGCCTGGATCCGCCTATGACATACTTGTTTATTGCTTGTATTTATAATTTTGATAACAGGTTTGGTGACAGAGTAACCACATTTGACAACACTCATTTACCTGAAGGTGAAGAGAGCTTTGAAGCACACATCTGCATGTGGTGTTGACACACCTCGAGTTCTGAAAATATAGTACATGTATTAATAAAAATAAAAATAATCATTTTAATGTACACTGTACTTGCAAAAGTTGCAGTGCAGTGAGTGACTACCTGCCAAATGCAACCAATGCCAACGGTCAAAAGCTATCTATATATATATATACATGTTATGGACATAACATTTCAGAGGGGTGCTGGTTTTCTGAACATAATAAAAACTCACAGAAGGGGCAATCAAAAAACCTGGTGAAACTACTGGAATATTCTTTTCCTTGTAAATAATTAAATACCAAGATTACATACAATTGAATTCATATTAACTTTTTTAATATCCAATAATAGTAATTTTTAATATAAAAGTAATATATTAGTTAAATTAATTATTACTACATTACTGTTGTTAGTCAATTGTGTACACATTGTTTTTGTTCAACCTATTACTATTGGTTCAATAATTATAATCGTTACGGATCATTTATAATGCATTTACACTGTTACTATTATCCCAAGCCTACTTAGGCTACTACCATATACGACATAGACATAAAATAGTCACTATCATTGACAGGTATATGCCATAGCGTCATACTGTTAGCTGATATTAGTCGATACTATAGTAAACAGGGCCCAGCCAGGCCGCCCGTACCGCCATTGGCCATGACTAAAGGTAAACAATTAAATAAATTTAGTACAAGCAACATTAATATACGTGACTATAGCTTAATAATGTTAAATTACTAACCTGTCTGGAAGAACCTTTGCAAACGCGGCATCTCATTTGTTGATGTTGTGACTGACCCCACAGCACGGGCACTGTCGCCAACTCCTGTTTACTTTGTTTCGTTCCATAGTCGTTCCCAAATAGAAATACACCTTTATGCGTGGGTACTGTTTTTGTCTGTCTAATTTAGCCCATTTTGTTGTGTCGGTGGCATATATGTTCGTGGACGTCCACACATTGCCTAAACTCGGAATTCCATAACATCAACAGGGTGGGGTCAAAGGTCAATATCGCCCATAATTCGCGATCACGAGAAGACAAGAACGCGATTCCACGCAAAGTTCAATGTCCATACTCAGCTAAAATGGAAGCAAAAAACCGGATCCGGTTTTTACTAAAAACGAAAGAGTTCGCAGTTTTTGTTTTAATTTAAAAAACGAACTAATACGTATGCATAAACGAACTAGCATATCATTGGGAGTACTTGATTCCTCTGTGTTTTTGTGAAATTAATAAGAAAAGCGAGGAGCAAAACAATCGAATTGGTTGAGTACCTTTAATGCGCTGGGGAGACGTCAGGGCTTGTTACATGTTAGTAAGGTGCGAAAAATCCTGCTGCTGTAAAATACTGTCACACCGACCCTGGATTCTGGCTAGCACCTGGTCGGATTCTGTTTTCGGATTTGTTTATTTTTATGTCATAAAGTAATTTGGCGATTTCGTTTGTTGTGATGTTGATGTGTTTTATACTAGTAATCTAATAATATGTCTGTGTATACATTGATGAATGTATATATATATATATATATATATATATACATTCATATATGTATATAATTATTATGCACATTCCCATAGCGATAAGAGTAAAATTATTGTATCCGTGTAACACTCACACAAGTTATAACGTACATTATGCACACTAATTGAAATGTTTATAGTCCTTTATATAGTTGGTTTTATGCTAATAATAAAACACACATACTGTAGGCATAGTTACTTATACACTACCCAAGTATGCAATCCACATACACTACATTAATTCATGTATATTTAATGCATACCATACTTATGTTTTCAAATAATTTAAATTCTAGTAATTATATAATGCATGTGCACTGTGATCATGTAATATAATTGGGGTATGTTTAATACACACTGTACACACGTTTTCATATGTTTAAAAAGGGGCATTGCCATTATGCACTATTACTGAGACTCTTTCACTTTACGAACTGAGCAAAGTGTAGTTTGTAGATTATTTGTGCTGAATACAACTTACAACACATTAGTTGGCTAGCATTTATAAATATTTCCACATATACCCTTTCTTCAAACGTATCACGTACATCAATATATAGGGCCTACATGATATCCTAAAGTTAAACTTAGCAACAACAAAAATTATGGAAATGTTATCACAAAGAGAAAAAAGTGACAACAATCCCCAGTCTTCCCTAATACGTTAGCTCGATTAAAATTAAATTAATTAGTTATTAGTTTTGCACATGTTCTAGAATGTTTTTATATAAATGCAAAGGTAATTGTTGTTCCACGTTGCACCTATTTGCTTCGTGTTTACAACAATAACAGTATAACAACATTTAAAATTAATGGATTTGGCGACTGTCCTAATCAGTACCGGTCCAAATTTAATGCTAAATAATGCAATCTGGATTAACGTACGTATTCATAGGGCCCTGCCTACCTGTTCGTAAAATTATATGTGTACGCATAGCCCCATATTAACATATAACAAGCCCTGACATCTCCCCGCGAAAAACTGTACATCCGAACATGTGCATTAAGGTTCGGTACGGCAGTATTTTTCAGCTGCAGGATTTTTCGCTACAGCGCTCTAGCGCAGCCACAATGCTTATTTATTAAAGCTGTTTCCTCGTCTCGTTTGTACATCGCGAATCCGGTTCTTTTGTATTCAGATGTGTAGCGTATTAATAGTTTAAGTAATATATGCAGATTATGAAATAGAAAATGCGTACTTTAATCGTCTAAAGAAATTATTTTGGTTGTTATATATATCTGATAACTTGGGAAAGCGAATTATCTGCTGACATTTAAGACCAATTGGCTGAACTTGCCGGTCACGAGACGATAACGAAACACGAAATACATGCACCACCTTTGCCCACTGCGCCGTAGCTAGATTACGCTTTAGGTTCCTTTTAGTTGACGTGGTGACATAAGCATTCACACAAAAAAAGGCAAACTTTTCACGTAAATAAACCGGCCGTGGGTTCGCGCCTGGGCCAAATTTGCATTTTATCGAGACTGTAATCACGTGTTTGGCAAAATTATCATTTCCCGACTGAAGTCCTATGACTAATTACAAACTTATTGGTTCGTAAATCATGTCATAGTTTGTCTGATAATTTCACCAGATTATTTTTTTTAATGCACAAACGAAGTGATATACCTTAATGAATACTACATATGTATGATATCTTTTTACGAAATTAGTCTGAAACATGAGGAGCAGAAAATCGGACTGATGGAGTACTTTTAAGTACTTTTGGGTACAACAATAGTGGTTGTACATTCCGCCGAATCTCGACTTTTGACAATAATAGCAACATGTTTTACCGCCGTCAGCTTTTATTGTGGCACCATTGGATGGTGATACACATTTCCCACGGCCTCATAACAACGCTTAGACCAGGGGCGTAATTACTACTTACAATCTTATCAGAGAAACGTCACCGTCGATTTAGCTCAGTTGTCAGCAGCCATATTCTGATTCTGGCTTGGCTTCAACGCTTCCTATTCGTATTCGAGGCCATGCGTGTTACGTTATATATATTATGCGTTACTAACACTGAAATGTAAGGTAAGATGGATGGCTTTATAAACATCAACAACAACAATAATAACATATATGTAACTTCACTTTTTTAAATAAAACATGTCTGTATTCAAAAATCCAAATTATGTCAGAATTTATTGCCCAACCATATTGAAATCCGGGAGATTTTCATCAGCAGTTCAGTACGCCTCCCGTGACGCGTTAATTATAATTAACACATACTCATTCAAGTCATTATGTATATAGGTAAACATTAGCTGTGCATGTTTAGAAAATAAATAGTTATGCTACAAAGAATTATAAAAAGACGTTATAATGACTTGAATGAGTATGTGTTAATTATAATTAACGCGTCACGGGAGGCGTACTGAACTGCTGATGAAAATCTCCCGGATTTCAAGAAAAAAAAATTGACAGGTATATAATTATGTGGAGGTTAAATGCCAGCAAACACATCCACACCAGTGATCTGCCCTACTATTGCCCGGTATAAGTGATTTGATTCGGAGACTATAACTACTCTGCGTTGCGTCATGTTCATGTACTTCTGCGCCTGCCTTAACAGTCACTTCCGCCCCTGAACTCAGCCCGTTGTTGCTGTCATCGCAATGACTGAAGGCAGAACACTGTGCATGCAAAACGAACATTGGTGCTGTCACATCGCATGTGTCAAAGTACTGTATCATACGTTACTTCGTCAAATTACTGAGTGGTCGTATCCGAGACAGTCATCGTCACGAATTCCAGTTTAGTTGTATCAATCCATGACAAGCAGTTATGAGGGTGTGGTTATGGCAGGGGTCTGAGCTGCTCGTCTTCCACCTATTTGGAATTTTCTAATTTACCCGTTCTTATGTTTTATTTACCCGCTAAGCTCATGGAAAACCCATTAAACATGCATTGGTCATTGGCGTCAGAAAAACCTTTTCGTCTCCGAAAACCTCTAACTGCACACCCCTTGAGGGTTCTCCAGAAAACTCCCAACTGCACCCCCTTGAGGGTTCTCCAAAAAACTTCCAACTGCACCCCCTTGAGGGTTCTCAAAAAAACTCCCAACTGCACCCACTTGAGGGTTCTCCAAAAAAAACACCCAACTGCACCCCCTTGAGGGTTCTCCAAAAAACTCCCAACTGCACCCCCTTGAGGTTCACAAAATACTAAAACTTCAAACTACACTCCTGCTCTCGCTTTCACACGTAAGGCCTGTTTTATAACAACGCAAAGACTGTTTTGACCTTGTTATTGGGAAAATAAAACCATGTCATGGCCCAGCACAAGATTATGGTATCTAAACAATGTAAATAACAAAAAATCCAAAGAACAAAAGACCCATTATTGGAAGGAAAAAAACCGTTGCGATTTTCAAAACACCCGTCCCAATATCGGGATAATGTGTCTCTAGCTAAAGGCCTGGGACAACCTACTACATTTCAGCAACAGTGTTGCTGCAATCTCATACCTTCCGCCAATCCCACCACCCACCTCCTCATACACATTTTTACCAACCTCTCCCACATCTCCCACACGTTTTTGAGCTAACGTCAGCCTCCCAATTCCTGCCAAACCGTCGTCATAGATTAATGTGCCAACGTTAAGAAAGGCATACATTTAAGACGAGTGTGGTATATCATGAACATCCAACACTAATGTGAACAGTGTGCTGCCTAGCGACTGGGAGACACCAAAGCTTCAACTAAAAAAACGATTATAAACATTCATCAACAGATACCTCAGAAACATAAAACAAAATAATGGTACTTGTGAACAGGACAAACCAAACATGCATCAAATAAAAATTCAAAAAGAAAAATGGACATGCATTGAACCCACACTTCGGAAAGACATTGCGGGAGTTACAAGACAAGCCCTAGAATGGAATCCACAAAGGAAACGAAAATCGGGAAGACCAAAAACAGCTGGAGAAGATCCATAGCCAAGGAACAAAAGACATATATGAAACCAACGGGGATGAAATTAGGAAGATCTTTACTGTGGTGTTTTCGAACGTGAGTGTTTTGAACATGGGAGTGTTTTGAACGTGGGAGTGTTTTGAACGTGGGAGTGTTTTGAACGTACCACACCTGCACAATTGTAAAATGAAAGCAATGAGTGCAGCAGCAACGTCGAGTTCACATGTTTAAGACAACATCGAGTTCACATGTTTAAGACAACATCGAGTTCACATGTTTAAGACATCATCGAGTTCACATGTTTAAGACAACGTCCGAGAAACATCAATTGCAAAATAGCAGAAAACATCATCAATAGCAGCGAAGTCGGCGAATCGATTGTAGAAGGCGTCTTGCAGACGGGTCATCGCACCGACAAGGATTTGATTGGTATCTGTGATATAAATCTCAATAAATGCCCCGTCCATCAAACACGAAAAACATAAACACCGACGCCGGGTTTTTGCTACGATAGTACGACGCAGCGGTCATCACGCACACAGAGTGGGAGCTACAAGACGTCACGAACCGCTGTGCGGAGGCATGAACGGATTACGGACTGACAGTCAGCTTAAGAAAGATGAACGGACAGGATGTGGTCACGCCCTCAACCATCACCATAAACAACTATGAGCTAGCAATCGTTTACCTTTTCAACTAACTACTGCTACTACTACTACTACTACTACTACTACTAATAATAATAATAATACTGCTACTGCAACTACTACTACTACTACTACTATTACTACTACTACTACTACTACTACTACTACTACTACTACTACTATTACTACTACTACCACTACTACTACTCCTACTCCTAAACTGACATATTTTGATTATAGATTTATTCAATATATAAATGTAAGCTTGCACAAGCATGATACAAAGAAGTGCAGACACTTGCTTCCATTGTGGTCCTTAAACACACACACACACACACACACACACACACACACACACACACACACACACACACACACACACACACACACACACACACACACACACACACACACACACACAAAGCACGACACATGTATTAATATATTGTGACAACATAACAAAGACTTAACTAAACCCCGTATAAATAGGTAAGGGAAACCCGGCTCCTGGGAGGAGATACATTTACAATGCTCCACAGTTAGCGAATTAGTATAATAGATGAGGCTTCATAATACAGCGACGTCTTCTATAATATTTCATTTCGCCCCTCACTCAATTTGCGCATAAGTCGTGTTTGAAATGTGATCGATATCTTGTCTTTCACCCACGTTTGAACAACTGTCTCTCAGGGTAGCTTAATCGAGCTAAAAACGTTGCTGTATGGCGGATAGTGTGAGCTTATTAGCAAAATGCATGTGAAGCCATATTAACGGCAGATTCGATTTATGATGGATTGCTCTATTGAGTTCGCTGTACTACTGATTTAGTCAGTCCACTGTTGCCTCAGGTTTCCCAGTATAATCAAGCCTACATACTGTATACCATTTCTATATTCCTCCTTTGTAAGTATGTACCATTACGAAGTATAATCAGAACTATAAAACCGATGTTTTGTGGAGCATACGTCGATACACAATGCTAAACAAAACTGCTCTCATTGAAAACAATGTTTAGTATAAACAATCTACCTTTCGAGACGGCCCTCCAAGTTGGTGCAGTGATTGCGTGACGTAGACGATAACACGACTTTACACCCAATAAAATGTTCGTAGTATAAAAGTTGACAAATCCATACGGTGATGACGGATTTTTAAAATCAAGTTGACGGCATGGTAAAGGACTTTCCGTAATCAAGTCGACAACATGCATTTTTTTTAGCGATAGCGGATTTAACTCGTTATCAGGTCGATATCATTTGGTGATGAAGAGTGATTCATAATATAGTTGATAAAGGGTGACACGTTGATTCTGTGTTTAGCTTAAGAGACATACAGAGGAGAGATATCGACCTTATTCATGATTCAGATTTATTGGGGTTATATTTTATTCATCCGATGGGAAACTGACCCAAGTGCAACAGTAATATTCTTTTGTATTGTATACGCAACATAAGGGAACGCCACGTAAGAGAACTCTATTTAATAGAAGTGAACTATACGTAAGAGAACTCGATTTAATTGAAAAAAAGATATATAAACGCCACTGGAGATAATTCCCTTTAAGATTACTCCACATAAGAGAATTGTACGAAAAAGATAATTTCACGTAAGAAAGCTCCATATAATGTAATTTCACATACGATAACTCCACATATAGATAATTTCACTATAATGTAGGTTAAACAATATTAGTTAAATGGACATATTGCATAACATTCGAACTACATAATGGTTTATTATAGATACAATACTAAGTTATCTTAAAATAACTCTACATAAGAGAACTCCGCGAAAGATAATTCCACAGGTGAGAATGCCACATAATATAATCCCACATAATCTAACTGATTTTTAAAAACTTTATTTCAACGCGATATAGCTTTGGTGAAACGTGTGTGTCGCCAGCATATCGCCATTGCATGCTTGTTAGCCCATAGACACCTGAATACAAATGTTAAAATTATTCTTTGAGAGTCCGAGCGACGATCCGTAAAAAATCGAAGTGCGATAAGCTTAATTAATTATCCATCTGGCATACACACGTGGTTGTTAAATTGTAACAAATGGCAAACGGAAACAACCCGAAGCACCGTTCCCAGCTGCTTTTATTGGTGTCGCGATAGAATAATGATTTATCATTTTAGTCGCCAACACAACAAGTTAGATTTATAGGATGGAGCTTGGACTGGACATCTCGGCATGACACAAGGTGGTGCTGCATCATCTAACGCCGGAATACTAACGGTTTGCGACGTTCATCGTGGCCATGTCAATCAGTGTGCTGGCTGAGTCAAGATGTCATTCCGCGCGACGTAGACGAGCTAAAACTGGATATTAACTTGGTGGTTGGGTGGGTGCAAAGTACCGATTTTCTCTCAGCTAGCGCGGATGTGCGATTTTTGATTTCTGGTCGACATTTTTTGTATCTCAATCTGCTGAATTTTCAACACCAGGGATGAAAACGTCTAATCAACGAACATTTTTCAAGTCGTTTCTGCATTCCTGATCAAGTTGTAATTGTGGAAGACGTTATACTGCGGAACGTCAAGTATATGTTCACTTCCCGACATTCCTGGAAAAAGAGCCCGCAAGTACAATGCAATGATGGGAGTTTGCACAATGTTTTAGCTATTTCAGCGCATCTTAGAGAGTTGATCTTGGTGTGTGTGTGTGGGGGGGAGTGCGTCCGTGCGTGCGTGCGTGCGTGCGTGCGTGTGTTCACTTTCATGAGTTCGGTCTTCTGTATGTTTTCCCCTGTTTGTTCTGCTTACTGTTTCTCTGCTGCTGATGAAAATGTTTTTAGGTGGTCCATTTACGAAAATATCCATAGGGTCGTTGGATGCTGGCGTAAAGCTTGGGACACCTGCTACTCATTTCTTGTAAAAAATAAAACAAGCACATCTCTATAAACAATATAAGTAGTGGAATGGGCAAATAGATGGCAACAAAAGGTGCCGTCAGTTGGCAGGTCTAGAATGGCAAATGCAAGCGCTGACTGGTAACTTTACCTTGGATATCGTACACTTATTGACAATTTCATAGTAGTTGAATTACTAAATAAATTTGTATTACTGTGTCATGCATCCAGGCGTCAACTAAGAGATCAACTCAGAACGTCGATGTCCGATATCAGACGAAATTATTTTCGTTTGGTGGAGTGGGGGTCCGAGGCAGTTTTGTCGTCTGAGATCTGACATCGATATTTTACGCTTCTAACCGAAACTGTTGATATATTGGTATCGTCATATCCATGTTTACACACTTTCGTCTGAGGGTGGGGGCTGAGGCCAGATGAAAGTAATTTCGTCTGAGATCGGACATCGACTTTCTGAAATGATCCTTAATAATCAAGACATCGACTGTAACGATTACTTTCACCGATCATTGTCAGCACGGGAAGGTTTGCGTAGATTGTTCATGGAATATGAAGGCATAACGTCTAAACGTGCTAAACATATGCTGTTACTGCCGCAGGTGATAGACTAGTGTCTACAATTCCCGTGTGTGTGTCCGTAAATATGTCAGTTCTAATAGAACAATATTTGTCTTGACAGAATCAATGTGAGCGTAATGGGCACCTAAAAAGTACTAGTAATACAATATGCCAGCGGCTAAGTTGGGCTTGGCCCAGCTAGGTTCGGTACGGCTCGGCTCGGTTCGGTTCGGCTCGATTCGGCTCATCTCGACTCGGTTCGGCTCAACTCGATTCGGCTCGGTTCGGCTCGTCTCGGCACGACTCGGTTCGGTTCGATTTGACTCGGCTTATAAGTAGTGAAAGCAACCCTCGTATTCCTAGTGGCTTCTGTCTACGCCAACCGACGAATGAATCCGGTAGAATGCAAGTTGAAATACAGAGGAGAAAATGTAAATTTTATTTCGAATAACTGTCGATGTTACGCAAGCCAAGCTAACTCTTGCAGTTCGTCCGTAATTCACATAAAATCATACCAGACTGACTGGATGTCCAACTAGATCTGTAAAAAACATTCTTGCGCTTAAGATTCACGAAGGCGCCATAATCTAACTACCCACAACGTTAACTAAAAACCCGGAATCCTACATAATTGTGTTTGACATTACATTTGCTTCCGAGTTGTTAGTGTTCAAGACCATGTGTTCAGCATGTTGCTCTTGGGTCGCTGTTTTTCGATAGTGCAGACAGCAGTCGGCTCCCGATAGTGTGTGTGTGTGTGTGTGTGTGTGTGTGTGTGAGTGTGTGTGTGAGTGTGTGTGTGTGTGTGTGTATGTGTATGCGTGCGCGTGCGCGTGCGCGTGCGCGTGCGTGTGCGTGCGTGCATGCGTGTGTGTGTGCACACGCGCGTGTTTGTGTATGTTTGTATGTGGGCGTGCATGCGTATGTGTATGCGTGTGTGCGTACGTACGAGTGTGCGTGCGTTCGCGAGTGTGTGTGCGCGCGTACTAAGGCATGCCATTTCAAGCATGTGTCACGTATTGATGCGCAGTGGCGGCTACAAACATGTTGTCTTACACGGTCTGGAGAGTTAATTTTCTACAAATAAAGCCTTTGGCATTGGCTACATGCAGCTGCTTCATGCAAAGTGGTCCCATCTTATATCACAACATAGGTTCTTGGCCCAAGTGCCTATCGTCTCCACCTGGGGGGAATCAGTATGGTGGATTTCCAGAGAGAATGAGGGAGGGTTGAATGGAGGAAAGAATGGTGAGAATGAAGGGAAAGAGATTGGAAAAAGAAAGGTAAAAATATATGAAGACATGGAAGGAGATAAAGGAGGGATCTAGAGAGCGGTGTTACCAGATATACAGAACGTGGACAAAGTAAAACAATGGGAGTGAACGAGGATGAGAAAGATGGGAAGGGGATAGAATGATAGAGGGTGTGTAGAAAAGGAAGGCAGCAGAGACGGAAACAGTGAAAGAGGGGGGGGGAGAGGAAGAGAGAGAGAGACGGACGGACGGACGGAAGGAAGGGAGGAAGAAAGGAAGGACGGACGGATATACATACACACATACAGACAGACAGACATACAGACAGACATACATACATACATACATACAGACAGACAGAGAGACAGACAGACATATAGACAGACAGACGGTCAGACAAACATACAGACAGACAGGGAAACAGAGACGGAGACGGAGACGGGGACGGAGAGATAAAAAAATGGAGAGAGAGAGAGGGGGGGGGAGAGAAAAGGGAGCGGGGGAAGGGGAGAGACAGACGATAGACAGAATGGCGGATAAACGGAGGAACAGACGGACCGTCAGACGGACATGCGTTTACGTAAAATAATACAGAACCATCTTTCACAATGTTTAAACACAAACCACAGCACAGCGGTCCCACTCATCAATTATGCAATCAATATAAAAATGTTGCACGCACGCACACGCTTCGTTCCGGGTGCATCGCGTGGTAGTGCATCACAATGTCACACTCGTTGCGTTTTGCTCTCTCTTGCGTAACTTCCCAGATGCATCAGTCGTGAGACTGAAGACTTGTTTGAAATAAATTCTCGTGTTTTCTTGTCACATTATGTCTTGCCACATTGAGTATGTGTGTGTGTGTGTGTGTGTGTGTGTGTGTGTGTGTGCGTGTGCGTGTGTTTGCGCGTTCGTTCGTGCATGCCTACGTGCGTGCGTGAAGCCAGTATTTCACATAACGCCCGCTCTAGCCAGATATATATGTCATACTTCGACAGCGTATACACTTAACTAACTATGCATTTATTATTCACGGTGAGTATTGACATGTACAATTGCCGGGACAGCTGCAACGTCAAATGAGACCCACCTTAATGGCTGATGACGACGATATATAGCCTTGACATCGGTTAGACCGTTGACTTCTCTCTGTAATCTCTAGCTACACTTTGAATCCTACATCTGAAGTGTTATGATGGTGCTAGCGTGTATGTACATAATATGTACGTACCTGTATGTACATAATATGTATGTACCTGTTTGTTACGCATGTCCTCTTACACGATGTGTAACTCTGGCACCAAACGTTCAGGGGTCCATCAACAACCCCTCTGAATAAACGTAACGCCATTATTTATTCGAAATTCCACGTTGGTCGAGGGATTTTAGCGGTTTTAGGGTTCGTACCGGAAGATTCGAAGCAAAGTCACGCGTGTTTTCTGCGATTGTTCCAAGCTACTTAAACCGTACAGCGTTCAGTTGTGTTGTGAAAAACTGCTTGAATCATATATACTTCGAATACTTCGCTACACTGTCTTTTGCCCATGTCTGGGTGTAGCACCAACTGATGGAGGGTGTTATTGCTAGTTTTTCCAGTGCGTGTTGTTGGTAATCGATCCGATGTTTTGTCTACTGTTTCTGTTTTTTTGTAATTGTCTTTCTATTCTGCTTATTACCATGTTTTCGTGTCTTTTCAAATGGTGCAACTTAGTAAGCGTTCTTCTCTTACTGCTACTTAGCATGACACAGTGACTAGAGCGTCGGACTCTCGATCGAGAGAACCCGTGTCGAACCTTGGACGAGTTCGTTCACTTCACGTTGGTCCAGTTCATTCAGTTGTACGAATGAGTACCTGGTTCTAGACAGTGGTGGACATTTATGTACTAATAGTCTTCGTGCATTAATTTCAGCGTGGCTGAATGCTTCCCAGAGAAGTCGAGACAGTGTTCGATTGAAAAGGTCGGCCAGGGAGTAAAGTGTAAAGCGCTTTGACCAGTCCTTAAGACTGGATACTGCGCTATATAAGAACTTACCTTCATACATTAGCAGACCGTCTTCTTCCTTATTTTTTCTCGACATAAAAATCCAGTCATTCTCAGCATCCTGTTATCCCGGAATTTCTGCAGCCCAATGCAGTTATGCTCTATTTCAAGCACCACCATCAACATAGCCACCGCCAATTTGCATATAATAATGGTATCTCCAGTTTCAAAATCGGTTCAGAAGTGTTTTACTGCGCAATTCTACGTATTGCTGCAATAGAGGTGATAACAATATCTGCTAGATCTCTATGGCAATGCTGATAGAATGACATCAGTTGTTTCTCCTATTGGAATGGCCCGGACCAGGTGTTGCTCAACGAGGTAATTCGTACGACAGTTGGAATCGACAGCGAACTGCGCAGTTCTGCAGTTAGTAAAAATAAACTTTAAGTGTGAAAATAACAATTTGATGGCGTCGTACATTGCATCGGCGTCAATTTCTGCGGCTTTGATCAGTGACATTTACTTTGGTAAACGCCACCGGTTTGTGACGAAAAAACTACTTACAATGAAAGCCATACTGTGTTCGCATTATATCAAGATGCACCAGGGACTAGTTTATGAGCGATAAGAGGAGAAATAAAAAAATATCACTTCTCAATTAATTCCAGAGATAGCAACGGTCGTTTGTGCTATTTAAAAAAATGGACCACGCTATTTAATGACACATGCGCTGCAAATTGGACGATAAGGTGTTCTTTTTTGGCGGTGTTTGACGATTTGACGCAAAGCACGCCTAGGACATCATTGATTAGATAACTAACAATCATGGTAACACGTGTATCGCAATACGTGTGGGGAGCTGCGCAAAACGGTGAATAACAAATAACCGTCCACAAATCAATACTTTCACTGTGTTTAAAAACGGGGATGGGAGAAGAAGATTTTCATGAAATAAACTATATGGTTGATACTGATACTACCGAAAATGTCCCAGTAGCCAAAAATGTGTCTTTGGTCCAGCAAAACACTGGAATGGCTTTACTAGCAATATAAATAACATATTTAAATGAAGCTCGGTGTGCTCTTTTGTGGACATAATTGACTTTCCTATGTGGTGTGATAATATATCACACTTTTTGTATCAGAAAAATGCTAAACTGCTTGTTTTGGTATGTCCATAGCACAAGAGGCATTACAAGTTATCATATTACAACTATTTAACAACATATTTTATTTTATTGTAGGTATACATACCCACTGATTTATAATGCTCTTTCGAGATATAAACACATTTCCTTCATTTTACAGGATTAAAACAAATATCCACAGAAATCACGTGTTTTACGTTATCCGACGAAGATATGCTCGTATATCTAATTTCAACAAAGCATTAAGTGGCTAGAAAACTGCATCTCCTTAATTCAAACATATGAGGCTATCACCCAACGATAAAAACATAACGTTAAATTAACTTCCCTGGTCGTCACAAAACATAAACTGCAGGAAAGCAGCGACCTCGTTAAGAATGTGTTGTACGTTATCCAGTTTTCTCAGGTTTATACTTTGATATAGTATGTGTAGATCAATTACTTCTTTCGTTAAACAAGGCCACTGCTGGTCATGCAGACCTAATGTGAGCCCAGAGCCGAAAACACCAAATGGCCGTGTTTTACGTTATCCGTGCTCTACGTTATCGCATGAGAAAAGAGTGTCGCTACCTTTCCGATGGCGCCACATTTACACGTCGTTCTGTTAGTGAATGGAACTCTCAGCTTGTACATATAAAACACAGTCTTTATTTATATATATATGTCTGACAAACACACATGATACTGAACACGTCTGAGATCATTTATGTTCACATTGAGAAAATACTAATGTATTCCCACACTTAATGAATCATTTGGTGATTAAATTGGAGTGAAGACTAGCAGAAACAGTGCGCTACTTGCCAAAGTTGCCTGCCCCTCCGAGAGCAAAGGATCATCATCGTAACATGTAATCGATAACGTAGAACACAAATGAATAACGTAGAACACATTTCGCTACTATTTTCTCTGTATGTATTGATACTGTGATTAGGTAATTGCTCTTTAGTTTTTTCTGTAACTTGGATCTCATTTCTTTATCACCTACGATGATTGAGATAAATAATCATACTTATCAATCAAATCAATTAAACATTCTTTATTGTCTGTCCTAAAACAATACATTTTAAAACAGAAAATTGCCTTTAGGCTCACCCGTCATCCATCCAATCAATTAATATGCTTTTCAGAATAATATTTGTGTTTCCTGTTATAGTATGTTCTCGAGTATTAGGGGTCAGCACACTGATACTTTTCCCATTGGCGACCATGTTAACGTTTTGTCTGATTATAAGAAAACGTGACCTAAAAATGTATTAAACTTCTCACCTGCCGTTGACATGCTGGTCGAGTTTAGTCAAAATCTAATATTTCTAGTTCTTACAAAATGCCTGTATGTATGACACCCGTCAATATTTACAAATGGATGCAGGCAGTAATCCGGCTAAAGTGTCAACTAGCCAAATTGCTGCCAAATACCCTTCCGCTTAGTAAAATCAGCGAAAAAGACACCATTTTACTGTCAACAGCTTCTACAATCACATCTAGAAATCTGACTACTCAAATGCACTTATGTCAGAGCAAGTGAATATCGTAAAAAGTCATTTCTCAAAAATATACTGCTCTTTTTTTCGTCTGTAACCAAGCAGGAAGTCTAACAGTGTCCTGACCCCATTAGTGTGGATAGGTAGGACAGATATTACAATAGGTTGTCGAGTATTAGTGTGGATAGGTAGGACATATATTACAATATGTTCTCGAGTATTAGTGTGGATAGGTAGGACATATATTACAATAGGTTGTCGAGTATTAGTGTGGATAGGTAGGACATGTATTACAATATGTTCTCGAGTATTAGTGTGGATAGGTAGGACATATATTATAATATGTTCTCGACTATTAGTGTGGATAGGTAGGACAAATATTACAATATGTTCTCGAGTATTAGTGTGGATAGGTAGGACAGATATTACAATATATTCTCGAGTATTAGTGTGGATGGGTAGGACATATATTATAATATGTTCTCGAGTATTAGTGTGGATAGATAGGACAGATAATACAATAGGTTGTCGAGTATTAGTGTGGATAGGTAGGACAGATATTACAATATGTTCTCGAGTATTAGTGTGGATAGGTAGGACAGATATTATAATATGTTCTCGAGTATTAGTGTGGATAGGTAGGACAAATATTACAATATGTTCTCGAGTATTAGTGTGGATAGGTAGGACAGATATTACAATAGGTTGTCGAGTATTAGTGTGGATAGGTAAGACAGATATTTGCAAAAAGTGCCGTGAAATTTGGCACAAACTCACGTGTGCTACAGGAAACGTAATGAACAACATTTTGCACATTACTTGGCCAAATAGAGGGAACGCGTGGCACAGTAATATGCTAAAACAGCCCTGTGGATCAAGAAAGCTGGAAGACAGAAAAATAAGCGAAAGGAAAGAATGTGAAGTGAACGAAAGAGAATGTTACAAAGTTCAAGCAGAGGGCATTACAAAATCTCCCAGAAAGAGTTAAAATCTATAGCTGTAATTTCGCAGTTCTCGTGGCGTTGACGTGTCGACGTAAGCTGATTGTATAGTGCAGGTATATTGTTTCTATCAATTGCGTGTGCCACCTCTTCAAAGAGCTTATGATAAATGCCACATAAAAGCCTTACAGTAATGCTGTCCGATCACATGGCTCGCGGTGTTTAAACTCTCATCCCACTGTCTTAGGTCATCGTTTAATGAGTCAAGACAAACTTCCCAAAAATCCAGCAGACACAACTGCTTCTCAAACGACGAGTCAATACAGTTAAATCACAATTTTCAACATAGTGTAATGACACAAAGTCATGTTCAACAAAATTGTTGGCCTCGTGACATTACTACGAATGTGGCTATGTAAATCGCCCATGTGATGGGGTGTGTGGAGCGGCAAAACGCACCTGCGCAAGACATCAGTGCATGGGGTATTTCCCAGACGGAGTGAGCTATGCAGCACCAACGATGCGGTGAATGAAGGGTAAGCAAAACCACCCCGCGGACCTGTTAGAGTCCAAGGCTGTGGTGCTACTCGACTATTACATAGTACATCGTTAAGACGTCGGGACTGAATCACGACTTTCTTCCTACATGACCAGGCTATACCACGAGGAAAACAAAAAGGAACCAAAAGTAACCATAAATGTCTAGATGAAACAGCAAAAGACGAAGAAGATGACTCGCTGACAACTGAGGAAACAACAACTCATCAATCTCAGGAGTCAGCAAAGAGGTCATGCGTTAATGGAAAACAAATGAAGAGATTATTGTTGGAAACGTTGTTGCACTGAAGTAACATGCCAATAATATGAACACACGGACGTGTCACATAGATCCACCATTGGTAGAATATTTTGGCCACACTACTACCACATATTCCAAAAGGCAGAACCCAGTAAGCATTGTAATACAAGTAGCTATGTCTGTAGGTGATAGATTCGTTTCTCCCTGTATCAATCGTTTACATTTCGATTCGATGTTCTACGTTATCCATTTTCAACGTCATCCAAATGAATTGCACTCAATTTGGGACTCAGCACATATCATGACAGTTGAAATTTATTCTGTTGAATTGGATAATTTGTATTAAAAAGTAGCTATACCAATATGTAATGCAAACATCTTGCCAGAATTAGCAACATATGTATTGTATGTTATTACAGAGGACGGTTGTGTTATCACTGGAATTAATCATGAGTGTACATTTGAGTTATGCGTATTCCAAAATCTGCTACATTAGGTAGCGAATGATCGACCACATGTTCAAGCTATGTTGTATGTGAACATATAATCTAACAAATCAATCAACGACATGTTTATATGTGTACGTGTTCCACGTCATCCGTATAAGACAATCTAAGTCATAATACTCCATGATAATTCTACTACTTCTACGAAATATGTAACTAGTTGATATTTCGACAAATGCTCTAGATGTCATAATAAATGTTAACTTATATAATAAACGATGTAGTCGTTTCATTGCACGTAATCGAAGGAACACACTATCACCATTTATGTACGCATATGTACTCGACTATACATGTTATTTTAACATGCGTGATATATTTTGCATCGATGTTTCATGCCACAGTCCAAACGTCCAAAATCAATACACTTTACGTTCTACGCTGTATACATTTTGTCGATTCTGTGCGTAAAGCAGATACTTGCAAATCAGCAAGGAGTGTATTCTACGTTATTCAAAATACATCATTAGTTGAAAGCCACACCAACAACCACTTGTTCTCTTGAGGCGACCCCGTTGTTGTATAGTGTATGACAAGGGCCCAGAACAAGACATCACAACAAAATTAACTGTATGGCTTCCCCGATTTCAGAATAGCAGCTTTTGGAAACCGAGCAATTTTGAACATTTCTCATATCTCCATATCACCAAAACAAACTCGTATTTAGCTATGACACCTCTCTGGTGGTAAATAATGTCTATATTAATTATTGTTGTACATGCCGTTGCCAATGTGTCACTTTGCTTTAGGCCCTATTTGGATTTCTTAAAATGTTGATTTTAAGTGTGCTAAGTTAATTTTAGTAAGACAAGATGGCAGACAACATAGGACACATTGCAAAAATTGGCAAGAAATATTATAGTTTGAATGGCTATTGCAGTAAACCGTGGGTAGATTGGATGAGAAGAATTGTTGTTCCAAGAACCTCAACATATCTACATTTAAAACAAAACAAATAATTGTTATTATATTGAGTTCATATTTTTCCATTTCTAAATCGGACTGGGGACATTTTCGGTAGTATCAACCATATGTTGAAATGTTTTAATATATGTAATTGTTTCTCGATTATACCGTATGTTCAGATCCTCACTACAAAATCCCATGCAGGATTTGAAACAAAGTAAAAATATACTCTTCAGTAAACACATAGACCCATCTTTACTGAAAACATAACGATATGCAAATATCGTTTTGCCTCATACAAAATATATGTTGTCGTTATAGAAACTGTCCAATCGAACAATAGAGACGGTGGTACAAAAGGCGGCTCTGTAATTTCAGTTTTAGTTTTATTTGTACATGGAGTACAAGGTATCAACCAGAACATATGGAATTAGCGCTATTTAACTTCATTGTTATTATTGTTGTTGTTGTTAATATTATTATTATTATATTTTCATGTGCCATTTGAAGTTTGTCGTTACTTTTGCATATTAAGATTAATAGTAAAAAAAATTATTGGATTGTTTTTTCAGCAGGTAATTACGACCACGACCATACGTCGTTTTGAATAATTTCAAAACGACGCCTCGAGAATACGAACTACTTGTTCGTTATAGAATCGGACTCATCCATCCGTCTTACTGCTGTCTTCAAAGCAATGATCGACAGGAAACGGAGACATGTAGTTTTATTGTTCGTCGTATCGGTTTGAAAATGGATACATTTGTGTGACAGAAACTGTCAATAAAAACGAAATTGTTGCTATTCTGAAAACACCTCAGGTGGCTCATCGTGGTCGGGGTATTACTGACTTCACCTGATACGCAATCCGGAAATGGAGATTTATTCTAACGGATCATGATATCAGAATCGAGATGGAAACATTTCTTTGATAATAACCCTCAGTAAAAACAACTATATTACGTTTGTGTCTTGATGGCGCATCGGCTAGTCACTCACATCCCCACGTCAACTTTTTAGGCTGTGTTTTGCAAGTACGAAAGATTGGGGTGTCAGAAATCAATACAATTACGACATTACATAAAACGGATATTAAGGCAAAGCGTCCTCGCGTTGTAGGACGTAATGTCCACAAATGAGCAAAGCCGTAATATTGATCAATCTGTGCGTAAACTATTTTGATCATGTCGACTGTGTCACCGGTAATAATATATATCTTCTGTTTTGGCGGCGTGGTTCTTGGGGGTACTGGATTAACGGGCGTATATATCGAATCACGCAATTGTACTGGGAGCTAGGGAATGCGAAAAAAGGAAACTAACGTTGGAAAATAAGACGGTGGGTTCAGACGAGCGACAAGGGAATCGGTAGACACACAAACGGAGTGGAGATGTAAGAGGAAGAATGTCTAGGAGGGATTAGGGAATAGGGGACGACACAAATGAAGATATGATCTGCTAGAGAAGACAATCAGACATGTGAATCACGTATTTCTGTTGATGTTGCCCTCAAGTGAAGCAATGGATGTGTGCCTAGAGGATTGTCTACATGCACTAGGAGCATATTGCTGTTAAATTTAGACCAGTACAACGAAATATTGACGTTAGAAGATATGTGAGAGACGTAATCAAATGTCTTTGTGTGTGCGTGCGTGCGTGCGTGTGTGTGGGCACGCGTGCATCCGTGCGTGTGTGTGAGTGAGTGAGTGTGTGTGTGTGTGTGCGCGCACGTACACCCGCAGACGCGCACATGCGCAAATGTGCATACGCGTACACGCGCGCGCGCGCGCGCGCGCACACACACACACACACACACTCACACACAAGATTGTCCATGTGTTGCTTTGGGCGGCAGTCTTGCCCAAAGCAACACGTGAACAAAAAAGATCTTGCCCATGTGGCCGAAGCTGCTTCCCAATTGTGAGAGACGACAAACTGTCTATGTCAGCAATAAAGTCGCGGACTCCCTACAGGGGTTTATAGCAGTGTAATTATATAGGCATGATAAAACTGATAAACCATTAGTTTATCGAAAATTGACATCATAAATTATTGCTTTATCGACAATCAACCATCGTTCATCACCATGTGGTTTGCTCTTGTCAGATATCATTCAAATTTGTTTGCAGAAATAGGATCACTGCATACATTAAATAAATATTCAAATTTACTTAAATGAACTGTACACATGAGTGTAAATTAGTGGTAGTGGTTTATGTGGTAGCTGTTTAGATGGATGAAGTACAGTACCTGCTCAAACCTTCCTCACAAGTTATCTCGTTTTGATGTTGCGTGATGCGAAACGGTAAGTTGCGACATTGCTGGAGTTCTTTAGTTCGGATTGCTGACATTCCAAACTAGTCAAATTCCTTCTCCGTAGACATCATATCAACCTACATTTTTAACTCTCCATCACTCAGGACACAATATTAAAAAAATTCAATTTCACATTATCCCGTACGCATATAATGAAACTTTACTTTATACATATCCGCTTATTGTTCTGTGATCACCCTGCTTAAATTTTAAATGTAAGTTCTTATATAGCGCAATATCCAGTCCTTTGGACTGCTCAGTGCGCTTTACACTTTACTCCCTGACAGGCATGATCAATAGAACACCATCTCAACTTCTTTCGGAAGCATTCAGTCACTATTCGTACACAAATTCCCACCAGTGTCTATAACCAGGTACTCATTCTTATAGTTGAGGTAACTGAAGCAAGGTAGAGTGAATGAACTTGCCCAAGGTTCGACACGGCAGCACAGGACTCGTACCCAGATTCTCTCGATTGAGAGTGCTCTAGTCACTCCCCGACTGGGCACCACGAAAATTATGGCAAACATAATACGTACAGGCGCAGTTAAAGGGAATAAAAACATCTATTGGTTGAATTCATATTATATTACATCCTGCTATCAATTTCCATGTCCACCAAGCCAAAAAAAATAAAAAATTCAATAAATTAGAAATTCCACATTTTATGCTGTGCATCCGGACATTTTCGAATATGCATTTTTTGGCGCACTTTTCGGGATGCCGAGATGTGACGTCACATATGACCCATACTCGCATCAGGCCGACCCTTTCCATGCATTCAGAGCATGTTTACAAGGATAGCTTTCGGGTCGAAACGAGCGTCAAAATTAGTTATTGTGCGATATTCCGATGTAATACAAACAATAGTCATCACTCAAAACAATGATTGCGAATGGGCCTACAAGTCGACTTGGTTTCGCCGAGTTTTGGGCTCGTTTTTAGAATAATAACATCGAATGCAACCAACGGGAGATAATCTACACCAATATACATACTTAGCAAATATATATTGTATCCAGCTACAGAAAGTAACGTGTATAATCTCATAATATCACTAGAATATCGATATATGAAGGAGGAGTTGTACAATTTATCATAACAACTTAAATCAGTCAGCGAATTTCTGTCGGTCCTGCTAGCTCAGTTGATGAACGCGTTGGTTCCTTGTCATTTGTTTTGCAATCGGGCGACGCCGGTTCAATCCCGACACCAAACCATTGATTTTCTTTACACTTTTTTTGTTTATGTGTTCACGAAGTAATATAAACCAAATAATTTTTATACTATGATGTACTATGAGTAAATATTCTTTTATGTTTGTAGTAATTATTTATTCGCCACAAAAATTCAAATATGGGAATTATATAACAATGTTTCTAAATTTTATTTATCATATGTGACGTTACGATACCACATGATCACCTAGCTCCAATAAATTTTTATTTTCCGCGGGAATCACTACACAGACGGGTTTAAAATCGAATTTATGCTACAAATGTATTTTTCGGTATTTTTTTAATGTTCTTGAATGTTACATACAATGTTAAACTTTGTGTCAACTGATTTTAGCTAATGCCTTGTTTTTATTTCCTTTAAGGTCACACTTCTACATGTTATTACTGAAGTGTGAAAACCACATGTTGACTGCGGTTGTGTCTATTAGTCTACGCTAATACTAGTTGTCTGGACGACAGCCGGAAGGCAGAGGATATTAACCATTACAGCAATACTTGACTAGACCCCCCTTCTCTATAATTGTAAACACGGTCCGCTCACAATCAAGGAAATGCAACTGATCCATTCTATTAAGCAGATGCGTTACGGACAAAACATGATCGATGCGGTTTGCCTACATACCACGTTCGCCGGAAAGGCGCATTTATCGACGTCAATCTTGCACTTCTATTGCTGATTAAAGGATTTCACCAGTGGTAATACGTGATGGTAGTTTAACAATTGCATGGCTGCACGATTTGGCAGGACTGGTAAGTGGAATTATTGTCAGAGTAAGTGTGATACGCGATGGTGGTTTACGTGGCTACACGGTTTAGCAGGACTGGTAAGTGAAACTATTGTTGGGGTATGTGTGATCTCCAGCATTAAGGATTACCAGGAATACCTAAGATTATGCCACCAAGACGGATGAAATGTACGATTCTGAATATTAGTAGCATGTGCAAGGCTGAAGTTAGGAAATGCGGAAGGGGAATATCTTTGTAGTGATATCACCTCAGGGAATTTAATCTGTCTATGTACATAGACAAATGAAAAGAACCGAACTACTTCCATTAATTTCATATGTCTATGTACTCATGGAACTACTTCCATTCTTTTTATAAGTCTATGTACTCATGGAATTACTACCATTAATTTCATCTGTCTAGGTACTCATGGAACTACTTCCATTCATTTCATCTGTCCATGTACTGATGGACCTATTTCCATTCATTTCATCTGTCTATGTTCTCAGGGAACTACTTCCATTCATTTCATCTGTGTATGTACTCTGGGAACTATTTCCATTCATTTCATCTGTCTGTGTACTCATGGTACTACTTCCATTCATTTCGTCTGTGTATGTACTCTGGGAACTACTTCCATTAATTGTTCTAGTCGATGTGTTGTGGTTGTTGCTGTTATCGTCGTCGTTGTTGTTGCTGTCGTTGTTGTTGTTGTTGTTATTGTTGTTACTGTAGTAGTTGTCGTTGTTGTCGTTGTTTGTCGTTGATGTTTTTATTGTTGTCGTCGTCGTTGTTGTTGTTGATATAGTCTTTATTGTTGATGTTGTTGTTGTTGTTATTATTGCAGTAGTCGTTATTGTTGTAGTCCTTATCGTTGATGTTGTTGTAGTCGTTGTCGTTGATGTTGTTGTAGTCCTTATCGTTGATGTTGTTGTAGTCCTAATCGTTGATGTTGTTGTAGTCGTTGTCGTTGTCTTTGTTAGTATACCTGGTTGAATGATTGTTAGTTTTATTTTCACTCGGTAACATGCCTAGTTTACACTATTTTCGATGGTCGAGCCATGCATGCTTCATTTACACTAATCATACAACACATGTTAACATATGTACAATGGATTACAATATAGATTAAGATTAAAAAAGATTAAAATAAAAAAATAATAACAAAACAAAAAATGACAAAAGGAGTATACAGAAAATTCAGTGACATTCGCCTACAATTGTGTTAAATGTTAAATGGCCATGCTACCTTTCTTGTTTGCCAGTAAATATACCAACCATCGGCTCCACCATCTTCTGTGCAGGAAATAGTTAACTGAATCTCGTGAGACTGGTTGACTTTCAGTCTACTGTGGTGAGATCTCCTTGTTTTTGTTCACCGAACACATTTTCAATTGATGAAGTACTAGATACCAATTAGCATGTAGGAAAACAACGTGCAAAACGTTCCCCCACACCAAAACGAATGTGCACAATGTGTTTGCAAAATGTGTGATGGTGGCTAAATAATACAAGTGGTGGTGCAGGGGTCCGTTTAGGAAGCACATTTTTAGACAGACATGAATCGGGTGGTTTACTGAACCACCCCTTATACATTTAAAACGCGCCCAAGTTTGACACATACATAGGTAGACAGGAGGAGAAGATGATCCCATAGAGAAAATGATTAAAATAAAAAAGTCAACTTTATGACACAATTAAGGGGTTCGTTTAGTACGTCGTTCCCCTAGGTCTCGCACGAGGAATGTCACTTTCAACATAACAAGTGACGTGGCCGCAGCAGCCACAGCAGCCGCACCAACAGCAGTAAGTTCACAAACCGTAACAACCGCAACAACTAAGGCTGCTGCAACACTAGCAGTAAGTAATATATAGGACTGACATGACGCCTTTGAACCCACCAAAATCAATAGAAAACCATCCAACCCTAGTTGACGATGGAGTGTGGTCACCTTCGCTTTCTGAGGAACGAACAACGAACAGTAACAGCACCAACCGTAACGGCTACAAGATCCACAACAACAACAATGATAACAACAGTAACGGCTACAAAAACAGCAACAATGACAACAACCGTAACGGCCGCAACAGCCACAATAACAACAACAGCAATGACAACAACAGTAACGGTCACAACAGCCACAACAACAACAGCAATGACACCAACAGTAACGGATACAACAGCCACAACAACAACAACAATGACAACAATAGTAACGGCTACAATAGCCACAACAACAACAGCAATAACAACAACAGTAACTGATACAACAGCCACTACAACAACAACAACAACAATGACAACAACAGTAACGGCTACAACAGCCACAACAACAACAACGGCGACAGCCGTAACGGCTACAACAGCCACTAAAACAGCAGTATCTGCAACAAATACAACAACAGCTACTGTAACGTCAACAACCGTAACAACTAAAACAGACACAGCAACATCAATGGCAACAACCGTAAGCAGCTACAGCAAGCTATGACAGCAACAACAGCAACTGCATCCCTTGAAGCTCATCAAAACGTCCAACTACACCCACCCCTTGTCGGAATATTGGGTGGCACATCTCCAGCCAGCACCCGAAGTCCTGAGGAGGTTCAACCTCAAGACCCTCCGCTTCCAAAGCCTATCGACAAGACGTTGACCGTTTTAGCATCCATGTTTTATTGCATAACAATGGTAACCGTTGTGTGTTTTAGTGCGACTTGACTATTGAAATGGACTGTGAACCTTTGAGATGTGGAGGTGACTTTGATTTAAGAGAAATTACCACACAGTTGTCTTGGATTTGACTTGCCATGCAGTGTGTTTAAAAAGTCCACTTCGATGTATGAACGCATCCAACTAATTAACTCTAACAGATGGCCCACTCGTATTAAAATCTTGTACTATCAGGTGTAGAGCGTTGTTGGCTACGTCAGTATCAGATGTCATATCGACTTCTTGAAACGTCGATGTATCGCTGGCCCAATTAGTCAACCTTCAGACTACATGTTTAGATATCCGCGTGTAAGGATTATATTTGGGAATGCATTCGTTACAGGTCGGATGAGTAATTACAGGCAATTCCTTGAATTGTAATTTGAAGTCGAGCTGGTTTGTCCAGTCATGTGACGAGAACAAAAAGTGGCGAACTTCTGTACATAGCCTGGGGTAAATGCATGAGTAATGTAGTAAACTAACACCCCTGGCTTGCGATGGTGATAATGGGCTATTTTTCAGGTGTGAGACCTCAACAATCAGTGGTGTCCCCTCACGGAGCTCGACAAATCGACGTTCGTAACACGCTAGGAGATATCCCGTGGCGCCTCTGTTGGATAATATAAACTACATTTGTCAACACCCAGGTCGTTATTCCATTTTGTTCTTTAACTTTAATTGAATTCTACAATCGAATGACAGACGTACAGCAGACGAAGAGGAGGATGCTTGGTATATTACACAATCGAATGACAGATGTACAGCAGTCGAAGAGGAGGATGCTAGGCGTATTCTACAATCTAATGACAGACGTACAGAAGTCGAAGTGGAGGAATGCTAGGCATATTCTACAATCGAATGACAGACGTACAGCAGTCGAAGAGGAGGACGCTAGGCATATTCTACAATCGAACGACAGACGTACAGCAGTCGAAGAGGAGGATGCTAGGTATATTCTGCAATCGAACGACAGACGTACAGCAGTCGAAGAGGAGGATGCTAGGTATATTCTGCAATCGAACGACAGACGTACAGCAGTCGAAGAGGAGGATGCTATTCATATTCTACAATCGAATGACAGAAGTACACCAGTCAAAGAGGAGGATGCTATTCATTTTCTACAATCGAATGACAGACTTACAGCAGTCGAAGAGGAGGATGCTAGGCATATTCTACAATCGAACGACAGACGTACAACAGTCGAAGAGGAGGGTGCTATTCATATTCTACAATCAAATGACAGACGTACAGCAGTCGAAGAGGAGGATGCTAGGCATATTCTACAATCGAATGACAGACGTACAGCAGTCGAAGAGGAGGATGCTAGGCGTGTTCTACAATCGAATGACATATGCACAGCAGTAGAAGAGGAGGATGCTAGGCATATTCTACACTCGAATGACAGACGTACATCAGTCGAAGAGGAGGATGCTAGGCGTATTCTACAATCGAATGATATATGTACAGCAGTTGAAGAGGAGGATGCTAGGCATATTCTACAATCGAATGACAGACGTACAGCAGTCGAAGAGGAGGATGCTAGCCATATACTACACTCGAATGACATATGTACAGCAGTCGAAGAGGAGGATGCTAGCCATATTCTACACTCGAATGACAGACGTACAGCAGTCGAAGAGGAGGATGCTAGGCATATTCTATACTCGAATGACATATGTACAGCAGTCGAAGCGGAGGATGCTAGGCATATTCTATACTCGAATGACATATGTACAGCAGTCGAAGAGGAGGATGCTAGGCATATTCTATACTCGAATGACATATGTACAGCAGTCGAAGCGGAGGATGCTAGGCATATTCTACACTCAAATGACATATGTACAGCAGTCGAAGAGGAGGATGCTAGGCATATTCTACAATCGAATGACAGACGTACATCAGTCGAAGAAGAGGACGCTAGGCGTATTCTACAATCGAATGACAGACGTACAGCAGTCGAAGAGGAGGATGATAGCCATATTCTACACTCGAATGACATATGTACAGCAGTCGAAGAGGAGGATGCTAGGCATATTCTATACTCGAATGACATATGTACAGCAGTCGAAGAGGAGGATGCTAGGCATATTCTACACTGGAAAGACATATGTACCGCAGTCGAAGAGGAGGATGCTAGCCATATTCTATACTCGAATGACATATGTACAGCAGTCGAAGCGGAGGATGCTACGCATATTCTATACTCGAATGCTATATGTACAGCAGTCGAAGAGGTGGATGCTAGGCATATTCTACAATCGAATGACATATGTACAGCAGTCGAAGAGGTGGGTGCTAGGCATATTCTACACTGGAATGACATATGTACAGCAGTCGAAGAGGAGGATGCTAGGCATATTCAACAATCGAATGACATATGTTCAGCAGTCGAAGAGGAGGACGCTAGGCATATTCTACAATCGAATGACAGACGTACATCAGTCGAAGAAGAGGATGCTAGGCTTATTCTACTATCGAATGATATATGTACAGCAGTCGAAAAGGAGGACGCTAGGCATATTCTACAATCGAACGACAGACGTACAGCAGTCGAAGAGGCGGATGCTAGGTATATTCTGCAATCGGACGACATACGTACAGCAGTCGACGAGGAGGATGCCATTCATATTCTACAATCGAATGACAGAAGTACACCAGTCGAAGAGGAGGATGCTATTCATTTTCTACAATCGAATGACAGACTTACAACAGTCGAAGAGGAGGATGCTAGGCATATTCTACAATCGAACGACAGACGTACAACAGTCGAAGAGGAGGGTGCTATTCATATTCTACAATCAAATGACAGACGTACAGCAGTCGAAGAGGAGGATGCTAGGCATATTCTACAATCGAATGACAGACATACATCAGTCGAAGACGAGGATGCTAGGCGTATTCTACAATCGAATGACATATGTACAGCAGTAGAAGAGGAGGATGCTAGGCGTATTCTACACTCGAATGACATATGTACAGCAGTTGAAGAGGAGGATGCTAGGCATATTCTACAATCGAATGACAGACGTACATCAGTCGAAGAGGAGGATACTAGGCGTATTCTACAATCGAATGACATATGTACAGCAGTTGAAGAGGAGGATGCTAGGCATATTCTACAATCGAATGACAGACGTACTGCAGTCGAAGAGGAGGATGCTAGCCATATACTACACTCGAATGACATATGTACAGCAGTCGAAGAGGAGGATGCTAGGCATATTCTATACTCGAATGACATATGTACAGCAGTCGAAGAGGAGGATGCTAGGCATATTCTATACTCGAATGATATATGTACAGCAGTCGAAGAGGTGGATGCTATGCATATTCTACAATCGAATGACATATGTACAGCAGTCGAAGAGGTGGATGCTAGGCATATTCTACAATCGAATGACATATGTACAGCAGTCGAAGCGGAGGATGCTAGGCATATTCTACACTCGAATGACATATGTACAGCAGTCGAAGAGGAGGATGCTAGGCATATTCTACAATCGAATGACAGACGTACATCAGTCGAAGAAGAGGATGCTAGGCGTATTCTACAATCGAATGACATATGTACAGCAGTCGAAGAGGAGGACGCTAGCCATATTCTACAATCGAATGACAGACGTACATCAGTCGAAGAAGAGGATGCTAGGCATATTCTACAATCGAATGATATATTTACAGCAGTCGAAGAGGAGGACGCTAGGCATATTCTACAATCGAACGACAGACGTACAGCAGTCGAAGAGGAGGATGCTAGGTATATTCTGCAATCGAACGACAGACGTACAGCAGTCGAAAAGGAGGATGCTAGGCGTATTCTACACTCGAATGACAGACGTACAGCAGTCGAAGAGGAGGATGCGAGGCATATTCTATCCTCGAATGACATATGTACAGCAGTCGAAGCAGAGGATGTTAGGCATATTCTACACTCGAATGACATATGTAGAGCAGTCGAAGAGGAGGATGCTAAGCATATTCTATACTCGAATGACATATGTACAGCAGTCGAAGCGGAGGATGCTAGGTATATTCTAAACTCGAATGACATATGTACAGCAGTCGAAGAGGAGGATACTAGGCATATTCTACACTCGAATGACATATGTACAGCAGTCGAAGAGGAGGATGCTAGGCATATTCTACACTCGAATGACATATGTACAGCAGTCGAAGAGGAGGATGCGAGCCATATTCTATACTCGAATGACATATGTACAGCAGTCGAAGAGGAGGATGCTAGGCGTATTCTACAATCGAATGACATATGTACAGCAGTCGAAGAGGAGGATGCTAGACATATTCTATACTCGAATGACATATGTACAGCAGTCGAAGAGGAGGATGCTAGACATATTCTATACTCGAATGACATATGTACAGCATTCGAAGAGGAGGATGCTAGACATATTCTATACTCGAATGACATATGTACAGCAGTCGAAGAGGTGGATGCTAGGCATATTCTACACTCGAATGACATATGTACAGCAGTCAAAGCGGAGGATGCTAGGCATATTCTACACTCGAATGACATATGTACAGCAGTCGAAGAGGAGGATGCTAGGCATATTCTACAATCGAATGACAGACGTACAGCAGTCGAAGAGGAGGATGCTAGGCGTATTCTACAATAGAACGACAGACGTACAGCAGTCGAAGAGGAGGATGCTAGGCATATTCTATACTCGAATGACAGACGTACACCAGTCGAAGCGGAGGATGCTAGGCATATTCTACACTCGAATGACATATGTACAGCAGTCGAAGAGGAGGATGCTAGGCATACTCTACAATCGAATGACAGACGTACATCAGTCGAAGAAGAGGATGCTAGGCGTATTCTACAATCGAATGACGTATGTACAGCAGTCGAAGAGGAGGACGCTAGGCGTATTCTACAATCGAATGACAGACGTACAGCAGTCGAAGAGGAGGATGCTAGCCATATACTACACTCGAATGACATATGTACAGCAGTCGAAGAGGAGGATGCTAGCCATATTCTACACTCGAATGACAGACGTACAGCAGTCGAAGAGGAGGATGCTAGGCATATTCTATACTCGAATGACATATGTACAGCAGTCGAAGCGGAGGATGCTAGGCATATTCTATACTCGAATGACATATGTACAGCAGTCGAAGAGGAGGATGCTAGGCATATTCTATACTCGAATGACATATGTACAGCAGTCGAAGCGGAGGATGCTAGGCATATTCTACACTCGAATGACATATATGTACAGCAGTCGAAGAGGAGGATGCTAGGCATATTCTACAATCGAATGACAGACGTACATCAGTCGAAGAAGAGGACGCTAGGCGTATTCTACAATCGAATGACAGACGTACAGCAGTCGAAGAGGAGGATAATAGCCATATTCTACACTCGAATGACATATGTACAGCAGTCGAAGAGGAGGATGCTAGGCATATTCTATACTCGAATGACATATGTACAGCAGTCGAAGAGGAGGATGCTAGGCATATTCTACACTGGAAAGACATATGTACCGCAGTCGAAGAGGAGGATGCTAGCCATATTCTATACTCGAATGACATATGTACAGCAGTCGAAGCGGAGGATGCTACGCATATTCTATACTCGAATGATATATGTACAGCAGTCGAAGAGGTGGATGCTAGGCATATTCTACAATCGAATGACATATGTACAGCAGTCGAAGAGGTGGGTGCTAGGCATATTCTACACTGGAATGACATATGTACAGCAGTCGAAGAGGAGGATGCTAGGCATATTCAACAATCGAATGACATATGTTCAGCAGTCGAAGAGGAGGACGCTAGGCATATTCTACAATCGAATGACAGACGTACATCAGTCGAAGAAGAGGATGCTAGGCTTATTCTACTATCGAATGATATATGTACAGCAGTCGAAAAGGAGGACGCTAGGCATACTCTACAATCGAACGACAGACGTACAGCAGTCGAAGAGGCGGATGCTAGGTATATTCTGCAATCGGACGACATACGTACAGCAGTCGACGAGTAGGATGCCATTCATATTCTACAATCGAATGACAGAAGTACACCAGTCGAAGAGGAGGATGCTATTCATTTTCTACAATCGAATGACAGACTTACAGCAGTCGAAGAGGAGGATGCTAGGCATATTCTACACTCGAATGACAGACGTACATCAATCGAAGAAGAGGATTCTAGGCATATTCTACAATCGAATGATATATGTACAGCAGTCGAAGAGGAGGACGCTAGGCATATTCTACAATCGAACGACAGACGTACAACAGTCGAAGAGGAGGATGCTAGGTATATTCTGCAATCGAACGACAGACGTACAACAGTCGAAAAGGAGGATGCTAGGCGTATTCTACACTCGAATGACAGACGTACAGCAGTCGAAGAGGAGGATGCTAGGCATATTCTATCCTCGAATGACATATGTACAGCAGTCGAAGCAGAGGATGCTAGGCATATTCTACACTCGAATGACATATGTAGAGCAGTCGAAGAGGAGGATGCTAAGCATATTCTATACTCGAATGACATATGTACAGCAGTCGAAGCGGAGGATGCTAGGCATATTCTAAACTCGAATGACATATGTACAGCAGTCGAAGAGGAGGATGCTAGGCATATTCTACACTCGAATGACATATGTACAGCAGTCGAAGAGGAGGATGCTAGGCATATTCTACACTCGAATGACATATGTACAGCAGTCGAAGAGGAGGATGCTAGACATATTCTATACTCGAATGACATATGTACAGCAGTCGAAGAGGAGGATGCTAGACAAATTCTATACTCGAATGACATATGTACAGCAGTCGAAGAGGTGGATGCTAGGCATATTCTACACTCGAATGACATATGTACAGCAGTCAACGCGGAGGATGCTAGGCATATTCTACACTCGAATGACATATGTACAGCAGTCGAAGAGGAGGATGCTAGGCATATTCTACAATCGAATGACAGACGTACAGCAGTCGAAGAGGAGGATGCTAGGCGTATTCTACAATAGAACGACAGACGTACAGCAGTCGAAGAGGAGGATGCTAGGCGTATTCTACAATCGAACGACAGACGTACAGCAGTCGAAGAGGAGGATGCTAGGCATATTCTACAATCGAACGACAGACGTACAGCAGTCAAAGAGGAGGATGCTAGGCATATTCTACAGACGAATGACGTATGTACAGCATTCGAAGAGGATATGATGCTGGGCATATTCTACACTCGAATGATAAATATAGCAGTCGAAGAGGAGGGGTGTCCGGCTTATTCCCGACACAGCCTAGCGGATTCCTTATTGTGTCTGTATTTCGAAATATTTTAGGTAGGGTGGGGAAAGGAGCCCCCGTGGGGTAAGAAACTCCCTTATATTTCCAAGACTATACACGATCGAAGTATGTCTCTGGTGGACAAAGCAATGCTGCCACTAAGTGACTACTCTGTCAAAAAAAGACGCAGACGAAAAACACGTTGAGAAAATATATGCATAGTACATGTATGCTGGGGGAAAGAAGTCCTCTTACAGCACGGGGGCGTCTTGCCCCACGTGATTTGGTCAATGTATAGTCGTGCATAGGTCATACATATCAAGTTTCTAAAGAATGTGTGTAACATGACAGACAGAAAGACAGCCAGACAGCCAGACAGACAGACAGACAGACAGCCAGACAGCCAGACAGACAGACAGACAGACAGACAGACAGACATATAGACAGACAGGCAGGCAGGCAGACAGACAGACAGACAGACATAGTTTTTTTGTTTATCCAACTTTACAATATGATATAATAGTGGAGATAACGATAATGTACATTATGGTATAATAGTGGAGATAACGATAATGTACATTATGGTATAATAGTGGAGATAACGATAATGTACATTATGGTATAATAGTAACAACGTGACATTTCAAATGGGTGCCATATTTAACGTACAACTGATATTACCAATATAAAATTCGCTCTAATAGGAGCCACCTATGGTCAATGAGTTTACTTAACGCTTAGTTCTTGTGTAAAAGAATTATTTAACTATAGAATAAGTATGTTCCGTTTGCGCACTTGCTTATATTTATATGTAAAAGTGATTGTTAAGCATAGCGATAAGTGCATTCTTTGGTGTCATTTGCATATTGGCGACGTACATAGCATAATGAAATGTTTACTCTTGGCTACTTGTACATAGCAGTCGAAATATATCATACCTTTAGATAGCATTTTACGATGTAATCTTTAAATAATGAATATATTCGGAAAGGCCTTCCTGCGATCCGCCACACCAGACACGACCGTGGCTGGCTTTCGGGAATGTGGTATGTGGCATATGATGTAGATATTTTCACCGATGAGGACAACGTTGCCTAGAGGGTTACTGATTGGGACACCTTGCCGTCGACCGCCGGATCATCGACAGCCTTGCCGTCGATAGCCGGATCATTGACAGCCTTGCCGTCGACCACCGGATCATCGACAGCCTTGCCGTCGACCGCCGGAACACCGACAGCCTTGCCGTCGTCTGCCGGATCATCGACAGCCTTGCCGCCGACCGCCGGATCATCGACAGCCTTGCCACCGACCGCCGGATCATCGACAGCCTTGCCGCCCATCGCCGGATCATCGACTGTCAGCCTTGTTGGTGACCGCTGATTCATCGATTGGTGGATCAACAGCAGATATGCTTGATTAACAATAGCCTTGCCTTCGACCGCTGGAGCATCAACAACCTTCCCCCGCGCGCGCACACACAAGATTGTCCATGTGTTGCTTTGGGCGACAGTCTTGTCTACAGCAACACGTGAACAAAAAATATCTTGCTCCATGCGGTCGAAGCTGCTTCCCAGTTGTGAGAGACGGCAAACTGTCTGCGTTAGCAATAATGTCGCGGACTCCCTACAGGGGTTTATAGCAGTGTAAATATATATGGGCATGATAAAACTGATAAATAATTAGTTTATCGAAGATGGATTTAATAAATTATTGCTTTATCAACAATCAACCATCGTTCATCACCAAGTGGTTTGCTCTTGTCAGATACCAATCAAATTTGTTTGCAGAAATGTGATTACTGAATACATTAAATAAATATTCAAATTTACTTAAATGATCTGTACACATGAGTGTAAATTAGTGGTAGTGGTTTATGGTGCACAGAGTTACATTTAACATGTGTGGATTGTCTCACAGCTGTTTAGATGGATGTACCTGCTCAAACCTTCCTCACAAGTTATCTCGTTTTGATGTTGCCGTGATGCGAAACGGTAAGTTGCGACATTGCTGGAGTTCTTTAGTTCGGATTGCTGACATTCCAAACTAGACAAATTTCTTTTCAATAGTCGTTGTTGTTGTAGTCGTTGTTGTTGTAGTCGTTGTCGTCGATGTTGTTGTAGTCATTGTTGTTGCAGTCGTTGTGGTTGTAGTCGTTGTTGTTGTAGTCGTTGGTGTTGTAGTCGTTGTTGTTGTAGTCGTTGTTGTTGTAGTCATTGTTGTTGCAGTCGTTGTGGTTGTAGTTGTTGTTGTTGTAGTCGTTGGTGTTGTAGTCGTTGTTGTTGTAGTCGTTGGTGTTGTATTCGTTGTTGTTGTAGTCATCATTGTTGTTGTCGTTGTTGTTGTAGTCGTTGTTGTTGTAGTCGTTGTTGTTGTAGTCGTTGTTGTTGTAGTCGTTGTTGTTGTAGTCGTTGTCGTTGTCGTTGTAGTCGTTGTTGTTGTAGTCGTTGTTGTTGTTGTCTTTGTTAGCATGCTTGGTTGAATAATTGATTGTTAATTTTATTTTCACTCGGTAACATGCCTAGTCTCCACTATTTTCGATGGTCGAGCCATGCATGCTTCATTTACACCAATCAAACAACACTTGTTAACATATGTACAGTGGATTACAATTTAGATTAAAATTAAAACAAGATTAAAATAAAACATAATAAAATAATAACAATAATTAAAAACAGTACAAAACAAATAACAAAAGAAATATACAGAAAATTCAGTGATATTCGCCTACAATTGTGTTAACTGTTAAATGGCCATGCTACCTTTCTTGGTTACCAGTAGAGATACCAACCATCGGCTCCACCATCTTCTGTGCAGGAAATAGTTAACTGAATGTCGTGAGACTGGTTGACTTTCAATCTATTGTTGTGGGTTCTCCGTGTTTTGTTCACCGAACACATTTTTAATTGATGAAGTACTAGATATCAATTATTGTAGGGAACTAACGTGCAAAACAGGCCCCCACACCAAAACGAATGTGCACAATATGTTTGCAAAATGTGTGATGTTGGCTAAATAATACAAGCGGTGGTGCAGGAGTCCGCTTTGGACGCACATTTTTAGAGAGAAAAAATCGGGTGGTTTACTGAAACACCCCTTATACATAGTAATTTAAAACGCGCCCAAGTTTGACACATACATAGGTAGACAGGAGGAGAAGATGATCCCATAGAGAACATTTTCCCCAAACAACTTTCAACTTTATGACAAAATTAAGGGGCTCGTTTAGGACGTCGTTTCCCTAGGTCTCGCACGGGGAATGTCACTTTCAACATAACAAGTGACATGGCCGCAGCAGCCACAGCAGCCGCAACAGCAGCAGTAAGTTCACAAACTGTAACAACCACAACAACTACGGCAGCTCCAACACAAGCAGTAAGTAATATATAGGACTGACCAGACGCCTTTGAACCCACCAAAATCAATAGAAAACCATCCAACCCTAGTTGACGATGGAGTGTGGTCACCTTCGCTTTCTGAGGAACGAACAACGAACAGTAACAGCACCAACCGTAACGGCTACAACAGCCACAACAGGAACAACAACAATGACAACAAGAGTAACGGCTACAACAGTTACAACAACAATGGCAACAACCATAACGGCTACAACAACAACAACAAAAATGACAACAACAATAACGGCCACAACAGTTACAACAACAACAACAACAACAATGGCAACAACCGAAACGGCTACAACAACCACAACAACAACGATTGCAACAGCGGTAACGGCTACAGTAACGTCAACAACCGTAACAACCAAAACAGACACAGCAACAACATCAATGGCAACAACCGTAAGCAGCTACAGCATGCAATGACAGCAACAACAGTAACGGCATCCCCTTGAAGCTCATCATAACGTCCAACTACACCCGCCCCTTGTCGGAATATTGGGTGGCTTATCTCCAGCCAGCACCCAAAGTACTGAGGGCATTCAACCTCAAGACCCTCCGCTCCCGACGCCTATCGACAAGACGTTGACCGTTTTAGCATCCATGTTTTATTTCATAACAATCGCAACCGTTGTGTGTTTTAGTGCGATTTGACTATATAAATGGACTGCGAACCCTTGAGATGTGTGGGTTGACTTTGATTTAAGAGAAATTACCACATTTTTTATGTCGGACTTGATTTGCCATGCAGAGTGTCCAAAAAGTCCACTTCGATGTCTGAACGCATCCAACTGATTAACTCTAACAGATGGCCCACTCGTATTAAAAAACCTGGTACTATCAGCTTTATAGCGCTGTTGGCTACGTCAGTATCAAATGGCTTATCGACTTGTTGAAACGTCGAGGTATCGCTGGCCCGATTAGTCATGTTTAGATGTCCGCGTGTAAGGACTATATTTGGGAATGCATTCGTTACAGGTCGGATGAGTAATTACAGGCATTTCCTTGAATTGTAGTTTGAAGTTGAGCTGGTTTGTCCAGTCATGGGACGAGAACAGAAAGTGGCGAACTTCTGTACATAGCCTGGGGTAAATGCAGGAATAATGTAGCTAATTACCACCCCTGGCTTGCGATGGTGATAATGGGCTACTTATCAGGTTTGAGGGCTAAACAAACGGTGGTGTCCCCTCACGGAGCTAGACAAATGGAGGTACGTAACCCGCTAGGAGATATCCCGCTTAACTTTAATTGAATTCTACAATCGAATGACAGACGTACGGCAATCGAAGAGGAGGATGCTAAGTATATTTTAAATCGAATGACAGACATACGGCAATCGAAGAGGAGGATGCAAGGCATATTCTACAATCGAACGACAGACGTACCGCAGTCGAAGAGGAGGATGCTAGGCATATTCTACAATCAAATAACAAACATACAGCAATTGAAGAGGAGGGTGCTAGGCATATTCTACAATTGAATGACAGACGTACATAAGTCGAAGACGAGGGATGCTAGGCATATTCTACAATCGAATGACAGACGTACAACAGTCAAAGAGGAGGATGCTAGGCATATTCTACAATCAAACGACAGACGTACAGCAGTCGAAGAGGAGGATGCTAGGCATATTCTACAATCAAACGACAGACGTACAGCAGTCGAAGAGGTGGATGCTAGGCGGGCGGGAGGGCGGGCGGGGCGGTGGTCGGGCGGGCGGTATATTATAGTATAACAGTAACAACGTGAAGTTTCAAATGGTTGCCATATTTAACGTGCAACTGATATTACCAATATAAAATTCGCTCTAATAGGAGCCCACTATGGTCAATGAGTTTACTTAACGCTTAGTTCTTGTGTAAAAGAATTATTTAACTATAGAATAAGTATGTTCCGTTTGCGCACCTGATTATATTTATATGTAAAAGTGATTGTTATGCATAGCGATAAGTGCATTCTTTGGTGTCATTTGCATATTGGCGAAGTACATAGCATAACGAAATGTTTACTCTTGGCTACGTGTACATATCAGTCGATAACAGATCACACGCTTAGATAGCATTTTACGATGTAATCTTTAAATAATGAATATATTCGGAAAGGCGTTCCTGCCATCTGCCACACCAGACACGACCGTGGCTGGCTTTCGGGCGTGTGGTAAGTGGCATATGATGCAGATATTTTCACCGATGAGGACATCGTTGCCTAGGGGGTTACTGATTGGGACACCTTGTCGTCGACCGCCGGATCATCGACAACCTTGCCGTCGACAACCGGATCGTTGACAGCCTTGCCGTCGACCGCCGGATCATCGACAGCCTTGCCGTCGACCGACCGCCGGAACACCGACAGCCTTGCCGTCGACTGCCGGATCATCGACAGCCTTGCCTTTGAACGCCGGAACACCGACAGCCTTGCCGTCGACTGCAGGATCATCGACAGCCTTCCCGTCGACCGCCGGATCATCGACAGTCTTGCCGCCGACCGCCGGATCATCGATTGTCAGCCTTGCCGTCCATCGCCGGATCATCGACTGTCAGCCTTGATGAACAATAGCCTTGCCGTCGACTGCCGGAGCATCAACAACTTTCCCGCGCGCGCGCACACACAAGATTGTCCATGTGTTGCTTTGGGCGACAGTCTTGTCCAAAGCAACACGTGAACAAAAAATATCTTGCTCCATGCGGCCGAAGCTGCTTACCAGTTGTGAGAGACGGCAAACTGTCTATGTCAGCAATAATGTCGCGGACTCCCTACAGGGGTTTATAGCAGTATAATTATATGGGCATGATAAAACTAATAAATCATTAGTTTATCGAAAATGGACATGATAAATCATTGTTTTATCGCAATCAACCATCGTTCATCACCATGTTGTTTGCTCTTGTCAGATATCATTCAAACTTGTTTGCAGAAATAGGATCACTGCGTACATTAAATAAATAGTCAAATTTACTTATATGAACTGTACACATGAGTGTAAATTAGTGGTAGTGGTACAAAGCGTTACATTTACCATGTGTGGATTGCCTCACAGCTGTTTAGATGACGAAACTGCTCAAACCGTCTTCACACGTTTTCTCGTTTTGATGTTACGTGATGCGAAATAGTAAGTTGCGACATTGCTGGAGTTCGTTAGTTCGGATTGCTGGCATTCCAAACTAGTCAAACTCATTCTCCGTAGACATCATATAGACCTACATATTTAACTCTCCATCCTCCAGGACATAATAATATGTAAAAAATTAATTTCACATTTTCCAGTACGTATATAATAAAACTTTATTTTATATATTTTCGCTTCTCGTTCTGTTATCACCCTGTTTGAATTGTACAGGTAAGTTCTTATATAACGCAATATCCAGTCCTTTGGACTGTTCAAAGCGCTTTACACTTTACTCCCTAGCAGACATGATCAATCGAACACCATCTCGACTTCTTTCGGAAGCATTCAGCCACTATTCGTACACAAATTCTCACCACTGTCTATAACCAGGTACTCATTCTTATAGCAGAGGTAACTGAAGCAACGTAGAGAGAACGAACTTGCCCAAGGTTCGACACGGTAGCATAGGATTTGTACCCAGATTCTCTCGATTGAGAGTCCGATGCTCTAGCGACTGCGCCAGTGGGTACCAAGAAAATGATGGCAAACATAATATGTATAGGCTCAGTTAAGGTCACACTTCTACGTGTTATTATTGAAATGTGAAAACCATATGTTGATTGCGGTTGAGGCTATTAGCCTACGCTAATACTTTTTGTCGGGACATTACAGCAATAATTGACTAGACGTCCCCTCTCTATAACTATAAACACAGTCCACTCACAAAATTGCATCTGATCCGTTCTATTCAGCAGATGCGTTTCGGACAAATCATACTCGATGCGGTTGGCCTACACACCACTTTCGCCGGAAGGGCGCATTTATCGACGTCAATTTTGCACTTCTGTTGGCGGATGCTGATTAAAGGATTTCACCAGTGGTAATACGCGATGGTAGTTTAACAATTGCATGGCTGCACGATTTGGCAGGACTGGTAAGTGGAATTATTGTCAGAGTAAGTGTGATACGCGATGGTGGTTTACATGGCTACACGGTTTAGCAGGACTGGTAAGTGGAACTATTGTTGGGGTAAGTGTGATATCCGGCGTTAAGGATTGCCAGGAATATATAAGATTAGGCAACGAAGACGGACGAAATGTACGATTCTGAATTGTAGTAGTTTGTGCAAGGCTGAAGTTAGGAAATGCGAAAGGGGAATATATTTGTAATGATATCACTTCTGGGAATTTCATCTGTCTATGAACTCATGAAACTACTTCCATTAGTTTCCACTGTGCGCTGTGTCCATTGTTTTGCCGCAAGCAGCAGCCGCATACGGAGTCCTAGTTTGAAAGGTTGTGTCTTTGTCTCGACATCGTTCTAGTCAATGCGTTGTTGTCGTTGTTGTCGTTTTTGTCGTTGTTGTCGTCTTTGTCGTCGTTGTTGTTGTCGTCGTTGTCGTTGTTGTCGTTGTCGTCGTCGTCGTTGTTGTTATTGTCGTTGATGTTGTTGTCGTCGTTGTCGTCGTCGTCGTCGTTGTTTTTGTTGTCGATGAAGTTGTTGTCGTCGTTGATGTTGTTGTTGTCGTTGTTGTTGTCGTTGTTGTTGTCGTTGTTGTTGTCATAATCGCTGTTGTTGCTGTTGTAGTCGTTGTTGTTGTTGTCGTCGTCGTCTTTGTTAGTATGATTGATTGTATTATTGATTGATTGTTAATTTAATTTTTACACGGTAACATGCTTAGTTTACACCATTTTGATGGCCGAGCCATTCATTCATCATTTACACCAATCATACAACACGTATTAACATTATATACTATGGATTACAGTTTTAAAAATAAAAAATAAAAAAAATAAAAAATAATAACAATTAAAAACAGTACATAACAAATAACAAAGGAGTATACAGAACATTCAGTGATATTCGCCTACAATTGTGTTAACTGTTAAATGGCCATGCTACCTTTCTTGGTTACCAGTAGAGATACCAACCATCGGCTCCACCATCTTCTGTGCAGGAAATAATTAACTGAATGTCGTGAGACTGGTTGACTTTCAGTTGGGTTGTGGGTTCTCCTTGTTTTTGTTCACCGAACACATTTTCAATAGGTGAAGTACTAGATATGAATTATTGTAGGGAAACAACGTGCAAAACGGGCTCCCGAATGTGCACAGTATGTTAACAAAATGTGTGATGGTGACTAAATAATAAAAATGGATGGATTTTGGACGTGCATTTTTAGAGAGACAAAAATCGGGTGGTGTAGTGAAATACCCCTTATACATAGTAATTTAAAACGCGCCCAAGTTTGGCACATACGTAGGTAGACAGGAGGAGAAGATGATCCCATAGAGAAAATGATTCAAATAAAAAATGTCAACTTTATGACAATATTACGGGTCTCGTTTTGCACGTCGTTCCCCTAGGTTTCGCACGAGGAATGTCACTTTCAACATAACAAGTGACGCGGCCGTAGCAGCCACAGCAGCCGCAAAAGCAGTAGTAAGTACACAAACCGTTACCACCGCAACAACTACGGCAGCTGCAAAGTAACATATTTGACTACAACAGCCACAAGAACAACCACAATAGCAACAACAGTGACAACAACAGTAACGGTCACAACAGCTACAAAGACAACAACAATGGCAACAACCGTAACGGCTACAACAGCCACAACAACAACAACAATGACAACAACAGTAACGGCTACAACAGCCATAACAACAACAATGGCAACAACCGTAACGGCTACAAGAGCCACAACAACAGCAGTAACTGCAACAAATGCAACAACAGCTACAGTAACGTCAACAACCATAACAACCAAAACAGACACAGCAACAACATCAATGGCAACAACGGTAAGCAGCTACGACAGCAACAACAGTAACTGCATCCCCTTGAAGCTCACCAAAACGTCCAACTACATCCACCCCTAGTCGGCATATTGGGTGGCATATCTCCAGCCAGCACCTAAAGTACTGAGGGGGTTCAACCTCAAGACCCTCCGCTTCCGATGCCGATCGACAATACATTGACCGTTTTAGCATCCATGTTTTATTGCATAACAATGGCAACCGTTGTGTGTTTTATTGCGATTTGACTATTGAAATAGAACGTGGATCATTGAGATGTGGAAGTGACTTTGATTTAAGAGAAACTACCACACATTTGTATTGGACTTAAATTGACTTGCCATGCAGTGTGTCCAAAAGTCCACTTCGATGTATGAACGCATCCAACGGATTAACTCTAACAGATGGCCCACTCGTATTACAAAACTGGTACTATCAGCTGTATAGCGCAGTTGGCTACGTCAGTATCAGATGGCATATCGATTTGTTGAAACGTCGAGGTATCGCTGGCCCGATTAGTCAATCTTCTGACTACATGTTTAGATGTCCGTGTGTAAGGATTATATTTGGGAATGCATTCGTTACAGGTCGGATGAGTAATTACAGGCATTTCCTTGAATTGTAATTTGAAGTCGAGCTTGTTTGTCCAGTCATGGGACGAGAAAAAAAAGTGGCGAACTTCTGTATATAGCCTGGGGTAAATGCAGGTCTAATGTAGTTAACTAACACCCCTGGCTTGCGATGGTGATAATGGGCTATTTTTCAGCTGTGAGACCTCAACAAACAGTGGTGTTCCCTCACGGAGCTTGACAAATCGAGGTACGTAACTCGCTAGGAGATATCCCGTGGCGCCTCTGTTGGATAATATCACGCTACATTAGTTAATAGCCACAACAGCATATGCACATAAGTGACCAGTGGGAGGAAAAGCTGGTGTGGACGTTACGTTCAACGATGATATGAAGATGACGGCGAGTAAGGATGTCTTCCAAACAATAATAACAAGCACAATTTCATCTGTTTGTTGAGCGGATACTTGTAGCACAGGATGTCAAACCAAACCTGCACATGATAATGCAGATCAGCTGATTTTGCAAGCAGCAGTCAAGACTGCAACGACGGACAACAGTGTTCTAGTGTGCTGACTCATATATGTCTGCTTCCATGCTGACCCAAATGCCCACAACTTGTTGATACACAGTAAGGAAATATCAACCACAAAGAAGGACGGCGTGGAGAACATAGAGGCCGTATCAGACAAGCTAGGCAAAGATGTGTGTAACAATGTTATATTCAGCCATGCTATATTAGTATGTAAAACCACTTCTCGGCTATATGGCCTTGGAAAAGGAGCTGAAGAAAATTGACTCCAGCCAGCACCAGAGGCAAGCTGATTAGTTTTGGATGCGTGATGCTTCAACAGAACGTGTTGTTGCAGGAGGTGAGACGGTGCTTGTATGTCTTTACCACGGAAACCGGAAGACAGAGGGGATTCTTTGAGGTACAGAAGGTTTTGTGAGAAGGGGACAGTCAAGAGTTCGCACATTCAACAACATACCTTACTTTCGACATTTGCTATCGCAGCATGCGGATGTACCAGCAAGTGCAGGAGTGAATGGGTGTAAGCCACTTGAGACCAGAAGGTTGTAATACAGTAAGTGCAGGAGTGGATGTGTGTAAGCCACTTGAGACCAGAAGGTTGTAATACAGTAAGTGCAGGAGTGGATGTGTGTAAGCCACTTGAGACCAGAAGGTTGTAATACAGTAAGTGCAGGAGTGGATGTGTGTAAGCCACTTGAGACCAGAAGGTTGTAATACAGTAAGTGCAGGAGTGGATGTGTGTAAGCCACTTGAGACCAGAAGGTTGTAATACAGTAACTGCAGGAGTGGATGTGTGTAAGCCACTTGAGACCAGAAGGTTGTAATACAGTAAGTGCAGGAGTGGATGTGTGTAAGCCACTTGAGACCAGAAGGTTGTAATACAGCAAGTGCAGGAGTGGATGGGTGTAAGCCACTTGAGACCAGAAGGTTGTAATACAGCAAGTGCAGGAGTGGATGGGTGTAAGCCACTTGAGACCAGAAGGTTGAGGATGGAAGATGAGCGACGGTTATCTTCTTCCCGTAATGACAGACCTGCCTCCAGCACCTTATGCCCTGTTGTACGTAATCTGGTGTAACTGCTCCACAGCTTGTAGTTCGGCACGGTGCACATGTCGCGAGAACAACCTTTGCTCCCTGCACATAGTCAATGCCGTGGGACAAAGTGCTCAAACTAAATCTAGAGTGACGAGGAGATGGACGATGAGTACTCTTTCTCTTGTGCGGAGAGAAACAAATAAAATCAAAACTTGATAATATACTAGGGATTTTAAGTATCATAATTGTTAATACCCAATGTTAATGCTGACAATAAGATGCTGGTTCTAGTTTCAAAAGAGACATTTACTCGGAATTGTTGTGGATTTTACAGTAATTAGCATGACATATTACCGTTCGATTGAACAGGTCTGCCAGAGAGTAAAGAGGAAAGCGCGTTGAGCAGTTCAAAGGACTGGATACTGAGCTATATTACCTTTATGGTTCATTATAATTAGTATGCGCAATGCTAAAATGCCTTTGTGTTGTGTTACGTGTACGGTCAATGTTCATGACAGTAGCATATTTATTTGGTAATGCAAATTACCATTATGTTGTACGGGAGAGAATACGGCATTTTCCCTCAATTTAGCTTATTAGCTAGATTCATGTATTTATATGATGACCTTATATCAAGGGGTCATTATAAGTATTATACGCACGGGCGTGTTTTTGGCGAGTGTCAAGGGTGTGCAATTGGAGGTTTCCCCATAGACTACCTTTTTGGATACGCCTCTGATCTGAGTGGGTTTACTTTCAGATCATATTTTAGGATTTGCATTGATGACATTTCGTGTGACATAGAAACGACATTGCATAAAAAAGTGTTTTTGTTCAATGTATGAAATCTAAACCCAAATGTTCAAACGATACACTGTCATTCACGACTAAACTATCATAGCAAACAGCTTGCCAGAAGAACCAAAATTATCTGTGTATGATTCTATAAAAAGCGTCATCTTCTTAAAATTAAGGCCTCTCAAATATCGCGATATAAATATAATATCACTTTCGCAGACCCGATGCAAGCGAGCAACCACTTGATGGTAAATGTCGGGTGAACTTGAAATGCCGTGTGATCTTATTTGATATTCGAAATGGAGTGACTCGAAAACGTCATGGATTTTTTGCACAGTGCGCGCATGACGCAGTTTCGGCGGCATGAAATAATGTTGTTTCATGTCGCCGAAACTGCGTCATGCGCGCACTGTGCAAAAGTCCGTGACGTTTTCAATTAACTCCATTTCGAAGCCTTGAAAGTGCACTTTTGCTGACAAATATCACTTAGTTAAAACATTGTCTAAATCGTATGATTATTCCGACTCAACCCGGAATCTTTTATTGAGTTGCAAGGAGTGATTTCTTTTTACGTCAACAAACCAATTGGTGATGATTTGATGCATCCTAGCTTCATGTTTAGCAAGCACGTTTAATAAAAATTAATGTTTTCTTAAATCAGTTTTATGATATCTCCATTTATGTTGTCAACATATATTTCATCATTTATCACAAGTTAACATTAATTTGATTGCATGGATCGTCAAGCACGTTCCACGACCGGAATTTGGGTCGCAGCCAGTGTTAAGTTTAACAACTTCTGCTGGCAGACAACGATATATCAGTTGGCCTCGCAGGATACATAAAGAGTCTGCATCACGGACTAGAGGAAACACTTGTTTCCAAGCTGACAATCCAGATGCGCCAATCCAGATGTTAAATATAAACCAGCGGCTTCCATGGACGGAAACGTACTGATTCAACTCATAACCTACGATTGGTGAATATAATTCCAGTCGCAAGCCGTGCAGATTGACGACAAACCAAACGAATACATTTCAGCAAATGATCCCACAATCAGACATGTGCTAATCATATCAAAGAGTAGGCCTATTGTCACTGCTATAACAATACAGTTACCACTCATAACAACGAACATATATGCAGATAACACACAACGTGTATGCAACGTTCCATAACATTACAATATATGTTTGTTTTTGTTATTAGTAAAATAATGTTATAATAGAGTGTCTGCAAACGCCACTAGCTCCCTATTGTTGGACAATCGAACCGAGCGCGTGGCTCAATCAGGGTAGTAATAGCGAGTCGAGGTCGTGTGTTACAACCAGTAATGTAATAATCGACCTGTAATGTAATAACCGACATGTAATGCAATAATCAACTGTAATGTAGTAACAAACAGTAATGTAATAAAACGATGAAGAGGATTATGACGACGATGATGGAGAATATGATGATGTTATCAGTGATGATGAAGATGGTGATCATGTGGATTATTATGATGATGACAACGAGGAAGACGAAGATAATTAAGGGGTCATCTTCGTGATGATGATGATTCTGTTGATGATGTTGCTGATGATGACAACGATGTTGGTAATGATGCTGAAGACGGTGATAATGAAGAATATTGATGTTTATGATGATAATGAGGAAGAAAATGAAGACAACGAAGGCGCCATCTTGGTGATGAAGATGATGATGATTATGAATGAGATGACGATGACGGTTATACTTGTTATGACGATCAGGATGACGACACTGACATCCTTAACCTTATCCTCCTCCTCATCGTCATCCTCGTGTTACCCTTTAGCGTCTAGCCATTCTAGCCAATTAAGGGGTCATATCAAACAACCTAGGGGAAATCTCACAGTGCAATGTTAATGAGTGATACTAAAGGGTAATAAGGATCAGCTGAAACAAATCAGGGATTATCTCAAAACATATAGTTAAGGGTAATCTCAATCAACTACAAGGTTCATCTAAACGATAACGGGAACCCATTTTTAAAAATATGACTAACTGTAAGGGATTATATCAAACATAATTTTAAAAGGAGTCATTAAGAGGTAATTTAATAATGAACTAGATGATCGTGTTAACACATTGCGGGGTCATCTAGTAAAGTCATGTGGTCTTCTCGAAAAAATGTTAATTAAATTAAGGGGCCATGTCACAAACAGAATTGGTGTTGGTGATGATGTGGTTATGACGATGATGATGGTTATGATGATGATGATGACTATGATGACGGTACTGTTGTTGTCGTTGTTGATGATGATGATGATGATGATGATGATGATGAAGACGGTGATAATGAGGATGATAAATTATTATGATGATTATCGATAGGACGATGAAGACGATGAAGCCGTCATCTTATTGATGAAGATAATAATAATTATTATGACTATGATGAATACCACGACGATGATTATGATTATAATAAAGATGACGAAGACAATGACGAAGATGATGACGAAGACGATGACGTTGACGGCTATAATTATTACGATGATGAGAAAGACAAAGAAAGACAAAGACATCCTTAACCTCCTCATCATCGTCATCCTCATGTTCACCCTTGTAACGGCTAGCCGTGCTGGTGTCCAGTCGACGTTCACAAAGGTATACTTAAGGAGGATTCCCAGAACGAGTCAGCCGCTTGCTTTCTGGGAGAACACATGGACCCCGTTCACATAACCTCCCAGGTAACGCAATAGCTACACGCCGGCAAATAATAGGACCGAAACAGACAGTGTGGCTAAGAAGCAGGGTGGTCATTAAAAAGGGTTACCTCAACAAATGAAAGGAATAATATATACACAATTATGGGATTATCTTAAGACAGTTAAGGATCATTAAAGCATATTTACAATTTACATACCTGGTCATTATTTGATCAAATTTAGGGGTCATCTCAAACAACTTAGGAGAAATAAAAAAATGAGTTAATGAGTGATACTACAACGTTATTAGAAACTAATGGATAATCTCAAAATTCTAAAATACGGATTAGCTGAGACAAGTAAGGTTTATTCTCAAAACATGAAATTAAGGGTGATCTCAACAAACTAATTGGTCCCACTAAACAATATGGACGGAAACGTACTGATTCAACTCATAACCTACGATTGGTGAATATAATTCCAGTCGCAAGCCGTGCAGATTGACGACAAACCAAACGAATACATTTCAGCAAATGATCCCACAATCAGACATGTGCTAATCATATCAAAGAGTAGGCCTATTGTCACTGCTATAACAATACAGTTACCACTCATAACAACGAACATATATGCAGATAACACACAACGTGTATGCAACGTTCCATAACATTACAATATATGTTTGTTTTTGTTATTAGTAAAATAATGTTATAATAGAGTGTCTGCAAACGCCACTAGCTCCCTATTGTTGGACAATCGAACCGAGCGCGTGGCTCAATCAGGGTAGTAATAGCGAGTCGAGGTCGTGTGTTACAACCAGTAATGTAATAATCGACCTGTAATGTAATAACCGACATGTAATGCAATAATCAACTGTAATGTAGTAACAAACAGTAATGTAATAAAACGATGAAGAGGATTATGACGACGATGATGGAGAATATGATGATGTTATCAGTGATGATGAAGATGGTGATCATGTGGATTATTATGATGATGACAACGAGGAAGACGAAGATAATTAAGGGGTCATCTTCGTGATGATGATGATTCTGTTGATGATGTTGCTGATGATGACAACGATGTTGGTAATGATGCTGAAGACGGTGATAATGAAGAATATTGATGTTTATGATGATAATGAGGAAGAAAATGAAGACAACGAAGGCGCCATCTTGGTGATGAAGATGATGATGATTATGAATGAGATGACGATGACGGTTATACTTGTTATGACGATCAGGATGACGACACTGACATCCTTAACCTTATCCTCCTCCTCATCGTCATCCTCGTGTTACCCTTTAGCGTCTAGCCATTCTAGCCAATTAAGGGGTCATATCAAACAACCTAGGGGAAATCTCACAGTGCAATGTTAATGAGTGATACTAAAGGGTAATAAGGATCAGCTGAAACAAATCAGGGATTATCTCAAAACATATAGTTAAGGGTAATCTCAATCAACTACAAGGTTCATCTAAACGATAACGGGAACCCATTTTTAAAAATATGACTAACTGTAAGGGATTATATCAAACATAATTTTAAAAGGAGTCATTAAGAGGTAATTTAATAATGAACTAGATGATCGTGTTAACACATTGCGGGGTCATCTAGTAAAGTCATGTGGTCTTCTCGAAAAAATGTTAATTAAATTAAGGGGCCATGTCACAAACAGAATTGGTGTTGGTGATGATGTGGTTATGACGATGATGATGGTTATGATGATGATGATGACTATGATGACGGTACTGTTGTTGTTGTTGTTGATGATGATGATGATGATGATGATGATGATGAAGACGGTGATAATGAGGATGATAAATTATTATGATGATTATCGATAGGACGATGAAGACGATGAAGCCGTCATCTTATTGATGAAGATAATAATAATTATTATGACTATGATGAATACCACGACGATGATTATGATTATAATAAAGATGACGAAGACAATGACGAAGATGATGACGAAGACGATGACGTTGACGGCTATAATTATTACGATGATGAGAAAGACAAAGAAAGACAAAGACATCCTTAACCTCCTCATCATCGTCATCCTCATGTTCACCCTTGTAACGGCTAGCCGTGCTGGTGTCCAGTCGACGTTCACAAAGGTATACTTAAGGAGGATTCCCAGAACGAGTCAGCCGCTTGTTTTCTGGGAGAACACATGGACCCCGTTCACATAACCTCCCAGGTAACGCAATAGCTACACGCCGGCAAATAATAGGACCGAAACAGACAGTGTGGCTAAGAAGCAGGGTGGTCATTAAAAAGGATTACCTCAACAAATGAAAGGAATAATATATACACAATTATGGGAGTATCTTAAGACAGTTAAGGATCATTAAAGCATATTTACAATTTACATACCTGGTCATTATTTGATCAAATTTAGGGGTCATCTCAAACAACTTAGGGGAAATAAAAAAATGAGTTAATGAGTGATACTACAACGTTATTAGAAACTAATGGATAATCTCAAAATTCTAAAATACGGATTAGCTGAGACAAGTAAGGTTTATTCTCAAAACATGAAATTAAGGGTGATCTCAACAAACTAATTGGTCCCACTAAACAATAAGAGGAGCCTACATGTTTTAAAATATAACTAAAATTATGGTACTATACCAAACACAATTTAAAGTGTAATATTAAAAAGGTGTCATTAAGAAGTACTTTAATAATGAACTAGCTGATCATATCAACACATTGTAGGGTCATCGCAACCAAGTGGTTTTATCGAAATAAAATTAATTAAGTTAAGGGCCATCTCGTAAAAAGAATGAGCCTTCTCAAAACGCTAAGACTTGTTACACAATATGTAAGAAGTCATTAACAAATGAACGGGATGATTGTCTCAACAAATTGAGGGACCATCAAAAAAAATTAAGGGTCTTCTTAACCAAGTTTAGGAATCATATTAAAACGAGAAACTAGGCATTACAAATGAACCAGTTTGTCGTCACAATTAATTAAGGGATCATTTAATAAAATAATGTTCTCTTCCCAAACCAGGTAAAGGATAATTAAAAAAACAGGGATCATACAAATTATCTAGCTGATCGTGTCAAAAAGGTGTCACTTCATGAAACGAAGCGGTCACTTCATATAATTAAGGGAACTCTAAACAGATTAGGATTCATTACAAAACACAAACTTATTGGGTCATCAAAACAAATTATTATATCACAAATCTTCGGGGTCATCTCAAAGAAATTAAACGAATTTTATAAATAAATTAAAGAATTATGCTGACAAGTGTAATGATCACTTAATAAGGTAAGTAACCGATCAGCTGAACAAGTTAAGGGTAATAAAATTAAAGGGTTATCACAAAATGGCGATGTAAAGAGTCATATCAATAGACAAATTTAAGGGGCCATCAAAACATTAAGAGTCATCTAAAATTTAACAAGGTGGTCCTCTAAAATCACCCTCGTATTTATTGTGTTTGAGGTGGTCGCTTTTTATTTTAAAGATACACTTTAGTTTTTGGGATTACGTCTTAATGTCGGAAATTGTAAATGGGTCATTCTCCCAATTCGGTACATATTGTCGAATTATTTTCACGTTTTTAAAAACTACTCAAATAATCGAGAAAAAAACGTATTTATTTGATCAAACATCATTGGAATACACAATTTCAAAATGTGCAGGCTTACACTGTCTGCGTTGTGGAGTAATTTATTGTAGAAATGCAAATGCCACATATGCCTCTGTCAACTCTGTTACTGACGTCTGAGCACGTAGTGTTGTATATATTTGTCTTACAGCATTCATTATGAAATCATTAATGTAATAATTGTGTGTCCCATGTCCAGTAACATATCGTAAACAAAATTAGATAAACATTTTGTGTTAAATTTGATAAGTTTACACTGCCTTTTAGTGCACGAGCAATCTTGAAAGCACCTATCACATTGTGATTCAATGCGACCCTGCCAAGCAATAAACACTATATTTCACTGTTCAGAAACGTGACACTATACACATATGGATATATGACAACAATTGTTATACATGTATTACGTTTACACATTATTAGTGATAGTAACAGAGTTGACCTGGCAGTAACATAGTTGACTTGCCAGTAACAGAGTTGACATTAAAATAACACAGTCGTAATCAATAGCTAAACAAGACGTATAAAACCATCAACTATTGCAATCTAGTGTAGTTATATATAGTGCACAGAATCATACACCATAACTGCTAATCGAGTGTTTATATATTGGTAGTACCGGCAACAGAGTTGACTTAATTGGCAGTAACAAAGTTGACACTAAAATAATACAAGTGTAAACAATGGTTACGCTAAACATGTAATACTATAGATTGTTGTAATCTAGTGCAGCTATAACTAGAGCGCACAATCTTACACCATCATTGCTATCATATTATAACTATATAGGTAGCACAGATTATGAAATGGTGTACCCATAGACATGCACCATAGTACAAACAGGATCAGTTGTCTATGCAACCGTCCTTATTCTCAGAGTCAAGCAGAGTGTAAATACTGCTGAATGAGCTCCCAGAGATGTGGCAGAACCTGGACGTGCCTATTCCCAACTTTCTCTGGTTCAGGGATGAGAAACAGGACATCTTCAACTGTGTACCAGCAAACATCATCCCGATACTGTGGCCAGTAAAACCGGTTCGCACCCACGCTGTTCAAACATTTGACTTCAATGTCCACGTCATCGATGTCAGTGACAATGCCAGGATATATGTTTCCCTGATACCTCACAACGCACCATTTCCCATGAAGTTCATCAAGTTCTTCAACTTGTTCCACTGACACTAAGTATGGATGCAATAACAGCTGTGTAGGAGCGGCAGGCTTCGCAGGACTGGTCTGTTGTACTTGTGTGACAAGTTGTGCATCAGCAGCAGGCATGCAGCGCAGGAGAAACATGCAGTGGGTCTGTGACTGGATGCTTGGCAGGGGCAACTGGTTGCACTCTGGTAGGAAAGGTAAATTCCTTGACGTCGTAGCACATGCAATTCAGTGCTTCAAGGTTGTTGCAACAACAGCTGACATCGCGATATTTGATCGTGCCACGAACCAGTGTGATGACTTGGTGTAGCCTCATGGTTCCTTGCACTGCTGGTACGTCCTCATGCTTCTTCCGCGTCATCTGCCTCTACGAAGAAGAGCTTGGTCGATGTTTCCGGGATTAGTTCCCTGTATAGATGGACTGCGTCAGGGATGTCATGCCCTACGCTGATTATTCTGTCGGCTTTTCGCTTGATGGCGCCTCTGATGCCACCCGGGGCCCCCTTTCCGTGACTTGCCACCCAGAATTTCAATAACCCTGCTTGGTAGCCCATGTCGAAAATGTTTGTGCTGAACAGGAAGAAATTTACCTTCTGTCTGTATTGGGACGTCGGACCATCACTGAAGAAATGCAATATCTCGATGTCTGGATGACTCACTTGCATGTATGATCGACCGAAGTGGACAGACTGAATCTCTCTTCCGAACTTACAACTGAAGTTCTCAGAAAAGTCTACGTGAATTACACATTCAGAAGGTGGCAGATTTCTTCTCAGCTCTCGGCAAACAAAAAACTGGTGCCTGATCGTGTATGCGTGCCGTCTGAACTTGCTTAGGCTATTTTGGAATCGCTTTAGCAGAGTTTGCTTTGTTGCTGTTTCTTCCACTTTCTTGGTGACATTGAACGTGCGTTCATTGTCAAGAGGCTCTGCAACGGTACACCACTGGGTGTAGCTTACCTCCTCTTCTTGATCAAACTGGTTGACATCTCGAATAGCGTATTTACAAGTCTGGTATTCACCGTACATGCAAGCTTTCAACGCCAGATCACAGCTGATGCTGTCAGCTAATTGTTCTGTGTTCTTTGTTTGCAGAATGGCTGTCACTGTGAACAAAGTGAAAGAACACCGTTCATTTTAGATTTGTCTAAATACGAATGAACTTAAAATGGCAAGCTTTCGTAGATAGAATTTATCATAAATCATGATAATGGCATACTGATGTCAACCCTGTTACCATCAAGTCAACCCTGTTACAATGAATAGGTAACAGAATTGACAGTTACAGGGTTGACAACCATGATGCAATGCATCTAATACAGCAGTACATGCAGCCATATTATCATTTAATTACTGTTTCCCGCCACAGTGCAGTGCATTGCCATAACAAGACTGAGTAGTGCTTTGGTTTGATGGTTACATAATACTTATCTTTGGGTAACAGTGTTGACATATTATAATTATATTATTGCATGTGATACTAAAAAGGGGTATTTTAATCCATATTAAGACAGACAGAAGCACATATACCTTCTCTCCATTTAAGGAAGTCGTAGTCTGCTGCCACCTGGTGCTCAATGCGGTATAGTGTACAAGGATATTGGGGGTCATGTTCTAGTTAGATTTCTTGACGTAGAAAAATGCAGTGTATTTTTGAGAAATGATTTTTTTTTTTTAAATTCACATGCTGTGACATCAGTGCATTTGAGTAAGGAGATTTTCATGTGTGATTGTAGAAGGTGTTGACTGTAAAATGGTGGATTTCTAGATGATTTGAATAAGCGGAAGGATATTTGGCAGCAATTTGCCTGTGTGTCCTGTTTGCGGAGTAATTCTTGCCGGCATTTGTAAATATTGACGGGTGTCACACATACAGGCATTTTACGAGAGCTGGAAGTATTCAATTTTTGTTAAAATCTATCGGCATGTCAATGAGATGATGATAACAGCAGGTGAGTAGTTTAAGACATTTTATAGGTCACGTTTTCTTACAATCAGACAAAACGTTAACATGGTCGCCTATGGGAAAACCAACAGTGGGCTGACCCCATTGGCTTCTTCCATGGTTAAATTACCATAGAGTAACAGAGTTGACCCACTGTTTGGGGACATATGAAAGTGGCTTGAAATTTGGTAATTAAAAAAAAAAATGCCTATATAGATCCAAGTCGGATATTCTTTACTAGATGGTGATGATTATCAAACAATATTACCATTAAACGTGTTGCTGCCACCGAGACCGTAGGACACAGATTTAGATTCAGGGACATGACATTTTTGCCACCCCCATCATATAATACTTAGTTTTTCTTTAACACAAATTACTCAAATTATTGCACAATACACCAATTAATAAAGGTAACATATATGTATACCCATAACTGATGTGTTATTGCCCTTGGTATATGCAGGACACTGAAAATGCACCATATGTTTCTGGGACTCAAATATGTACCGAATTGGGAGAATGACCCAAATGTCTGTCGGCGCAAACGTCAAGACAAGACATTTCACGATCTTCGGGCACATTCTTTCACATCAAGCGAAACACCTCTTCAAAATATCCTACAAAGGTAGCAGAGCTAGAAAATTTCCATTGCCCAGATTGGAATGCTTTCTTCATGAAGCTGGCGCCAATAGTAATAGCCACATTCATGCATTAAATATGGCCCCATGATCTCTTCTGGCTCAATAGATCCTAGCGTAATACACAAAGGCTGCTTGGAACAAGCAGTGAAGTTACCAACAAGTTTGGAATGAAACACACAGTAGTCACGGCTGACCAAGCTTTGTATGAGACCAAGCCTCCTCATATACTAGGACAGTTTCACCCAGCAGGAAACTACATGGGTGCAGTTGGGAAAATAATGAGGAACAGTGGTGCCGAAGACATCTCTGCAGAATCTGGTTTGTGGTAATTAAGAACGGTTGACAAAATATGTGGTTCAGCTGTGGGTTATTACCAACGTCTGCATGCTCACAAATGTCTACGTATCCATCATGGCTCCGCCATTCCTAGAAGTCATACAGTCGCTTACATGTTGCAGATATGTTGTAAGCAAATGCACTCGTAACCATTCTTGCACAACATTTCAAGTGCCATGTTGTGTTGCTTGCATCTGCGAAGGGACAGAAGTCAAATGTAGACTTATAGTCCACCTAAGAACACAATGAAAAACAATGGATCTGGTGAGAATGACATAGACGACTGATGGCAATGTTTAAGACTTGATTAAATTACATGTTTGCATAACACGAGGCAGCTTTGCATAATTTCTGGCATCTTGTTGCTTTGAATAATTAATTTTATCATAAATTATTTAATCAAGTAATTAAATCCTGTCCGATTAGCAACATACCACATCACCCAACAATTAGTGGGTGGGGTAATTGTTTTGTTTATGAACGTGTGGTGTTTAGCATTATTTTAATAGTATGTTGCACTGTTCAATTGGTAAATGAATGTTGATTATGGTGATATATTGAACATGAATGTTGAGTATGTATTATAGTAACTATGGTATATTCTATATGATTTCGATGGCGAAACCACAGTGGTTTTTCGACATATTATTCAATTTTTTATGTCTGACTTCCTAAACAATAAACATATTGATAAGATACTTACTGTTGTTATTCTTCTTACCATTCCGGATATTTTGATACCAAACGTAGCTTCGTAACCTTATACTTACTATATAAATGTAAAAATATCCAATTATAACAAAACGACCACTCAGAGATCTTACAGGCTTGAATGGAAGTCCAATTTTCAGAGTGAAACCAACTGATTTGAAAGGATTGCTCTCAACCTTTGACGCCATAAGTAGCACGAGGTGTCCATAACCCCCAAAATTAGGACCCGTTCTACTTTAGTGAACAGCTATAAGGGTGAACACGAGAATGACGATGATGATGATGAGGAGCTTAAGGATGTTGTTGTCGTTGTCCTCATCGTAATCATTTATAATCCTCATTATCATCGCCTTCATCATCATTACTAACATCATCGACATCATCAGCAACATCATCATCAGAATCTTCATCATCGTCACGAAGATGACCCCTTAATTGTCTTCGTCTTCCTAGCCGTCATCATCATAATAATTCACATCATTACCATCTTCATCATCACTACTAACATCATCATCATCATCTCCATCATCGTTGTTAGAATAATCTTCATCGTTTTTATTACACATTACTGTTCGTTATTACATTACTGGTCGATTATTACATTACTGGTCGATTATTACATTACTGGTCGTTATAACATTACTGGTTGATTATTACATTACTGGTTGATTATTACATTACTGGTTGATTATTACATTACTGGTTGTAACAATCGTGGCGCTTGTAGACCCTACAGACATACACTCTCTAACAAAGTTACAGGAACATTATGGAATACTATAAAACTACGTTGTTTTACAGAATGTTTTAATGTTTTCTTGTAGACACTTTCTAACATTATCGTAACGTTATTTCAAACATAAAAAATTGAACGTTATGGAATACTATAAAACGTTGTTAATTAATACAAATATATTTTTAACGTTTTTTTAATAGATATTTCACACATACAATACAAACCAAATACAACTTTATTCATCCCTGTAAGGGCAATTACATGCGTTATTTCAAAAATGAAAGCAACGTTTTATAATGTTCTAAAATGTTATAATGATGATTTATAATAACAATTATGATAACGTTTAAAGGTGTATACAAAACATTTTTCGACATGTGTTAGTTGGGTAGCCATTGTTGTGACACTACCTGTATTATCACAGCAAATGGAGTAGCTAATGTTGTAACTATACAAGTGCTAATCACACCAAAGGATGTAGCCAATGTTGTCACCAAACAATATACCAATCATAGCAAAGGGCATAGCCAATGTTGTAACCATACAAGTGCTAATCACACCAAAGGATGTAGCCAATGTTGTGACCATACATGTACCAATGACAGCAAAGGACGTAACCAGTGCTGTAACCAGACATGTACCAATCGCAACAAAGGGCGTGGCCAATGTTGTAACCAGACATCTTCCAATTACAGCAAGCGGTTTTATAGATACAACCCAAACCAACTGAACCAGTCTATATAGTAATGCGTGTGGGGACGCTTTCTTCTTGTTGACATATGTCACTATCATGGTCTAATTCAGTATTTACATAAAACAACACTTTGCTTGTTGAGTTTAAAAGGACGACGTGTTGTTGATACATTCAATTATACGTTTGGAAACCAGTCCATGTGATCGACTTCCGAATGAAACAATAATGAATTAGGGATCATCTCAGAACGACGATGTCCAATTCAGACGAAATTACTTTCGTTTGTGGGAGGGAGGGTTAGAGGCAGTTTCGTCTGGCGTCAGACATCGATATTTTAAGCTTCGGGCCTATACTGTTAATATATTGATATGATCATATCAATGTTTACTCTTTCGCCTGGAGAGTGGGAGGCTGGGGTAAGATGAAAGTAATTTCGCCATTTCGTCTGATATCGGATATCGACATTCATATCCCTTAGTGTAGTAAATTTCCGCTTGTAAAGTGCATTGCACCAAAATACACGAGAGTGACAACACAGCTGCTTTCATGCTGGCGGGAGTAACGGGGATGAAACTGGCGAATGTCTCCAAATTCAGGAGACGTTGAACCTCGTAACTGTTAGGTAGTCGTAAACATAATAAAAAAGAACCCTATGACTGTGTCTGCACCTGTTGCTGTCTGCACAGTGATAAAGAGTATGTATAAAAGGAAGCTGTTGATTGCATCGGTTATTCATAATATCATGTTCACGCCAGATATATATATATATATATATATAGCATTTCGCTGATGATCCGTCGGCTGGTGATCCGTCGCTTATGCGCTATCGGTTATTCATAATAATTATCATGTTCACACCAGCTGATTTATATATATATATATATTTAGATATATATATATATATATATATATATATAAATAAGCTAACTATGATTTATATATATATATATATATATATAAATCATAGTTATATATATATATATATATATAAATCATAGTTAGCTGGTGTGAACATGATAATTATTATGAATAACCGATAGCGCATAAGCGACGGATCACCAGCCGACGGATCATCAGCGAAATGCTGTAACACCATAGAAGCAAACACGATGAATGTTGTCTTGCGACGTGTTTGGGGAGGACTTTGGACCATGGCAATGTTTTCTATAATTTGCCTTATATAACATGATGCGTCACTGTTTTAGCATGAACATTTACAATGAGAGATTAAGTTTCCTTCTTCATAAATAACTGTTTTGAGATCTTAGCTGTACAATTGATGCTTCTATCATAAGTGCGAAGGCACTGCTTTTAATATCTAAGGAGAAACGTCATGTATATTTCGAGGCATTTATCTCCACATTAATATATGTATCTCTTTTTGTGGGTCAACATATTCGGATGTTGGTTACTACAAGATATGCCACGTACAGCAGTACATTATTCCCACAATAATGAAGTATATAACTTTTGGTTACGCACATTGTAACAACAAAAAACTATTAACAAATGATGAAATCCCTTCTGTAAGTTAGAGAACACTATAATTCACATCCACACTAATTGAATCACCACAGACGCGCCAATGAATTTACGGCATTTCTTTCGACGTTTTTCGGACTTCGAGCCCCGTAAGATTTATTGTGTCAATAAAGTGCATGCGTATTAGCAGGAGTGGCAAAGGCTGTTAGGTTTTCAGCTGTTATCGTTACCGAGTTGACATCTTGACTTGGCATTCCAGCGCCGACTCGCAACAGGCAATTTATGGGCCGATATGCACAAGTGGTCTGAATCCCAAGAAAAGGCGTGCACCGTTGGGTGGAAACCTGTTGGATACAATGCAAACCGGAACACGTTCAGTCAGCATACGGTCTCCTTCATAGCTTAGACAGCCACTAAGTCGATTCTGTTTCAAACTGGTGTCATTCACTTGCTCCGAGATCGGTTCATTCCGGCTCTACGTAATGGATTCTAGGTAAAATCGCATGCATCTGCTTACCGCCGAATTCAATTTAACCAAACACTGACAAGAACAACTGTACGTGATGCCTGTGGTCAAAGTGAGTTTAATATAACACAGACAGCGAATAAATACAATATATAAATCGGCAGTCAACTCACAATGCAAGCAAACAATGTTTGCCATATATTCTTCTGTTTACATATTTTTGAACGCAAGCTTTCCCACAATTCCATGTGCGCACATGTGCCCAAGTGTAAATTGGAGATCTCTAAACAGGTCAATAGGTCAGACGTGTTCCCATGTTGGAAATGACATATTTAGTTAATGTCTGCATAAATCTAGTTAAGTAATATAGATGGCATTATTGTCTTTACAGTGACACAGCGAACATCAATTTCCGCACTTGCAACACGAGGTATAGTGTTTTGAAATGTTGAACCTCTCAATATCTCCACCCCAGAGGCCCCCGGGGGAATTCAAAAAGAATAAACCTACGAACCACCCTAATAGGACAGCTAGCACGCCTACAAAATGTCAGCCCCATACTTGCAAAAGTAACGGTGACATGCTGAGACGGATAAACAAACAGAGACTCACACCGTTTTACTGTATATAGATGACAAGCTGAGACAGATAAACAAACAGAGACTCACACCGTTTTACTGTATATAGATGCAGTTCCAACATTCACACACGCGCATGCATGCATATATATATATATTATATATATATATAGCGAAAAATGAACAACTCAGAACACGTCCAAAACATGAAATTCTACGGTCGCTAGCACCCTCGCGGATTGTCCTGTCCCGATGATCTTGGTATCATTTGGAAGGATGCATTTTTGTTATTCTAGCGTCATCTAGATTTCCCGGTAACAATTTAAAGAACACCGATAAACGGACCTACAATCACGCTGTTTTCGGTGTTCTGTACGGTTCCGAACGATGTTGGCGGCGGGTACTTAGTACACTAATCTTCCGATTGCGGCGCTGTTTTCCTCATTTGCATAGGTTCAGACATGCGCACTTCATCATTTCTTGACTTCATGGTATAAGCTCCACCCACTTTTAAACCGCGGCGAAATTGATGTGCTTTGATTGCAGCGAAACCGATATATATCTACGTCGGCGTGACGTCACAATAACGTACGCCACCCAACGGGTCTAAATTCGTTGCGTTGGTTGGTTGACAAACGTGATTGTGACGTCACGCCTACTTCGCGTATGTCATTTTAGCAGCCGTTTGAAAGGGTGGAGCTTATACCATGAAATCAGATAGTGGTGCCTCAATCGGTAGATTGGTGAACTGTGCCGACGAAACAACATCGTTCGCAGTGTCTAAGACACCGGATCCGACGAACCGTAATGGTACTAGCAGTCGTTCAAAAGACGTTTTGGAACGTGTTTGACTGTTGTTCATTTTTCGCTCGCTTATCTATTTTTGATAATATATATATATATATATACATACATATATATATATATATATATATACGTGTGTATACGCCACGTAATTAATCCACAATCATAAACGTCATCAATAAATATTGCATCCATTACACTTCATCCCTGCAGACTTTTTCATCCCACACCGACTTCTCTGTGGGAAGTATTCAGCCACGCTGCAATTATTACGTACGCTCATATAACTTTATACACCCTCTGTATACCGAAGTACTCATATATACAGCTAAATGATCTGAAACAACGTATAACTTTCTTAACACTACACATCTACGTCACACAAATTGTGCGATATACATATATGATCATTGGCATTCATGATGACGTTTCGCATTTTGGCAGACATGTTTTTTTCCAATACCACCTCCACTAATGCCAGATGCATTCAGTCAAACTCTAATTGTAAGCGGGAGAGACTTTGAAATTCGACCTTCTCAATTGGGAGTCCAACCATCTCCCCGCTGCTCCATTTCAACAAATATTAACAAGAACAACAAAGAACCTCAACTTTCCGGAACCTCAAATTTCCGTTTCCACTCTATCAAATCTTTCTGGACAGCTACCGTCAGTGTGACAATCATCAAACGACATCACCACAACTGCCGTCGCAGCTGACGTCATTTGACCGGCTGTTGCATATGGTCATTTCTACTAGACCAGTGTCTTGGACGTCGCAGGCGTGGTACTGGATTATGTCGGTGCCGCCGGTGACAGTTGCCTCGGTTCTTCCGGAGTGTTTGTCTGACGACTGGTCGGCCGGTTGTCGGAGACAAAGGAGGCTCGAGCACCTCGGCTGTGAAACATCATATATATTTTGTTAAAAGACAACAATTAACTAATCACTTAAAATAATGTGTTATCGGTACCGGCAGTGATGACACAACTTTTAATAATAACAACTGAACATAGAAAACGTCGAGTGCACCAAGGCACCCATGATGAAGATGCACTTACCATTTACAATACCCCAGAGTTAGCGAATTAATAATATAAATAATAATGATATGGCATGCTCTGTAGTGGCCGTATCCCCAACAGATTATATCACTATGTAGACTCACAGTGTCGAGCTAAACGACTACGATCGACTACCAGCCGAGAAAATAAACACTGACAGCACTCGATGCAATAAACAAAGACAATGTAGTGAGCTGGTATATCTGTGTGTTCCACACTGCCTGCGAAATAGGCCTGTCCAAGTATGTGGAACAGATGCAATGACCGCGTGCATCTGGTACGGGCATGCGGGACAATAAAGGACAATTCGGAGGGTCACTGGAGACTCTTGGGGACCCATTTAGAAACGCTTGGCGACCCAATTTTGGGTCGCGACCCAGGGGTTAAGAACCGCTGACGTAAATTATGCTAACTAATTGTTTTTAAACCTTTAACACCTAACATAACTGTGGTAGCTATTTCCAATCTGTTTTGCCCGGGGATATATAGACCCTCCCATGATGTACGTGTGTCATGGGTTTACCTAGTGGGTTATGCACCAAGTTCCTATACATTAATAGACAGAAAGCCAACAGCGCGCCTGGACACTGCCCACATCCTGCCATTATTATTCCTGGCTGATGTGAGCGTTCAGTCAATCAGCTAAAAATCTAGATACTATCTTGAGCAAATGAAGGAAATGAGCACAGCTCATATTTATTCCCATAAACCTATTAGCAACACGGCAAACCTATGTTCGTCATTCAGAACGGGTAAAATAAATCGGAGTGTTTCAATCACAATCAGATCTTTCCAAATCAACGAATGGGGACATCAGGTTGTGTCATGTGACTTCAGGTTGTTCAAGATGTCGTCCTTCATAGAATATTTAAGCACTGCTGTTTTCATTCGACGCCACAGTTGAACTCACTTAAAACCCAGATTATTGCAAACTGAACAATGCCGTTAGTAAATAACAAACATAATTATTATGATAGATTATGGGTAGGCCTAAACAAACGTATTTGGCCGTTGTATCTCAATGTTGTACTCAAGTTCGAATAAATTAATTTAATTGTATTCTAGGCGTTTTCTCCTAATTATCACCCCATGACAATAACTATATATCTGGTTTTGAAAGCCACGGTTTCAAGTCTTACGTAACGCTGTCATAAGGTAAAATCGTTATACACTGGCCCATGTTGTGATCACAGAAAACATCAAGATAAATAATGAGCACTTAATTAAATAATCATGTAAGTATCAGCCAGTGCTTAATACGACTTCAATACGGACATGTATGCAAGTGGCATACGAGACAGTTTAAGATCAGTTGAGAGCGATTCTCCTTCAATCTACTGGGCACGATTTCTGACATGACTGCTGGAAGACTCAAGACTCTCGCAGAGAAAATAATTGCATAATGTCACGTTCATCCTCTCCAATGTTTTCTCCGTCTATTCTATGATCAATGTGGCGCCGAAAATAGACCTAGGGCGTCCTACATAAACGTGTTTTTTCTGCTTAGCGGTATACAAGTACATAATGTGTTCGTGACCCACTTAAATGGCAGTAACTCAGGTCTTTCTGTTGGACTGTGTGTGTGTGTGTGTGTGTGTGTGTGTGTGTGTGTGTGAGTGCGTGAGTGCGTGCGTATAGTTTGTATGTGTGTGTGTGTCTGTGTGTGTGTGTGTGTGTGTGTGTGTGTGTGTGTGCCTGCATGCTTGCGAGGGTGTGTATGTGTATGCGTGTGTGTACGTGTGTGCGTGTGTGCGCGTGTGCGCGTGTGCGTTTGTGCGTGTGCGTCTGTGTGCATGCTGCGTGCGTGCGCGTGTGTATATAGTGCACGTACTGTGTGTATATATGCGCGTGTGCACGTTTGTATTCGCTCATCTGACGGCAACAGAATGCTGGAATGTATTAAAGAGTGAAATTAAGTGCATAGTCGATAAATTTGTACCCTTCAAAAAACAAGGAAAACGGTCCAAAAAGAAACACTTATCGAAAGAAGCCATTAGAAAAATTAAGTACAAACAAATGATGTGGAAGTCATACAGATGTACTGGAAATGATGAAGACTACAACAGTTATAAAGAAGCACTTAACCAAGCTACAGCTGAAATTAGAAATTCAAAGAGAAGCTATGAACAACAATTAGCTAGTAATATAAAACATGACAGCAAGAGTTTTTATGCGTATGTTCGAAGCAAACAGAAAGTTCAAGATAAAGTCGGTCCTCTAGAAGATAGTGCTGGAAATATAATATCAGAGGGATTCTTAATGGCAGAAGACCTGAATGAGTACTTTAGTTCAGTGTTTACCAGGGAAGATATTAGTTCACTGCCAGTACCAGAGGCTAAGTTCAAGGGGGCAGATTCAGACTACTTAGGACAATTAATTGTAACCCCGGAAATGGTAGGTAAGAAAATAAGGGCTATGAAGGATAATAAATCACCTGGAGTGGATGGTATTCCACCCAAACTACTATTGGAAATTGTAGAACAAATTAGCATACCGCTTGCAACAGTTTTCAATTTGTCATTAGAAGAGGGAGTGGTTCCTTTAGAATGGAAAGAAGCAAACATTATACCGTTATTCAAAAAAGGTTCGAGAAACAAGTCAGAGAACTATAGACCAGTGAGTTTAACATCAGTGATTTGTAAATTGTTAGAAAGACTAATTAAAGATCACATGGTGGATTTTCTTGTTAAACAAAACTTGATAAACCCATCTCAACATGGTTTTTTTAAAGCGAGGTCATGCTTAACAAATATGTTATGTTTTTTGGAAGACATCACTAAGTGGGTAGATGAGGGATCACCAGTAGATATTGTCTACTTAGATTTTCAAAAAGCTTTCGACAAAGTACCACATCAAAGATTACTGCTTAAACTAAAGGCCCATGGCATAGGAAATGGTATAATAAACTGGATAGAACAATGGTTGATTGACAGAAGACAACGTGTAGTAGTTGATGGGGAGGCTTCAAACTGGAAATCAGTATTGAGTGGGGTACCACAGGGATCAGTATTAGGTCCTATATTATTCTTAATATATATCAACGATTTGGATGATGAAATAATAAGCAAGGTGTTGAAATTTGCGGATGATACAAAAGTGTTTAGAAGGATTAAAAGTGATGGAGATAGACAGCATTTACAAGATGATCTTGACAGGTTGATCAAATGGTCTGAAAAGTGGCAAATGCTGTTCAATTTTGGGAAATGTAAATGCCTCCACACAGGACATGGGAACGAAGAGGTAGAATATACAATGGGGGTACTGTACTAAGTACTACTGTAAAAGAAAAGGACTTAGGGTTAACCATTAGTGCTGATATGAAGGTTTCAGAGCAGTGCGGAATTGCAGCTTCAAAGGGAAATCAAATCCTTGGATTAATTAGGCGAAACATAACGTATAAGGAAAAAGAGCTAATAATACCGCTGTACAAAACAATAGTTAGGCCTCATTTAGAATATTGTATTCAAGCGTGGAGGCCATATCGCAGGAAGGACATAGATATGCTAGAAAGAGTGCAGAGGAGAGCAACTAAAATGATACCAAAACTGAGGGATCTTAGTTACGAAATACGCCTAAAAAAATGCGGTTTAACAACACTAGAGACCAGGAGATTGAGAGGAGATCAGATAGAAGTGTTTAAAATATTGAAGGGTTATGAAAATATTGATAGAAATATTTTTTTCTCAGTTAAGAAAGATAGAAGGACTAGAGGACATGAACTTACATTGGCAAAGGAGCAGAGTAGATTGGATATAAGAAAGTTTTCATTTTCACAAAGGACTGTAAATGAATGGAACAGATTACCTGCTGATTGTGTGGGTGCTAGTAGCGTGAATATGTTTAAAAATAAAATCGACACACACCTCAGACGGGCGGGATACACATAGATAAAAGGGTCGGACTCTCGATAAGCCAAAGGGCTTCCTTGTCCACCTGCCACCTAGAGTTAATTCTCTGGGTGGCAATCTTGTTAAATCTTGTTAAATCTGTGTAAATAGCTAGAACAGCAGCAATCAACGCTAATGATGCCGATAGGACACACATTTTATGGTTGAGTTGAGATCCTTGAACAGAGACGCGTGTAATGAGGCTGCACCATTGCCCGATAAAAATAGTCTGAACGGAATTGATGACTTGCGTCTCCTCCTGGACGTTGCTTGATCGTCGAACATTTTTTCAGCACCTACATGTGCTATCACCTTCTCTGAATGGAATCATATAGGCGAGAAAAAAGTACCATCTACTAACTGTAGCTAAGCAACTGCAGCTTGGAGTTGCATTGAACAGAAGAAGTTTCATCAGCGCTCGGGAACCTGCGCCCCTTCGATTGAGAGGTACACGTGGAACAACTGTTATATTGCCATACAGTGAACCATGAGGACGTAACATTTTAGTTATTACAGCGCCAAAACAAATTCGGCTGCGGAAACAAGAGTAATAGACTGGATTATAGAAATGCCGTGTTTTTGGAGTAGATGTGGCGACTGTGAATTCCGTTCGTGCTCGTGGCCTAAACCACCGGCAACTCCAGTCCTTGCTTTCCAATGTAAATGCGCAGTACTAAGACCTCACCTATTGCTACGAAGTGCGCTGGCTGAGCTGAGTTGAGCCATGTGCGCCGCGTGTAGGAGCTGAGACAACGGATTAGCTAGTTAATGGAACAGAGGATGCAGATTTACCAGAATTCGCTGAACCCCACATTGATGTACAATTTTGCATTTTTGTCGACTTCACGGCGCATGTCATCAAATTCGTCTCCATTTTCGAAATCATGATTCTACTGTTCAAGACACAACTGTAGAACGCCAAAAACGTGCACTTCTCAAAACCCCAGGATAAATCCCCGATAGTCCGGAAACGTACGGAGTGTTCAGAGTGATGAGACGGGGATAGCAGACAGCTTTGGCCATCTCAGGACTTGCAACTCGGAGTTGTTCTTATTTTCCAACCCGTTCTTGGTGGAAGGCGACAATGCGTCATTAGCTGTACATATGGAGCTCATCGGTGCGGCTCTATAACACCCAAAACGTCCTCCGATGAATTTGTATTCTGGTCTGATCAAACACGCCAAGCGCATATTAACAATCTGTTTGGCACACGTATGGGTCTATGTCTGTGTGAGCAACTGTTTTCGAAGACGACCTTCGTGAAATTAAAAACGAGGACGCAGCTAAGCCACGGACGGACATTTAGATGACACGGTTAAGCTACGATTCCATATTTGGGCTCAGCACACTGTTAGTTTTCCCATTGGCGACCATGTTGACGTTTTGTGTGATCATAAAAAACCTGACCTATAAAGTTTCTTAAACTTCTCACCTGCTGTTATTATCATTTCATTGACATGCTGGTCGAGTTTAGTCAAAATCTAATATTTCTAGCTCTTGTAAAATGCCTGTATGTGTGACACCCGTCAATATTTACGAATGGATGCAGGCAGTAATCCGGCTAAACGGTCAACTAGCCAAATTGCTGCCAAATACCCTTCCGCTTAATAAAATCAGCTACCAATGCACCATTTTACTGGCAACAGCTTCTACAATCAAACCGGGAAATCTGACTACTCAAATGCACTTATGTCAGAGCAGGTGAATTTAGTAAAAAAAATCATTTCTCAAAAATAAATTGCACTTTTTCGTATGTCACCAAGCAGGAAGTCCAACAGTGTTCTGACCCCAAATGGACATGGTGATTTTGGAGAAAAATTTCGAAAACAACACACTTTGTAGGCACCCATGTTACAAGCACTTTGCAATTTTATTTTTGGTAATCCCTCCACGTGTTTGTGTTTTATGCACATTTCAAAGGTGCCACCAAACTTGGCAAGGCACAGAAAAATCAGCACTTCGCTGTTGGACAATTTGTAATCCAGCTGGCGTTCACGTTCTCATGTGGCACTATGAACTCCTGATACAGTTTTCCAGAAAGTCCAATAAATGTTTTATAAGAAAATCCATTACAGCCAGTTGTTATGTTTCATTCAAATGTATATTGATTGTTTGACCTTGTGCCCTATTTACAAAGGTAAACATAAAAAAGTCACCTTAGGGTGTGAATTCCTCAAAGGCCAGACTCTCAAGCAGTTCAATTACATAATATTACACAGCTTTATTAGCAGACATTCAGAAAACAATGCCACTTGCTTGATTGGCCAGAAGGTCCAGTCAGTAGACATATCTGATAACAGGCTCGGGCTTTGGCCGACTCCAGCTAATCACTGTCCTCAGACTTCATTAGGGTCAGTGACAACATATTCACGTGTGTTTAATTAGCTGAAGTAAACAAAAAACGATTATAGTGCACTTGGCGGTGAACCAGGCTTTACACAGTCAAGACCCCTTTAGAGACTTCCAACTGCACCCCTCCTTGAGTGTCCTCAAAACACCCAACTGCCCCCTCCTTGAGACCTCGAGCGAAACTAGTTTGCCTCAGCGGGGTGGGGGCATACGCATCCATCACTCTCACAGCCTAATGTGTCGCACACTGACCTAGTCAAGTCACTTATATGGCCCTCTATTCAAAAAGGTTGCCGGTGTACCGGTGTACCGGTGTACCGGTCTGGAAGTAGGTTCTGGTCTGAGAGTAAGTTCCGGTTCCGTTTTGCGTATTGCGCATGCGCTTGTACATTTCAAAGGTTAGCGCCTACTTTCGGCCCGCAGCTGTACGGTCTGGAAGTAAGTTCCGGTCTAAGAGTAAGTTCCGGTTCCGTTTTGTGTATACACCGTACATGTCAAAGGTTAGCGCCTATTTTGACCAGCTTAAACACGGTGTTTGCCGAAACTATGCCTGACCCAATTATATTATAGTTTACGTTAATGATACGGTTACTTTTGTAATTGTTAGTATACACAACGAAACCTCATAATTAGCATAACTTATAATTATTTGCAAAAAAAAATTGTTTTATTTTAATGTCATTGTCTCAGAGCGCATAACTTGTAATTATTTGAAAAAAGTGTTATTTTTGTGTCATTGTCTCAGGGAGAGTTGTGTATATTACGACTTCGTCACAGAGAGGAGCAGCTTTCAGCGCTGTTTATACGGACAGCGGGTTTTGTGGTAAACACAAATCTCCACATTTTAAATGACACACACACACCTCCGTCAGTTTGGAATGTATATGAAGCTGGAATTGCGTATGTAATCTAGCAGGCCCATTGGGGGTGGTTCGTAAATTTAGATTTTAAAACATTCGTCGGAGGTGGGGATCTTGGGGGTAACATGTATAAATGACACATATCTCTATCAATTTGACATGTATGAAGCTGACATTTTGTGTGTGATCTACTTGTAAGTCAGATGTGCCTGTAGACAGTGCAGTCACGCGCAGATGTACGTTCATTGTTCAGCACCTTAGGGGGGGGACAAGTAGATCAGTGGAGTAACGGTCGCTACAGCAAACGAAATATGATAATATAACTCAGTCGCCGCGTGCGTCGAGCAAGGGTGGGAGTTGATCGGTCAGCTGAGGTCACGTTGCTCACCGGAATGTAACTCAGTCGCCGCATAATTCTGGCATGGGGTCAAAGTTGATCGATCAGCTGAGGTCACGTTGTTCACCGCGAGTCGCATTTAGTGTACTGCGCCTGCGCTAGTATGCGCAATACACAAAACGGAACCGGAACTTACTCTCAGACCGAAACCTCCTTGACCGATCAACTTTGACCCTTGCTCGACGCACGCGGCGACTGAGTTACATAATTAATAAGTTTTCGTTTGCTGTAGCGACCTTTACTCCACTGACCTACTTGCCCCCCTACGGTTCTGAACATCTGCGCGTGACTACACTGTCTACAGGCACATCTGACTTATAACTACATCACATTTAAATGTCAGCTTCATACATGCCAAATTGACAGAGATATGTGTAATTTATAACTTGTTACCCCCCAGGATCCCTACCCCCGACGAATTTTAAACAATCTAAATCTTTGAACCACCCCCAATGGGCCTGCTAGATTACATACACAATTGACTCACAATATGGCTCTATTTCAAAGTTAAATAAGGAATTCGTCAACAACAAAACATAAATGCAAACTGGTTTTCCGTTAACCTTACTCAGATATATTCAATCATAATTTATCTTATTACTTATTTATAGTGGGGGCAGTATGAGTCCTAATTCTGTGGTGGGTGCCAAACATAATATATATAAAATATATGTCTATATATGTAATTGAATATGGACTCCGGTAGAATATGGAATCTGGGTCCATAATCTATGGGGTCTATTTTCTATATGTATCATAGAATATGGACCCCCATAGAAAATGTACCCCGGGTCCATAATCTATGGGGGTCCATATTCTATAACATATATAGAAAATGGATCCCCATATACTATGGACCCTGGCTATATTTTCTATGGGGGTCCATATTCGATGACACATAAAGGAATGGACCCCCATATATTATGGACCCCCATCCGGGTCAAAATTCTATAGGGTTGGTCCATATTCTATAGGGAAAATGGACCCGGGATCTTTTTACCAATGGGTCCATTTTCTACATGACACCGGCACCACGCCTTTGGAACGATCTGCCTTTGTATATCCGTCTCAGTGACTTTCTCGAACTGTTAAAATCTCAGCTGAAGACACATCTTTATAAGACAACAATTGAATATTATTTATAAAATATTTTCATTCTAACTATTACATATTGTCACTACATGGTTTATTTTATACTGCATCTTAATTATTAATTTAATTTAATTACTTGGTTGATTTTAAGAGTAAATAATTTAATTTTAGATAGTTAAGGATAGTCAATATTTAGCCAATACTTTACATTATTTATATACAAATGTATATTTTTAAATTGTTCGTAAATATATATATATATATTGTTACCTCTTTTACACGCATATGCCCAAAATATGTATTTTGTTTCCTTTTAATATATACCATACATAGGTTGCAAAATATAGTATAAGTTTAAATATATGTTAACGCCAAGATAATGACACGGATCGCATATCCCCAGGTGGGGGCCGTCTTGCCTCGTGGCATGGAGCAAGACGGTTTTAGGGGGTACTCCTATTATTTTTCACATGCATCTCATCTGGTTTGTTTATTAATTGAAAATAATTTCCCTATGGATAATGCATATACATTTGTATGTAATAAGAACATGTTAGCATAGTGCCTGGCTGTGTAATCTGAACGTATTCCCGAGGGGTCGTACTGCCCCGGGCTACCCTACTGGTCTTACTACTTCATCTTCCCAATTTGACCAGCGCTGACTGTATTATAGATTTACCCTTAAACGTACGTAAACGAAACTGAACTACATAATCCGTCTTGTGTGGCTACAACATAGTTAGTATACAAAGAGAGGTGCGGTATGGTGTAGTGATTAGTACATCCGCCTCCCATGCCAGTTATGAATTCAAGGCTCGGACAGGTCGAAGTACGTTTTGTGTAACAACTTAATTTGGCTCTCAACATTGGGGTTGTCATACCCTTCATGACTCGGATGTCATGTTAATGTGTGTCTTGTCAAACTTTAGGACGCAAAAGAATCGTCCTTTGTTTACTGTCCAGGCCGAACGAAATACGGCATGACGAAGATAAGCACAATACGTCTCCCTGCTTGTTCGTGCTGTCGTATCTCTTCAGCAAGGGAACACTGTAAAGACAATTTATCTTAACAAAAACACATTTGGCTTCTGCGCCGTTACCGATAATTGTAAGCTTAATTATTTTGTATATCTTCCGCTAGGCCAACAACAAGACCAGCAGCAATGTTCAGTCGGTATATCCGTTGGTTTCCATTCTGTGTGCGTATGTATACTTTATACAGGGGGGAGCCAGGGGATAGTGCCCGAACTGGTGTACTCAGTACAAATTACTGCAAATTGAAAACGAAGTGTGCCTTTAAATTTTGACATTTTGCATCTATATGTAGCATATTAATTTATCCTAAACGGTCCAATAGTGTTTTTTTGATACAGCCTCTAAAAATTGAGGAGTACGCCGAAACGGCATGTCTTTTTATTTTTTACATCTTATATCACTGATTTGAACTATTATACATGGCTTTTATACCTTATTTAACGCGTCTATTTTATGTTTTATCTTCTGACAAAGGCTGATTAGTTTACCGAAACCTCACAAGAACATCATATCATATATGATATTGCGACAAGCCCCCTCAATGCCAGCACAGAAAGGTCGGTTTGGCGATAATCTTCTGATAAAGGCTGACAAGACTTCACTGGACCATCATATTCTAATCACGATGTATACAGACTAGTTAGTTAATTGGACGCTGCCAAGTGGTCGACACAACAAGAGGTAGACGCACTAAACAAACAGGCCTTAACATTGTTCGGTTGCAACCCAACGTCCGGTCGGGAAATTTGATTGACGACACGTGCATTCAAAGAGCTAAATTGTGTGAAAAATAATGAAATAAATAATGAAAACATTACATGTGTGCCTATTTAATAGACATAGCATAAATAAATGAAAAGGAGAATTTTTTTAGTTTTTAGTAAACTAGTAGTTATAATATATTATATCTGTCCGGGTCTTCCTCATATACAATATATAAAAAGTAAAATAGCTAGAGCTATTGGAGTTTTAAGTAAAGCTAGAAAACCGCTCTCAACAGGTCATCCCTTGTGATAAAATACCATGCATTTTTACACCCTAATCTAACATATTGTATTAAAGTTTAGGGAGGAGCATATGACACTTATTTTACTCCTTTAATCAAATTATAAAAATGTGCAATTCGTTTAATTATGTCAGTCTTTATACGAATACACGGCTGTTTATTAATAAAATTGTCAAGAATATGTTTCCGTCGGTTACAACAAGTAGGTTTAATAAAAATAACGAAATCCACTAATACATGACACGCCATGTTAGGCTATTGCATGTAGGCCTACTGATTTCAAAATCCAACGAATTATACAAACGCTATTAGACATTGAGGTGTGGTAAAACAGTGGATTGTTCTTTTGCTTTGTAACATTGAAATGTCAACTCACACGCACCGGGAAAACGTACACGCACGCACGCACGCACGCACGCACGCACGCACGCACGCACGCACGCACGCATTATTGTCCATGTTGTAACACCAATATGCCCCAATTTACCATGTTCATCAGAGTCTTGCGGAAGTCTCTCAGCGCGTAGCAGTAGAGCAGGAAGTTGACGGCGAAATTGACCGCGAGCATCGTATTCGTGATGACGATCGTCAGCATGAAGCGGTAGTACCCCTTGTGGGACCAATCTTGCACGACGTCCTCAATGAACTTAAACACCATGGCTGGGCAGACGAGGACGAAGAAGAGACATACGATCAACGCGAACGTCACTGTCGTGCTGTTGAGGAGCGGGTTTCGCCGGGAGTTCTCGACGTTTTTCGTGTTGGTGAAGCGAGCCTGGCTGTGGTAGATAACAACGAGGAAGCGCACGTTGCAGAAGGCTAGCGTCACAAACGGGATAAAGATCCCGAAGATGCTCCACACGATGATGTAAACGAACTTGAAGGTCGCAGCGTCTGTCATCGGACCTGGCATAAGCATGTATGTTGTGTTTGACAACGAGACGTAATACTCGAAGAAGAAGGGGATGTTGAAGACGACGCTGAATAGGAAGACGAAAGCACAGTGTACAGTGGTTCTGGCAGCACTGGCGGTCTGTCGCGCCTGAAACGGATGACTGACAGCCATGTAGCGCTCCACCGCGATAGTCACTGTCTGCCATGTACTACTGAACTGGAACGTGTTCAGTAGCGCCGTCTTATACACACTGTAGTAGAACGAGGCGCATTTGAACGGTAACAGGAAGTACGTCATCAAACCGGTGAAACAATACATCATGTCTGACACCGCGAGGAACATCAATCCCGTCGTCGCCGCCTTCTCGATGTCGCTCTTCCCGTGGCGCATGCTCTGTCGTGTGAACACCCCGAGGTTCACCACGTTTCCGGTGATGCCCATCGCGTAGATAAACGGATGTAGTATGGCGCAATATTGCTCGACGTTCCTGTAGTTCAACTCTTCCGGTGTAATGTTATTCACGCCGTCGTTGTAACACACGGTTGTATTGTTCAGCGCCATTGCGCATCGTCACTATCTTTTTTTCAAATGTTCTTTTTGTCACTCACTTTGTGGTAGTCTCAACCCGAACGCATTCCCGTCGTGAGAAGATGACGAATTGTTACAAGTTCCTCACTACACCGACAGTGCGTGCGACTGAATAAGGTACACAAGAAACACCATCATAACGTAGACTTCGTTCAGTTACGTCGACGAAAACGCGTTTCATTTTCTCAACTCCAGCGTATTTATAACGAGACACGTGCGGAAATTCGAAACGTACATTGTCCGCGAATCCCGACGACTTTCCGTCACACACAACAACGAGCTAGCTCTATAACTAACTAATTTTGATGTCTACATGGGTGAGATTATGTCACGCGACCGAAAGCCACAGTCTTAATGGATTCACATCGCGTGGGCATTGAAAGCTGACTTCAAACATCCGTGTACTCACTACGCGTGTTGCCAGCCCAGCGCTCGCCCCGCTAGATCAACATTGAGTGAACCACTGGCGGGAGAATGTTGACGTGTCTCGCTCGCCGCTATAGCAACAGCCACCCCACGCCACTGTATGGGGCGCCGTGATTGCATCGCGTGTTAGTAGGCGTTTATATTTACAGTTTACTTCTGCGTCCTCGGGCGAAATTGTAATTATAGCTTGCGGTATAGCATCGTCATCAATATTGTTTTATTTTTACTTCGCCGCAACGCCTAACCGAATTGCGTCGCCTAACAGAATAACATCGAAAACAGGGCGAAATAGTCGATGATGTTCTCAATAAAGTCTGCGCAGAAAGTTGAAGTTTTGTAATTTGACACAAGGTGGCACTTCCTTTATATCGTACGATTTCGACAGTGTTTGAAGGATATTACGCTAATGCATTTCATACCATTGATAACAAGGAGCCAGAGAATACCATAGATAGGTATTATGGCAGTATATGCATTACTGTATGTGAAAGTGTACTTGAATGCTTTAACATGGAGTAAATCGAAAAAGGCACTGATTTTCACCCAATGTTCGCATGGCGCATTTTCCACACATCAAACAATTTTGACTTGCGAAATGAATACCTTAGGCCAAATGACGTCTGCATTTGAAATGTCACTAGACATTTCAAACTAATGCAAGATTTGGCAAAAACATTGATTATTTGTCTCGCGTGCATCTGGTACGGGCAAGCGGGACAATAAAGGACAATTCGGAGGGTCACTGGAGACTCTTGGGGACCCATTTAGAAAGGCTTGGCGACCCAATTTTGGGTCGCGACCCAGTGGTTAAGAACCGCTGACGTAAATTATGCTAACTAATTCTTTTTAAACCTTTAACTCCTAACATAACTGTGGTAGCTATTTCCAATCTGTTTTGCCCGGAGACATATAGACCCTCCCATGATGTACGTGTGTCGTGGGTTTACCCAGTGGGTTATGAACCAAGTTCCTATGCATTAATAGACCGAAAGCCAACAGCGCGCCTGGACACTGGCCACACCCTGCCATTATTATTCCTGGCCGATGTGAGCGTTCAGTCAATCAGCTAAAAATCTAGATATTATCTTGAGCAAATGAAGGAAATGAGCACAGCTCATATTTATTCCCATAAACTTATTAGCAACACGGCAAACCTATGTTCGTCATTCAGAACGGATAAAATAAATCGGAGTGTTTCATTCAGAATCAGATCTTTCCAAATCAACGAATGGGGACAGAGGTTGTTCCTCCATAGAAGATTTAAGCACTGCTGTTTTCAATCGACGCCACGGTTGAACTCACTTAAAATCCAGATTATTGCAAACTGAACATTGCCGTTAGTAAATAACAAACATAATTATTATGATAGATTATGTGTAGGCCTAAACAAACGTATTTGACCGTTGTATCTCAATGTTGTACTCAAGTTCGAATAAATTAATTTAATTGTATTCTACGCGTTTTCTCCTAATTATCACCCCATGACAATAACTATATATCTGGTTTTGAAAGCCACGGTTTCAAGTCTTACGCAACGCTGTCATAAGGTAAAATCATTATACACTGGCCCATGTTGTGATCACAGAAAACACCATGATAAATAATGAGCACTTAATTAAATAATCATGTAAGTATCAGCCAGTGCTTAATACGGACATGTATGCAAGTGGCATACGAGACAATCTAAGATCAGTTGAGAGCGATTCTCCTTCAGTCTACTGGGCACGATTTCTGATATGACCGCTGGAAGACTCAAGACTATCGCAAAGAAAATAATTGCATAATGTCACGTTCATCCTCTCCGATGTTTTCTCCGCTAATTCTATGATTAATGTGGCGCCGAAAATAGACCTAGGGCGTCCTACATAAACGTGTTTTTCTGCTTAGCTGTATACAAGTATATAATGTGTTCGTGACCCAGATAAATGGCAGTAACTCAGGTCTTTCTGTTGGACTGTGTGTGTGTGTGTGTGTGTGTGTGTGTGTGTGTGTGTGTGTGTGTGTGTGTGTGTGTGTGTGTGTGAGTGCGTGAGTGCGTGCGTATAGTTTGTATATGTGCGTGTGCCTGCATGCTTGCGAGGGTGTGTATGTGTATGCGTTTGTGTACGTGTGTGCGTGTGTGCGCGTGTGCGCGTGTGCACGTGTGCGTTTGTGCGTGTGCGGTTTTGTGCATGCTGCGTGCGTGCGCGCGCGTATGTATATAGTGCACGTACTGTGTGTATATATGCGTGTGCGCACGTTTGTATTCGCTCATCTGTGTAAATAGCTAGAACAGCAGCAATCAACGCTAATGATGCCGATAGGAAACACAGTTTATTGTTGAGTTGACATCCGTGAACAGAGACGCGTGTAATGAGGCCGCGCCATTGCCCGATAAAATAGTCTGAACGGAATTGAAGACTTGCGTCACCTCATGGACGTTGCTTGATCGTCGAACATTTTTTCAGCACCTGCATTTGCTATAACCTTCTCTGAATGGAATCATATAGGCGAGAGAAAAGTACCATCTACTAACTGTAGCTAAGCAACTGCAGCTTGGAGTTGCATTGAACAGAAGAAGTTTCATCAGCGCTCGGGAACCTGCGCCCCTTCGATTGAGAGGTACACGTGGAACAACTGTTATATTGCCATACAGTGAACCATGAGGACGTAATATTTTAGTTGTTACAGCGCCAAACAAATTCGGCTGCGGAAACAAGAGTAATAGACTGGATTATAGAAATGCCGTGTTTTTGGAGTAGATGTGGCGACTGTGAATTCCGTTCGTGCTCGTGGCCTAAACCACCGGCAACTCCAGTCCTTTCTTTCCAATGTAAATGCGCAGTACTAAGACCTCACCTGTTTCTGCGAAGTGCGCTGGCTGAGCTGAGTTGAGCCATGCGCGCCGCGTGTAGGAGCTGAGACAACGGATTAGCTAGTTAATGGAACAGAGGATGCAGATTTACCAGAATTCGCTGAACCCCACATTGATGTACAATTTTGCATTTTTGTCGACTTCACGGCGCATGTCATCAAGTTTGTCTCCATTTTCGAAATCATGATGCTACTGTTGAAGGCACAACTGTACAACGCCAAAAACGTGCACTTCTCAATACCCCAGGATAAATCCCCGACAGTCCGGAAACGTACGGAGTGTTCAGAGTGATGAGACGGGGATAGCAGACAGCTTTGGCGATCTCAGGACTTGCAACTCGGAGTTGTTCTTATTTTCCAACCCGTTCTTGGTGGAAGGCGACAATGCGTCATTAGCTGTACATATGGAACTCATCGGTGCGGCTCTATAACACCTAAAACGTCCTCCGATGAATTTGTATTCTGTTCTGATCAAACACGCCAAGCGCATATTAACAATCTGCTTGGCACACGTATGGTTCTACGTCTGTGTGAGCAACTGTTTTCGAAGACGACCTTCGTGAAATTAAAAACGAGGACGCAGCTAAGCCACGGACGGACATTTAGATGACACGGTTAAGCTACGATTCCATATTTGGGCTCAGCACACTGTTAGTTTCCCATTGGCGACCATGTTGACGTTTTGTGTGATCATAAAAAACCTGACCTATAAAGTTTCTTAAACTTCTCACCTGCTGTTATTATCATTTCATTGACATGCTGGTCGAGTTTAGTCAAAATCTAATATTTCTAGCTCTCGTAAAATGCCTGTATGTGTGACACCCGTCAATATTTACGAATGGATGCAGGCAGTAATCCAGCTAAACGGTCAACTAGCCAAATTGCTGCCAAATACCCTTCCGCTTAATAAAATTAGCTACCAATGCACCATTTTACTGTCAACAGTAAATAAAACCGGGAAATCTGACTACTCAAATGAACTTATGTCAGAGCAGGTGAATTTTGTAAAAAAAATCATTTCTCAAAAATAAATTGCACATTTTCGTATGTAACCAAGCAGGAAGTCTAACAGTGTCCTGACCCCAAATTGACATGGTGATTTTTGAGAAAAATGTCGAAAACAACACACTTTGTAGGCACCCATGTTACAAGCACTCTGCAATTTTATTTTTGGTAATCCCTCCACGTGTTTGTGTTTTATGCACATTTCAAAGGTGCCACCAAACTTGGCAAGGCACAGAAAAATCAGCATTTCGCTGTTGGACAATTTGTAATCCAGCTGGCGTTCACGTTCTCATGTGGCACTATGAACTCCTGATACAGTTTTCCAGAAAGTTCAATAAATGTTTTATAAGAACATCCATTACAGCCAGTTGTTATGTTTCATTCAAATGTATATTGATTGTTTGACCTTGTGCCCTCTTTACAAAGGTAAACATAAAAAAGTCACCTTAGGGTGTGAATTCCTCAAAGGCCAGACTCTCAAGCAGTTCAATTACATAATATTACACAGCTTTATTAGCAGACATTCAGAAAACAATGCCACTTGCTTGATTGGCCAGAAGGTCCAGTCAGTAGACATATCTGATAACAGGCTCGGGCTTTGGCCGACTCCAGCTAATCACTGTCCTCAGACTTCATTAGGGTCAGTGACAACATATTCACGTGTGTTTAATTAGCTGAAGTAAACAAAAAACGATTATAGTGCATTTGGCGGTGAACCAGGCTTTACACTAGTCAAGACCCCTTTAGAGACTTCCAACTGCACCCCTCCTTGAGTGTCCTCAAAACACCCAACTGCCCCTTCCTTGAGACCTCGAGCGAAACTAGTTTGCCTCAGCGGGGTGGGGGCATACGCATCCATCACTCTCACAGCCTAATGTGTCGCACACTGACCTAGTCAAGTCACTTATATGGCCCTCTATTCAAAAAGGTTGCCGGTGTACCGGTGTACCGGTGTACCGGTGTACCGGTCTGGAAGTAGGTTCTGGTCTGAGAGTAAGTTCCGGTTCCGTTTTGCGTATTGCGCATGCGCTTGTACATTTCAAAGGTTAGCGCCTACTTTCGGCCCGCAGCTGTACGGTCTGGAAGTAAGTTCCGGTCTAAGAGTAAGTTCCGGTTCCGTTTTGTGTATACACCGTACATGTCAAAGGTTAGCGCCTATTTTGACCAGCTTAAACACGGTGTTTGCCGAAACTATGCCTGACCCAATTATATTATAGTTTACGTTAATGATACGGTTACTTTTGTAATTGTTAGTATACACAACGAAACCTCATAATTAGCATAACTTATAATTATTTGCAAAAAAAAATTGTTTTATTTTAATGTCATTGTCTCAGAGCGCATAACTTGTAATTATTTGAAAAAAGTGTTATTTTTGTGTCATTGTCTCAGGGAGAGTTGTGTATATTACGACTTCGTCACAGAGAGGAGCAGCTTTCAGCGCTGTTTATACGGACAGCGGGTTTTGTGGTAAACACAAATCTCCACATTTTAAATGACACACACACACCTCCGTCAGTTTGGAATGTATATGAAGCTGGAATTACGTATGTAATCTAGCAGGCCCATTGGGGGTGGTTCGTAAATTTAGATTTTAAAACATTCGTCGGAGGTGGGGATCCTGGGGGTAACATGTATAAATGACACATATCTCTATCAATTTGACATGTATGAAGCTGACATTTTGTGTGTGATCTACTTGTAAGTCAGAAGTGCCTGTAGACAGTGCAGTCACGCGCAGATGTACGTTCATTGTTCAGCACCGTAGGGGGGGGGGGCAAGTAGGTCACTGGAGTAACGGTCGCTACAGCAAACGAAATATGATAATATAACTCAGTCGCCGCGTGCGTCGAGCAAGGGTGGGAGTTGATCGGTCAGCTGAGGTCACGTTGCTCACCGCAATGTAGCTCAGTCGCCGCATACTTCTGGCATGGGGTCAAAGTTGATCGATCAGCTGAGGTCACGTTGTTCACCGCGAGTCGCATTTAGTGTACTGCGCCTGCGCGAGTATGCGCAATACACAAAACGGAACCGGAACTTACCCTCAGACCGAAACCTGCTTGACCGATCAACTTTGACCCTTGCTCGACGCACGCGGCGACTGAGTTACATAATTAATCAGTTTTCGTTTGCTGTAGCGACCTTTACTCCACTGACCTACTTGCCCCCCTACGGTTCTGAACATCTGCGCGTGTCTACAGGCACATCTGACTTATAACTACATCACATTTAAATGTCAGCTTCATACATGCCAAATTGACAGAGATATGTGTAATTTATAACTTGTTACCCCCCAGGATCCCTACCCCCGACGAATTTAAAAAAATCTAAATCTTTGAACCACCCCCAATGGGCCTGCTAGATTACGTTCACAATTGACTCACAATATGGCTCTATTTCAAAGTTAAATCAGGAATTCGTCAACAACAAAACATAAATGCAAACTGGTTTTCCGTTAACCTTACTCAGATATATTCAATCATAATTTATCTTATTACTTATTTATAGTGGGGACAGTATGAGTCCTAATTCTGTGGTGGGTGCTAAGCATAATATATATAAAATATATGTCTATATATGTAATTGAATATGGACTCCGGTAGAATATGGAATCTGGGTCCATAATCTATGGGGTCTATTTTCTATATGTATCATAGAATATGGACCCCCATAGAAAATGTACCCCGGGTCCATAATCTATGGGGGTCCATATTCTATGACATATATAGAAAATGGATCCCCATATACTATGGACCCTGGCTATATTTTCTATGGGGGTCCATATTCGATGACACATAAAGGAATGGACCCCCATATATTATGGACCCCCATCCGGGTCAAAATTCTATAGGGTTGGTCCATATTCTATAGGGAAAATGGACCCGGGGTCTTTTTACCAATGGGTCCATTTTCTACATGACACCGGCACCACGCCTTTGGAACGATCTGCCTTTGTATATCCGTCTCAGTGACTCTCTCGAACTGTTAAAATCTCAGCTGAAGACACATCTTTATAAGACAACAATTGAATATTATTTATACAATATTTTCATTCTAACTATTACATATCGTCACTACATGGTTTATTTTATACTGCATCTTAATTATTAATTTAATTTAATTACTTGGTTGATTTTAAAAGAGTAAATAATTTAATTTTAGATAGTTAAGGATAGTCAATATTTAGCCAATACTTTACATTATTTATATACAAATGTATATTTTTAAATTGTTCGTAAATATATATATATATATATATATATATTGTTACCTCTTTTACACGCATATGCCCAAAATATGTATTTTGTTTCCTTTTAATATATACCATACATCGGTTGCAAAATATAGTATAAGTTTAAATATATGTTAACGCCAAGATAATGACACGGATCGCATATCCCCAGGTGGGGGCCGTCTTGCCTCGTGGCATGGAGCAAGTCGGTTTTAGGGGGTACTCCTATTATTTTTCACATGCATCTCATCTGGTTTGTTTATTAATTGAAAATAATTTCCCTATGGATAATGCATATACATTTGTATGTAATAAGAACATGTTAGCATAGTGCCTGGCTGTGTAATCTGAACGTATTCCCCAGAGGGGTCGTACTGCCCCGGGCTACCCTACTGGTCTTACTACTTCATCTTCCCAATTTGACCAGCGCTGACTGTATTATAGATTTACCCTTAAACGTACGTAAACGAAACTGAACTACATAATCCGTCTTGTGTGGCTACAACATAGTTAGTATACAAAGAGAGGTGCGGTATGGTGTAGTGATTAGTACATCCGCCTCCCATGCCAGTTATGAATTCAAGGCTCGGACAGGTCGAAGTACGTTTTGTGTAACAACTTAATTTGGCTCTCAACATTGGGGTTGTCATACCCTTCATGACTCGGATGTCATGTTAATGTGTGTCTTGTCAACTTTAGGACGCAAAAGATTCGTCCTTTGTTTACTGTCCAGGCCGAACGAAATACGGCATGACGAAGATAAGCACAATACGTCTCCCTGCTTGTTCGTGCTGTCGTATCGCTTCAGCAAGGGAACACTGTAAAGACAATTTATCTTAACAAAACCACATTTGGCTTCTGCGCCGTTACCGATAATTGTAAGCTTAATTATTTTGTACATCTTCCGCTAGGCCAACAACAAGACCAGCAGCAATGTTCAGTCGGTATATCCGTTGGTTTCCATTCTGTGTGCGTATGTATACTTTATACAGGGGGGAGCCAGGGGATAGTGCCCGAACTGGTGTACTCAGTACAAATTACTGCAAATTGAAAACGAAGTGTACCTTTAAATTTTGACATTTTGCATCTATATGTAGCATATTAATTTATCCTAAACGGTCCAATAGTGTTTTTTTGATACAGCCTCTCAAAATTGAGGAGTACGCCGAAACGGCATGTCTTTTTATTTTTTACATCTTATATCACTGATTTGAACTATTATACATGGCTTTTATACCTTATTTAACGCGTCTATTTTATGTTTGATCTTCTGACAAAGGCTGATTAGTTTACCGAAACCTCACAAGAACATCATATCATATATGATATTGCGACAAGCCCCCTCAATGCCAGCACAGAAAGGTCGGTTTGGCGATAATCTTCTGATAAAGGCTGACAAGACTTCACTGGACCATCATATTCTAATCACGATGTATACAGACTAGTTAGTTAATTGGACGCTGCCAAGTGGTCGACACAACAAGAGGTAGACGCACTAAACAAACATGCCTTAACATTGTTCGGTTGCAACCCAACGTCCGGTCGGGAAATTTGCTTGACGACACGTGCATTCAAAGAGCTAAATTGTGTGAAAAATAATGAAATAAATAATGAAAACGTTACATGTGTGCCTATTTAATAGACATAGCATAAATAAATGAAAAGGAGAATTTTTTTAGTTTTTAGTAAACTAGTAGTTATAATATATTATATCTGTCCGGGTCTTCCTCATATACAATATATAAAAAGTAAAATAGCTAGAGCTATTGGAGTTTTGAGTAAAGCTAGAAAACCGCTCTCAACAGGTCATCCCTTGTGATATAATACCATGCATTTTTACACCCTAATCTAGAATATTGTATTAAAGTTTAGGGAGGAGCATATGACACATATTTTACTCCTTTAATCAAATTATAAAAATGTGCAATTCGTTTAATTATGTCAGTCTTTATACGAATACACGGCTGTTTATTAATAAAATTGTCAAGAATGTGTTTCCGTCGGTTACAACAAGTAGGTTTAATAAAAATAACGAAATCCACTAATACATGACACGCCATGTTAGGCTATTGCATGTAGGCCTACTGATTTCAAAATCCAACGAATTATACAAACGCTATTAGACATTGAGGTGTGGTAAAACAGTGGATTGTTCTTTTGCTTTGTAACATTGAAATGTCAACTCACACGCACCGGGAAAACGTACACGCACGCACGCACGCACGCACGCACGCACTATTGTCCATGTTGTAACAACAATATGCCCCAATTTACCATGTTCATCAGAGTCTTGCGGAAGTCTCTCAGCGCGTAGCAGTAGAGCAGGAAGTTGACGGCGAAATTGACCGCGAGCATCGTATTCGTGATGACGATCGTCAGCATGAAGCGGTAGTACCCCTTGTGGGACCAATCTTGCACGACGTCCTCAATGAACTTAAACACCATGGCTGGGCAGACGAGGACGAAGAAGAGACATACGATCAACGCGAACGTCACTGTCGTGCTGTTGAGGAGCGGGTTTCGCCGGGAGTTCTCGACGTTTTTCGTGTTGGTGAAGCGAGCCTGGCTGTGGTAGATAACAACGAGGAAGCGCACGTTGCAGAAGGCTAGCGTCACAAACGGGATAAAGATCCCGAAGATGCTCCACACGATGATGTAAACGAACTTGAAGGTCGCAGCGTCTGTCATCGGACCTGGCATAAGCATGTATGTTGTGTTTGACAACGAGACGTAATACTCGAAGAAGAAGGGGATGTTGAAGACGACGCTGAATAGGAAGACGAAAGCACAGTGTACAGTGGTTCTGGCAGCACTGGCGGTCTGTCGCGCCTGAAACGGATGACTGACAGCCATGTAGCGCTCCACCGCGACAGTCACCGTCTGCCATGTACTACTGAACTGGAACGTGTTCAGCAGCGCCGTCTTATACACACTGTAGTAGAACGAGGCGCATTTGAACGGTAACAGGAAGTACGTCATCAAACCGGTGAAACAATACATCATGTCTGACACCGCGAGGAACATCAATCCCGTCGTCGCCGCCTTCTCGATGTCGCTCTTCCCGTGGCGCATGCTCTGTCGTGTGAACACCACGAGGTTCATCACGTTTCCGGTGATGCCCATCGTGTAGATAAACGGATGTAGTATGGCGCAATATTGCTCGACGTTCCTGTAGTTCAACTCTTCCGGTGTAATGTTATTCACGCCGTCGTTGTAATACACGGTTGTATTGTTCAGCGCCATTGCGCATCGTCACTATCTTTTTTTCAAATGTTCTTTTTGTCACTCATTTTGTGGTAGTCTCAACCCGAACGCATTCCCGTCGTGAGAAGATGACGAATTGTTACAAGTTTCTCACTACACCGACAGTGCGTGCGACTGAATAAGGTACACAAGAAACACCATCATAACGTAGACTTCGTTCAGTTACGTCGACGAAAACGCGTTTCATTTTCTCAACTCCAGCGTATTTATAACGAGACACGTGCGGAAATTCGAAACGTACATTGTCCGCGAATCCCGACGACTTTCCGTCACACACAACAACGCGCTAGCTCTATAACTAACTAATTTTGATGTCTACATGGGTGAGATTATGTCACGCGACCGAAAGCCACAGTCTTAATGGATTCACATCGCGTGGGCATTGAAAGCTGACTTCAAACATCCGAGTACTCACCACGCGTGTTGCCAGCCCAGCGCTCGCCCCGCTAGATCAACATTGAGTGAACCACTGGCGGGAGAATGTCGACGTGTCTCGCTCGCCGCTATAGCAACAGCCACCCCACGCCACTGTATGGGGCGCCGTGATTGCATCGCGTGTTAGTAGGCGTTTATATTTACAGTTTACTTCTGCGTCCTCGGGCGAAATTGTAATTATAGCTTGCGGTATAGCATCGTCATCAATATTGTTTTATTTTTACTTCGCCGCAACGCCTAACCGAATTGCGTCGCCTAACAGAATAACAACGAAAACAGGGCGAAATAGTCGATGATGTTCTCAATAAAGTCTGCGCAGAAAGTTGAAGTTTTGTAATTTGACACAAGGTGGCACTTCCAACCTTTTATGGTTGACGCCTGTTTCAAGACACGATGTCTTTTATTGGTCTTTGTTGTGTTGCCGTTGGTGTTGCAATCTTCTCTTAGTTATATAGTTTTGTTTTGGCTCTCCCAACCACTAACGAACTCGTATTGCTCGATTTCAACTAGCAACTATTCCGTTTCAGCTAGCAACAAGCAACAGTGGTTGCAGTGCATGACGCGTTTGTCCACTACGGCTCCCCATACACGGTAAATAGTGTTCCTTGTGGTTGGTTTACATCCGCTCCATATACCAATGTGACATTTAGCGGTTCGACTGTCGTACGCCTTGTCGACGGATGAATACCAGGGGTTGACCACTGTTTACTAATAATACAGTGAACAACACTGACGTTTTTCGCGATAGAATCCCTTTCTCGCAAACATTTACATCAACAAAAGTGCTACTATACGAAGTTCCACCATCCAAAGATTCTTGCAAACATTTGTCACGATGTTTACCAGCTAAACAAAAAAAATCGTTATTATTTTTTATTTTCATTCCCTCGTTCGTAGCTTGTTCTTATGGTATAGATACAGCGGCCATAATAGTTATTTTTGCGAGGCGTAATCTGGTCGGTTGTTAATTTATGTCGTCCCTACTCAGCCTATAGCGTTCGGATAAGTTAAAACGGTCTCCACAGAGCAAGTTAACGTCCATTATAAACAGTTGATTGTTGTTTTTTGCCTTCTCCGTGTTTCCTGGGTTAGATTGCACGATTACCAAAACAAAATTGTAATCGATATCATGCAACCTTGTTGATCCGTATTTTTTTTGCGCGGATTAAACTAACTTGTTTTTTGGATTAATGTATCATGCGCGTATTATTACCTTTGGGAAATTCAGCTCCCGTGTAATGTTGACCGGGTGCCGATGTTTCTAGATTATTTGGTTCCGTTTTAATGACACTGTTTACGCATTAGGAACGAGCACGTATAAGTTCGCATGCAAAAAAATATTGATGACATTGTGGTGTCCGTGTAGAGTGTCAAGATTGTGGTTTTTAGAACTTAACATAGGTTGGTAGCGTCTGTGAAAGACTGCATTGATGGTTACAATGTAAAGCTATGGTTGGCTGACTCGTGTTAGGGTTGCCCTGTAGGCCATTGATGGCTGTCTAGTGGTTATGCTATACTGTGAAGGAACTGGAGTGGTGGCCTAAGGTCAGATTTTAAAGAACCGGGCAAATATCATTATAGTTAGGGCAGACAGGGAGGATTGTCGAATACAACGTGTAATATTTATAACATGATTTATAACGTGATACGGACATAAGTTTAAATGGAGTAATATTACGGCGTATAGTGATGTCGTTATAATGAAGATTTTATACTTGTTGATTTAGAGTATCACCTATTGGATGGTGTTGAAATTGTTACAATGGCGTCAGCATCAGCAGGGATCACATGACTGATGCTAAGTATAGGGTGGAGGTACTGAGGTTTGAAGGTAGGATAGAACAGACGAGTCCAGAACCCGACAGAGCAAAGACATGTAATCTGGTCTCTTCTGTGGAGAGAAACAATTACGGTGCGGTTGGCAAACACGAAGTCTTTATACCCAGTGGTGGCTTGGACGTTGAATTTCTCAATGCATATATAGAGTAGAAGAAATCCCGGAGGTATGTGGAATATATATATATATATTATGAGTGAATGTTAGATTAGAGGTATCGCCTTAAACATCTGGTTTTTAAATTGTTATAATTGTGCCAAAAGGTGTTGTCAATAATAAATAAATATGGTCAACGTAATGATACCGGTATCTCGAGATTTATGCGGGGTGGCGAATCATTGCTCTGTTATGTGACTGTTAGATAGTAACAAGAAGCGAACATAGGTGGTATTACGGTGTCACAAATAATGGTTATTGGTGTATAGTTTGTTGGGACTTAGAATATGTAAGGTGGTGGGGTTGTTATTACTAATGGGATATTGGGTCCGGATATGTATATATATATATATATGGCGAACATTAGCTACACATGTTTGTGTGTAGGTACTATGATTGTATGTGGTGTCGATGGAAAAAACATATGAAGGGTGTAGCTTACACACCAAGGAATAAGAATATTTTTATTATTATAGTTATCATTTATTGTAATGTCGGGGCGGGGTGAAGTCTGACAAAGTACACTCGAGGCCGGTAGACGCCGAGTAACACCTCGTGTAACAACAGTGCGAGAGTAGACCGCTTACGCGACAAAGGATAATTCACACCCGAAGAGGGAATTCCCGACGAACCGAGCGAGAACTACTTCGCTCGACTACTGAGGGACAAATTATCCTCAAGTTGACGGTGATGACGAAATGTGGTATCGTTCATTATAAACATTATGTTCTCGCATCTCTACATTGCGAGGGCCACGCAAACAGCCGTAGGGTGTTGAACTTTTGTGCCTATATGACGATTATATTATAGAATCTTTTGAACAAATAGTATAGGATTGAAGAACTGGTCAATCCTTGTGTACCTACAAAATGTTATAATAGAGATGTATGTATGTAAGACTTTGTATGATAAGAGGTTAGGGAGGCTGACGAGTCTTCCTTGAAGAATAGCTGTATTTTGTATTGTTGTTTGGAAGATGGGCCAATAAATTTGGAAAATTCTTTAATTGTGTATAACTACTTCCCTTCCGATATATCTCAGAACCCGGATATTTATTGGCAAGGCCGTTTCACCTGGTGGTTCTTGACATAGAGCATATTTACATTTTATAAATCTGTTAGGAATCTGTTTTGTTACGAATGCCAAACAGTATTAATTATATTTAAATACTAATTGACGTGAAAGGCAACATTTCTCCTTCTTCTTGCTGTCGATGCCCTTAATCAATTGGCTGATTATTCTGGCATTTACCTGGGTGTTCACACTGACTCCCAGTCCATGGAATAATAAAAAAAAAAAAAAAAAAAAAAAAAAATTAAAAGGAACCCTGAGAAAAACATTTAATTCATAACATGCGTTAAGATTAGTACCAGCGTCTTAGCCGCAGATAGTGATTCGCAATCGAAACGAGAGACCGAATCCTGATTATGTAAATATTGCCCTTTCGTGCTGTCTTGCGGCCACGATTAATCAATACGCTATACGCTCAGCTTGAGAAGGGGCCGGTTTCATAAAGCGTACGTAAAGTTACGCAATTACTTAGCGTCACGTGTTTGCGTAAACTCCTATGTTCGCTTATATTTAAAAAATCACGTCATTTACTAGGGCAATCATCTTTGCGTTAAGAACGTTCTTAGCCGCTTCATGAAACCGGCCACTGCAGGTGCATGGCTTTTAAACCAACCTATTGGCTTACTGACAGCTTAACGGACATTTTTTGTTCGTCAGTTGTAAATATAGTGCTCTTAGTAGAATATGTTGCAAGAATACTGTCCACCAAATTGCGTTTAATAAGCCGAAACATTGTTTGAAATTTGAATGTTGCGCCCATGTAATGTTCAAATTGTATACAAAACGCTCAAAACAAGACAACAAGGCGGGCGAAGTACAGCTGGCTCTGCGACTGTCCTGTTCACAATATTGCATTACGAATCTGGTTTGAGAAGGTGGTTCGGGGTAACGAAATTGACAAGATCCTTTCAATTCCGTGCAGAGGACCGTCGTCAAACTGACAATTGGCATTTGTTGAACATAAATTGGGACTTGCGTTTGACAGCGTCAATCCGTCCTGTTTCCAACATCAACAATTATGGGTTATGTTACACCGAGACGTCAGCAGGCAGTAGCCTAATACAATATGACGATGCTGCTGAGTAGACATTTCATTTGTTTATCTCCAGCAACATAACATGTCAATTGGTTTTCCCGCGTCAACATGACGTGGCTTTTGTGCTATTGTTGTGCAACGGCTGTTATCAGGATGCATTATGTGCACGACGTGCTCGGTGGTTTCCGGTTACATAATGACGGACTGCGCTAACTCATAACAACGAGCCACGATCTCGGGGAACCGGACGTAGACGCGGTATGAGCGTAACTCGACAATGAATGTTATCTAGTATGTCCGTGGCAGGTTCCGACATGCACAGATGCCGGTAATTATTTGTCGGATGGGTTTAAATCGCGCACACGTCAGTCGAATGCCGATACTGAATAGCTTCACCAGGGAAACGTTGGCGTGTTTAGTTTGAGGTCGTTCACCTTGGTGACCCGCCACAGCGAACAGCTTATTCTGCACGAGCCAAAAATTGCTGCCTACGTCATGTCCTATCAGTGTTGTGATATTGGCATAACACATAACTTATAGGCATAATTCTCATATTTCAATGTCCAGTATATTTTCGTCGACAAATAATCTAAAATACATGCATTTATGAACCCATTTGTATGAAACCATATCAGTCAAAAATGACGTCGTTTCTCAAAGCAACGCTTTTTAAGGTTTGGTTCAATTTTAGCACTTAATAAAACCTATTGAAGATACCTCAACAAATGACGTATCATTTTAATGATCTGTGAAATAAAAAAACGTGTGTGTATGACACACACACGCACGCACGCACACACATACACGCACGCACGCACGCACACACGCACGCTCATTATATATACGTTCAACCTGGATAATCATCGACATTTTAAAGTACTAATTAAGGAAGTGGTGGTCTGTGAATTAGACCGTTCTGTGCAAACGGGTAATCGTCGACTATTGTGAACGACCTCTTGGAATAATCAGTTGGACGCACGGGCAATAATTTGTTTTACTCCACAATACTCTGTATGCTATCGTTTCAGAATAATTTCGCAAAAACTCCGACATTCGAGCTCCTTTCTGCAAACACGTCATTTTGTTTTGATCGGCCAAACTATCAAATTATGTTTTGACTAATAAGTGCAAGAAAGGCTTTGCGCTTTGAACCCGAATCGAGATGGGTAATTAATTGAGAATGGAGTTATGATCAGGAAATTTCACATTCAATCAGGTAAATTGACGGGGTGCAGTTTTTGTTTGCGGATCAACTTAATCCTCCCTTCATGTGAGTGCCTGGTGCTGCGTTTTGATTAATTTACGTGAAGTAGTGACGATACCGTTAGCTCTGGTAGGCGTCTTGAACAGTGATCCACTTCCCGCACCGTCAATTAATCAGATGCGTTGCTAGGAGAGTTTCGGCAAAAAAAGCACACAAGTTTTCAATAGAGTTTAGCCTATATAGGCGTCGTAGATCCACCGGTCAGCACTTCCGGCCGCCCGGCACTCACCCTCTGTCGAGCCGGTGGTCATGTCCGGGCCGCTGTTTTTTTACTCGAAAAACAGGAGAGTATATTAGAGTTTAGCATGCTAAACTCTAATATACACTTTTTCGATTAGCGCCATCGAAACACGGCGGGCTGCGTTCACAATCAAACGTTGGATAACTACTGACCCATAGCGTATATCATAATAAAACACGCATACCAATTAACTACAATATGCGTTGTACGGTTTGTTACTGGACATTACTGAGTAGGCAAACATCTGCGCAGGGTGGTGAGTACATCATGCCAGTCTGCTAAACGCAGAAATATTTGTTGGTGAATTACGAAGCTCAATACAATCGTCCGCCACAATATCCCGAACAATAGAGTCGATGGCGTTCTTGTTGGGATGGCTGATGGCATATAACTGTTCACTTGGAGCTGATTCATGGTCGTTCGGTGTTTTAACTTCATACGAGCAAGCCCTGAAAACGACTATTTTTTTGGAACAGACCACGGTTTGTAGAGACATGTGAAGTTCCACCACAATCGTGTATATCGTCAGGTACTTGAGCAGCTCCTGATGGATCTGGGCAACATATTTCTCATGAAGCAGCTCAGCTTGACCTGTGCCAGGGTTGGTGTTCACTCCTCTTCGGGCAGCGTGCTCGAGCTGAGGACTCTCGCAGTCCATCCGTTCTGCGTCATGTACAACAATCTCGTAGAAGGTGACGAGTCCATCCCAGTCATTACAGTACTCCCCTGGTCGTTTGCGAAGAGCTCTGGTATGTCACGTACGGTTGTGACTGGCAGATCTGGTGCCTATGTGACACAGAGGGTGGGACGAGGGCGCAGTAGGCACCTACAAGTCTTCCACGTCGCGATGTAAAGGTGTTGTCCACACTGAGGTGCTGCTATGCTGCATCCCGTTCTATTGCCCCATTTTTCGTCTTGCTGATAAAACAACCTAGCAGATGCTCGTTGTTCTGGAGTGTACCTTTGACAACTTTTGAGTTGCACGACCATCGGCTTTTCAACAGAATCTTTAGAGTGTTCGGTGGTGAGTGGGTTGGTTTATCGTGCTTCGCCAACTCCTTGCCTGCGGGGTTTACCAAGTTATCATCGAAGAACTTCCGTCTTAACCAGCCTTGGAGTTCCTCGTCATTATCATAACTGGGCTCGCTGTCACTCACATTGTATCATCTCCACCACCAGGCTGAGCCCCTTGCACCTCCTGTCTCCACTGCCCCCTCGCCGCTTAAAGCAGCTTAGCCTATTCCGTACATGCTCTTGCTTACAGTTGGATTGGCGTCCGCAGCAGCCCTCTCCACCAGGTCAAACACATAGTAATGTCGACATACAAAAGTGGCTTTTAACCTATATATATATATTATTCCGAGCACATGCATCCCCTGTTCAATCCAAATGAAGCGCTGCGTCGGAATGAATGTCCGTGCAGTAGCAAAGCCAGGTAGGAATTAATTACAGGGTCTAAAACCGATCAATACTAGACTAAGGAAATTATCTTAAATAATGTCTACCTGACAATTGCCACTCGAAGGCAGCTTTCAAATACTACACGGCCACGAGTCTTGATCGTGGGCCCTGCCCTCCCGGCCGCTGATGCGGGTAGATGCCGGGGAGGCCTTCCGGGCTGTCCGGCATTAATGTCGAATCCGGATAGATACGACGCCTACGATAGCCTATAACGGCGAAACAAAACGTAGGGGCTAGGTCAAAATGGTGTAAACGAAAGTCCACCAGAAACCAGTTCCTGAAGAATGCTACCGGCGGTAGGAGTAAGTCAAACGTAATACTTTTGGAACATATGGGCATTTGATATGGAGTAACTTAAATTTATCTCCTCCAATTTCGAGGGGCAATTTAACATAGGGAAGACAGGACAACATACGTACATTTGGACACTTTTATAAATAAAGACGCTGCGTCTGTCGATGTTATTTATATCATTACCCATAAAAGGCTCTATTGCAAAGCAACACTTTTATTATCATTTTATTGTGTCAGTCTGATTCCTCGCGTGATTACTCGGGCATACAACCACTCCCATAAAAATCATACGGCGAAGGAAATTGCTAAGAAAGTATTTACTGTAGTTGTGGATTCTTTCATATAAGGGCCTTTTGCGAGCAGGTCTTACTTGATGATGATCGAATAATACATGTTTTACAGCTTTGTTGTCTATTCTGTTACCCGGAATCAGCAAGAAGATACAATATACTTTATTGAATTTCACAAAAAGATAACTTTTTCGTGTAGTCTGTTATTATACTTATTAGACAATCACAGCAACATATATATATATAACTCATATTCCCACACATTCATCTCCCCTCGCCAGTACAGTGATGATAGTGGTGGCGACAAGGAGGATATTAACAATTTCATAACCTGATAAAAGTTATACAATAAATATCAGTTTAGAAATAGCACATTACCACAGGCGAAAGGTCTTAAAGGCATCACGCTTGGCATGGGATGGTCTCACAATTATGACGTCAATAGAGTACAACATTCTGCTGCCGTAACTTGATCACAAATATCACAAATTATTAAACGTATTTTGAAACATGTACAAAACAACCAGTGGGTATATATTTTATTCATTATTAATCAGTGGTTACTTAGAAACAAAATAGTGACTGAATTTAAATAATAAACCCACTAAATCATAAACTGGCTCAGTTCTAAATGACTTTTAAGATTCATTGATAATTTTGATGGACATTGGAAAAAACTGCTAAGTGTCATCGTCTTGTTCGCAGTGAAAGCAGTGAAAAGAATGGTAGCTATTTGCAAGATGTTCGCAGTGAAAGCAGTGAAAGGAATGATAGCTATTTGCAAGATGTTCGCAGTGAAAGCAGTGAAAGGAATGGTAGCTATTTGCAAGATGTTCGCAGTGAAAGCAGTGAAAGAAATGGTAGCTATTTGCAAGATGTTCGCAGTGAAAGCAGTGAAAGGAATGGTAGCTGTTTGCAAGATGTTCGCTGAATCAGTTGTCTCGAAAGTGGGAATAACGCGAACGCGCCGAGCATCAAAGGGTCTTCCAATTAGCCCCGCATGTTTAGAAACTGGATGTTTTGTTTACAATTTGAACATTTAATAACATTAATATTGCGAACTATTTCTGGCCAATTGAACGTCATTTCGCGGATACCTTTGTCATATTTATTCTGGCACTGAGAATGTTACACTAAAAATTGGGAATAGACAGCCACTGTTTAATGGCCAACATATACAAGGTTGTGTGTCCCATTGACCTCGTCAAGTAGACTATACATTATCAGATACACCGCGACAACGGAGATATATGTCACAATGACAAAGCTAATGTACTCGATTATCCAGTCGGTTGAAGGGGAACGATCGGATTGGCCAGATCCTAGCTGACAACGTCATGTATTCACTAAGATTCGTTATGTATAATGAAAACCTCTATTTCGTTATTGTAGCATTTCTGCTATTTCTGGATATTAAAATCTACTTTCCTGAGGTTTAATTTTATAAATGAAGAAGGTCAAGCCAGTAGATAAACATATTGTTAACCAACCGCCTTAGTTACGTAATTACAGCAACTCGGTTGCAGATGCGCTCAGTGAAGCGTGGTATTCTGTTGCTAGTGTTTCTAGGCAAGCAGGTGGTTTCACTGTAATCTTAGAGAGGGTGTTCCACAATGCCTTGTTTGAATTGTATATTGCATTAGCCAATAGAAATGATGGAAACCTGTCATATGATGTGTAATCAGGTCTGCGTATATAAACGTTTGGTGTACGCATTTCGCCATCTGGGCGCTGGCGAAGGACTGGGACAGATCCAAGGTTGAACTAGACAGGTTGCCCTGCTGCCAAGAGAATGGCAAGGAAAGTCGTAAAGCGTGGTGGGAATCGTTAATGTGGGTTACGTTCCCAACCTTTTGTATGTGTGTAATATTCAGTGTCCAGAGTGACTATTCGATCGAACTTCGAAGAAACCATGCCGCCACGTCAGCAGTACTTTGAGACAACGTTCCGGTCGGCCCCAACGTATTTGCGTCGATGAGCGATAATCGCGACGCGCTCACTCAGCACTGGCCATCCTCGAACAGCGGTCTCACATCGATATCGTCAGAAAGCTTGACCGAATGCGACTCGTAGCGGCCGGCGGTAAACGTATACTGCCAAGCGTCGTCAATTGCGCGAACCCGTTCATCCGACTTCTCGTTCGTTTGCGACAAAACAAGACCTCTCGTTCGAATTCGTAGCGGCCGGCGGTAAGCGTCTACTGCCCGGCTTCGTCTTTCAGTTGAACGTATTCAACTGACTTCGCAATCGTTTGCGACCGTGCGATCACTGAACGGACGCGACTCGAGAATTCGCGGCGTACGACGGCAATCGTCAAGTGCCCGGCATCATCACTCGTGCGCCCGAGATACACCGTTCTAATTGTGTTCCGAGCTCGGCGTGTTGACTTCAACAAACGTTCGTCTATATTCGAGATGGGACTAGCCCAGTATAAATGTTTATTTTCTGATTGAACGTATCTATTATTTGCTGTATTATGATTAGTAGTTATCTGTGGGTTTTGAAGTGAGGTATTATTACCCATGAAGTATTCACATATATATAAATATATGTGGGTGTTGTAACATATTGCTGTAATGAGAGTCCGCGAGGACTAGCTTATACTGTGTATTTATATTATGGGAGTTATTCTTAGATAACACATGGCGCCTAGTGTATGGTCGTATAGCGGTATAATCCACCTTAGAAAGGAAGTGGAATTTGATAATCGAAAGATTCAGTGTTATTGTTTATTATGTTCTATTAAGATTTGGTTACGGGATTTCTTTATTTTCTTTATTTTGTTAATTGAGATATTTACCAAAAGGAAGATATCTTGTAATAAAGTATTAAATTTTCCTCGTTCTTTGTTGCTTGTTCACGATCACCGTTCCTTCTCATATGCGTTGACCTTGATATATAAGAACCCTACTAGACTGAGCCATCTAGTGTACGGAGACCTCGCTAATCAGTGACAGTTATTGACCAAGTCCAACAAACAACACAACTGTGGCCCACTCCACCCGGAGAGTGGAAACGTAACGTTTTATTTAACTTCTTTCTACAACGCCACAGCTACAGCGACTCTACATCGCTCCTACTGGGGCCGGTTTCATGAAGCGGCTAAGAACGTTCTTAACGCTAAGATGACAGTCTTAGTAAATGACGTGATTTTTTAAATATAAGCGAACATAGGAGTTTACGCAAACACGTGACGCTAAGTAACTGCGTAACTTTAAGTACGCTTTATGAAACCGGTTCTGCCAGCCAACTGTGTCGCAACGCCCGGTCTATTTATAGCTACCTCACCTGGCTTATTACCTAATCGGCTGACCTTTATAGACATCTACTGGGTTTACAGCAAAACTAATTAAATAAACCCCGTTTCGTAACAGTTATTTACATAGACAAAATACAGTTGTCACGACTGAATGACTGTCTACATCTACAACAGGTAGAACCATTCGGTATATAATCCATTGGACATCCCTTGGATAGCATCAGGCGATACAACATCAGGATATATATATATATATATTATTTTGTTTATTAGTAATTGCTAAGATTGCGACTATCCTTTTGGATGATGACCACAGGTTTTCCAATACCTACACTAAAAAGTTTCAATTTCGTTACAGTTGGGTATTTTTGGGCTAAGGGAGTTCCAGTCCGTAATTGTGTGAGGGAAGAAACTATATTTGAAGACGTAATTTTTAACTGATGGAGGAATGAAGTGGTGACGACCGTTTGACCGTGGTGACGACCGTTTGATCTGGTGTGTCGAGTAGACGTGTTGAGATAGTTTGGCAAACTGACGGCGATTTGGTTGTGTAGCGCTTTGTGGAAGACCGAAAGTCTTGCGACTTTCCTCTTATTCTGGAGGGTTGGCCAGTTTCGTGTAGTTAATATGTAAGTCACACTGGATTCTCTTGAATAATCGTGTAATACGAATCGGGCAGCTCTGAGTTGGATTTTTTTCTATTTGGTTTAATTGACATTTATGGTATGTTGGTGAGTATTCAAGTTTTGGTCTAACAAGGGTAGTGTATGCTTTCACCTTTACTTCTTGTGAGCATCTGTTTAGGTTTTGTTTGATCAGTCCGAGAGTTCTATTTCCTTCTGAGGTGATGTTATCAATGTGGGTTTTCCACTTGAGGTCTCTCTGTAGTTCACCTCCAAGATAGGGATGATGACTGACTGACTTCAGACTGACACCTTCCATTAAATAGTCCACTGGTAGTGGGTTGCGATGTTTATGCAGGTGGAGTGTGTAGCATTTTATCTGGATTGAAAGCCATGTGCTATTTCTGGATCCAGAGTGACATCTTACGTAGCTCGCTTAGTAGGGCTAGTGTATTGGCAACATTTGTTATTGTCCTGAACAGCATGCAGTCATCTGCAAAGAGTTTAACGTCGGAAGATATATCTTCATTAATGTCATTTACATACAACATAAACATAATGGGAACAAGTACGGTACCCGGTGGTACACCTGAGGACATGTGTATTTTGTGTGGAACATCACCATCTACCACTCACTACCTGTTGAGTCTTATTTGTCAGCCAAGCACTGATCCATTACCAGGTTTTTCCCTGTATACCATGATATTGGAGTTTCTGAAGAAGTCTTTTGATGAGGGAAAGTGTCAAAAGCTTTGGAGAAATCTAGGATGAGAATGCCTGTTGTTTGTTGTTGTCTAGATATTTAGCTAGAAAGTCAACGGTTGTAATTAATTGGCTTTCGCATGAGTGCTTTGCTCGGAAACCGTGTTGAGAGTTGATAGGAATGTTGTTTTTGTCTAGGTGTTCCATGTTGGAGTGGCATAGGACGTGTTCCAATAATCTACAACACACTGGTGTTAGTTAGAGATATAGGTCTATACCTTTTGCGTAGACTTCTGTCCCCTCTGTATATTGCGCATATGTCTGCCGACTTCCAATCCTCAGGCAGTACTCCTATGTGGAAGGAGATATTAAAGATGAATTGAAGGATTGGTGCTATTTCGTTAGAATGCTCCTGGACGATTCTGACAGTGATTCGGTCTGAACAAGGAGCTTTATTTGTCTGTAGTTCATCAAGAAGGTTCTTGATCCCTTTGCACGAGAAGTTAATATCTGACATAAGAGGGGCTACTTCCGGTTAAGGGCATGTTGACAAGATCTTCTGTAGCAAAGATGGATCTGAATTGATGGTCTGGAGCCTTTGCGTTCCCTACACTAACAGTTTCGATGGAGTTGATGTGCTTAGAGGGGAGACGTCCATCTTGTCTCGTTGTAAGTGTCTTATGTAGGACCGGAATCGTTTAGGTTTCTCATATACATTAGTATCTAGTAGATCCTTTACATAGTTATCATGGGCTTCTACTAGTATTTGTTTAATTTAGTTTCTGATCTGCCTATGCCGAGTCCAGTGTTCGTTTGTTGCGGCTTTTCTAGCTCGGTCATAGAGTCGTTTGCGTTGCCCCATTTTCTTCTTTATGGTTATATTGATCCAAGGAAGTTGTGTTCTGCCAGATAGTCGTTTTCGAGGAATATGTATATTAATAAATGCAAGTACTGTGTCTCTGAACTTGTTCCAGGCTGATTCCACTGTGGTGTTATTTGGATATAATTGTTGGAATTGGACTGGAGAGGTATGTCTTGCTGCTGTTTTAATCACCTTTTGAGAAAAGGTATACCAGTCATGGTTTCGTTTGGTGTTTACGTTGGCAAGAACAATGTCGTGGTCACTCATCCCTGGGGCAATCGTTACGTTTTCAATCAATATTTGTAAAGGAGGTCTATTTAGATAACGTCCCAGCTTCACAAAGCTAAACGTCATAAATCGTTCAGAATGCAATGTAACAATACAGCACTCTAATGAGCAGGAAAGTGAGACATGCTTGGTAAATACAATGCAGATGTACTCAAACAACGTCCTCGTCAAACATACAGAGAAATCACAGCACGTGATCGGTGGCCGCAGCAACATTTGCGCGAAATACCAACTCGGGTTGGAGCTCTTACCGCTGCGCTACTGCGCTTTACACTATACTCCCCGTCAGACCTGTTCAATCGAACACCGTATTGACTTTTCGGTGGGAAACATTCAGCAACACTGTAATTAATGCGCGAAGACTATTCATGCACAAATAGCCACCACTGTCTACAGCCAGACACTCATTCATACAGCTGAGTGAACTGGAACAACGTAGAGTGGACAAAATTGCCCAAGGTTCGACACCGTAGCATAGTGTTCAAACCAGGATTCTCTCAGTCGGTACTCCGAAGATCTAGCCACTGAACCACTGCGCTCCACAATATAGTATAACCAGTGTTCCAAATCACATATCTGTGCAATATATAGGCCCATGCATAATAAGACTGACTCTTTCAAATTCACTGGAGATGTCTTCTCATATGCCGGCAACTTCACAAAAAAAGAAGAATTACCCTTGCCACTCCAGCTGCGTCGAAAAAAACACGACAATAGACACATTTAGCTAACCAATTTTTGTATTGTTAGCTCATTGAAAAAAATTAGAAGTACCGTATATCATTTTAATTTATTATGGAATATTCCTGTTAATATTTAATGTGTTAGCAATGCATAATATTTAGTTATAGCGGGTTAAATAAAAGTTAAATAAAAATATTATAATACTGACTTATTAGTAATGATCATGAAAACATTTCTTTGGCGGAGTATTGTATCTATTAGTAACATATAATAATTCTGTTAAAGCTGCATTCTGAGATTCCTCATCTTTTAAATAAAAATGTCAACATTCCCCATACACTAAATATAACTTTCCTGCCCTCCATATTCGGTGCACACTTAATAGGCACAAACACTCATTTGTGCCACTGTCCATCAAGCAACTTAATTCATGATGCCTACTGCCACAGTGTCACTTGTCGTTTTAGAATAAGTAATGTGTATGCATGTATTATTTATTATTTATCTACTGTTTTTATCGAATGGTTTTATGTACATATTGCAGTCATGTCGGTTCTTACCGAAGACAAATTTTTCAACTCCATAGTTAAGCCGATAACGCATTATCTTGTTTTATCTTATCTTATATCAATTTGTAACTATAATAAAATAAATAAACTGCAATTTTAAGAAAATACGCCAAAAATATGAAAAATTATATCCACGTGCTATATGTTTTTAGTCCGCTGGCTGGACCTGGTGATTGGTAATTTTACAAAAATAATTTATCGAATAACATATCAACTGCCAAAGTGACATATGGTAGCAAGTATAATAAAATAAGTAAATATTACTGTGCATGGACTTTCTTTAATAAAACCAGTTAAAATGGTAGTTGTTGTATGAAACTGTGGTTATTGCTTAAATCGAGAAGAATACATGCAAATATTAGTACTACATAATACTAGGCATAGGAAATATAGAAAATGTCTTTTTTCCACAGAAAATGGCTGATGAGGACGAGAAGAGGTATTCTTTTTTAAAAGTACTGTAACTGTCGGTGTCAGTAATAATTAATTGAAAAGTTAAATCCAGTTTTGACACATGCATAACATGGCGTAAGTTTTCATTATGGTGGGTATTTTAAACTACAAATATATAAACAACGGTTTCATTTTCTTTCAGATTATTTTCAGTAGCTGTATATGATATGGTATTCTGCCAAATGCCACCATTCGATATTACCATTATTTATTTTCGACCACCTCTCATGTTTCGTTATGAAATCCACGTGAACGGCAATAATAATAGTAATATGATCTCTTGCGCCTAAATCCTCAGAAACCTAGCTAAGGCGCATCAAAACAAAGGGGTTAGTCAATATCAAAATAGACGAACAGTATTAAAGTTGTGAACAACAGAATAAACGTTAATATTTGATCAATCGGGAAGATTTTTTATGTGTGTCTAATTTTGTCTGTTTATTTTTTAGATTGATAGCCATGTCGTTAGGCTGATGGACGATGAAGATCTTGCAAAATACCTGCCTTCATATGGAGATCGCGTGGCACTCTGTGAATATTGCAGAACTAAAACGGCATCGTCAACGAGAAAGGAGACACTTCTTCGCCGCCTCAGAAAAAAAAAGAAAAAAAAAAGACGTCACCCGATATCGAGAGCGACGACAGCGTCGACAATAACGACAGAGAGAAACACAAAGGGAAACAAATCAAAATCTCCCACGGCAACAGAAACGCCTGTAAAAGGATACGTAGAATAGAAATAGGGTGGTTGCACCAGGCAATCGGCGTACACACCAGCAAACAAGTGCGTCTTCGGCAAGAAGGTGGTACCCGGAAGCTTCAGGTCGATAAATCAACTTCTAAAGAGGGGCTCAAAGAAATTGCACTTAATCTGTTCTTTCCCAGTGGGGCGTCCAGGAAAGGACTGAAAAGTGAGTTTCATTTCGAAATAGTCGATTTCCAAGAACACGCAATTTCGGGAGACGTTGTAGCGAAACATTTCGTCGTTGAAATATCTGGTCGGCGCAGAAGTCGTATGCGCACGAGCGGAAATAGATAACCGAATATTTCATTACTTAAGCGAAACATTTGGTCGCTGAAATATTTGGTAGATTTTGACCTATGACCTTTACGTATTGTGTAGTGTTAAAAAGCACGAGAGGAAACAAATAGACCAAATATTTCATTAGGCTACATACACGAAACGTTTGGTCTGAAATATTTGACTGTTACGTTGCCAGTTGTCGCTGTGAATGCAAGCTTGCCTTTAGTAATATCATCATACATGAACTATGTTGTTAATGCATAAATAATTAATCGGGGCCAATGTCACTGCAATTACTGAATTAGCCTACATTTAAGAATATGGGAACGACTGTTTTTTGCTGTTATATAGTTCGTGTTCATTGTAAGTTGATAACCGTAATTATGCACATGATTGTGCATAGTTATGTTCAATTAAAAGTTGTAGGCTGCATGCATCAGATAATTGTGATAATAAAAACAAATAATGAATTTACTAAGGATATTATTAGGATATATATTATTACTATACCGGACACAATCTATAGACTCATCATCTGATGGTGTTTGTTTTGTACTGACAATTGAATTGGGAGAGAATATGTGTGTATGTATTAGTCATGAATGAATGTGTACAATTTATAAAAATGGCTTTCATAAATCTAATCTACTTGTAATCATAATAATTTTATTATTATGCCCAATGATACACATTTAGCTTTGATCATATTTAGCCTAGATTGTGAGTGCATTAATTGAGTAGATGTAAACGTCAAATCAATTGTCACACAGTTTATTCATGCACACCATCTTAATTATAATAGTATAACTGGTTTGCTAAACAAATATGACTCAGTGTCCTTATAGTGTTATAATTCAATGTCCCTGGAGTTCTCTAAAGCAATGTTCGTGGAGTTCTAGTACTCAACAAGAATAATGATTAACTAAAAGCATATCTATACCAAACGTTCAGTTCTAACAAGTTATTCAACATGCCACTACCAACGTTCACAATTTCTTTTCCAATCACTTTCCTACGAGTGATCGTGAATGTCACTTCATAAGTTAAGTTTCTCACGTGCTCTATAGTTTCTCCCTGATCTACGAAGATATGTACTGGTTGTACAGTTCTGTTCACATGTGTGGGGAGATTCCATCGCTGGCTGAGTTACGTCATGCGGTACGTCACGTGGTACGTCACGTGGTACGCCATGTGGTATGTCAGGCGGTGCGTCACGTGGTACGACAAGCGGTACGTCAGGCAGTTCTGCATGAACAGGTTCCTCCGGAGGCAGTTTGGGAGACAATTCAAAAGACAGTTCAGAAGATGGTGTCTTCTCCGGCACCGAGCTATCATCAATCACACAACGACTCCTCACATGGTCAATGTGTATACGCACTACTCTCCCATCCTCGAGGCGAACGTGGACTGAATGACACGGGGCCAGTCCGTTCCACGATAACGTCACTGAGCCATTTTGTTTTGCCACTGAAGTTTATAACTTGTTCTACAACAACACCGGGCGCAACCTGCTGGAGATCGGTACTTCCAGCGAGGCCGGACCCCAATGTCTTGTAGGCCAACACCACATTGAAGATTCCTTGACGATGTCACACCTACCTAACCTACAATTGCATTGGCTTGTTCTTCGTTCAGGCCGAGGGCTTCAAGGGTTCGCCCAAACAGAAACGGCTCTATAACAAGCCTCTTGTACGATGCACTGCAATGGAATGAATAACATATCTAAAGAGAAATCATGTACAGCCTGATACAGAAGATATATACAATTAACACATAAAATAACTGCACTATTTCTCATTTGCATTATTTAAATCGAACAAGTAGTATCCAAGGAATCAGTGTTAGAATAACACATCCCTTACAAATGTGTTGCTTAATGAATTTGTTATTTGAAGTTAGTGATGTGTCAATGAAATGCAGATGTTTGCATCCGCTCGTGCACCTTCATTATTCTGACTATGATATTCAAATAGGCTATTCAAATAGTACAGAGTTCGGCGCAAAAGAACGTTAGATTTGACGAGCCATTGCATAGAGACAGCACTTTGAAAAGATTGTAGCGATATGACATCTAGTAAGCATATTTCGTTAGATTATACCTACTTTCACCTTAAAAGCTTCACAATCCAGGTGCCAGTAAGACGTAATGTACTGAATTAAACAAAGTAACGACTGCCATAACTTGGACATACATATATCCATGTATAATTATATTAATTATCCTTATTCTTGTAACTTACAGAGATGACAATTTTCTCAAATTGTCTGGCACCAGATATCGCGTTTCGGTGGAATATATCGCTGTTTGTGTTGTGGTCTTGCATGCCTGCTTTGCCTGCATAAGCAGTGTTGCCGCAACCTAAAACATGTGAAATGTGTCTGCAATAAATTAATAAATAAATACTCTTGTCTATGAGCAATGCATCAACACCGAAAGGTTATTAAAAAAGAAAGGAAGGTATAGAACAAATAGAGCACAATGAATATGTGTTAACGAAACATTTCGTCGTTGAAATATCTGGTCGGCGCAGAAGTCATATGCGCACGAGCGGAAATAGATAACCAATTGTTTCAGTACTTAGACGAAACATTCAATCGTGATTTAAATCAGCTTGATTTAAATCGCCAACCCTACACATGGGTATGCCATGTCATGGGCAACATGGCAAGTAGTAATTACTACAAGCTATAATATACTATTACCATATTCCGGCTCAATAGTTGTGTGTACAGTACAGTAACTTATAGCATTTTAGTTTTTGGACCGACTATTCACACTGTCACGGTAAATGTTAAATTGGCGGACTAGTTAACCATTATTGGTCACCAAAAAGCATGAGGCATAGCTGTTCCATATACCAGAGGGAAAGTGTAGGGTTAGGTTTAGCCTTTCTAAAGGTTATTTGGAAATAATTAAAGTAGCACTATGTTTGTATATACACTTGCATTCTATAAATAGCTATCTGTTCGTGCTGATCGTCAGGTGTAAATAGCCTAGACTGCCTATGGGTATGCCTATAGAATAACCATGTCCATGCCTATGCACATGCCATGGCCAATGGCTATGCCTTGGGCTTGGCTATGGCAGCTATGACTATGTCTATGTAGGGCGCAGTGGCTCAGGAGTAGAGTCCTGGGCTGCCGTGTCGATCAGTTCACTCAGATGTATGAATGAGTACCTGGCTATAGACAGTGGTGGATATTTGTGTACGATTAGTCTTCGCACATCAATTGCAACGTGGCTGGATGCTTCCCACAGAAGTTGAGATGGTGTTCAATTGAACAGGTCTGCCAGGGTAGTAAAGTGTACAGCGCCTTGAGCAGTCCTGAGGACTGGTCCGGACACTGCAATATATAAGAACTTACTTTTACTTTGATGTCGTGTATGCTAAACTTTATAGGCTTAGACCTTAATTGCATAATTATGGCTATGTCCCTATGCCCACGACATAGCCATAGGGACATAGCCATGGCATAGGCATAGCCATGGCATAGGCCATAGCTGTAGCCATGACATAGCCATAGGTTATAGGCATTGCGGGCATAACAGGCAGTCTTAGTATCATATTAAGACTAGTCTCAAACTCAGCCTAATCCTAAGGCTAAACCTAAACAAAGTGGAAGAAGTGTTGCAGCTGGGGGGGGGCATGGATGTCATGCAAGTGTCAGTCAGTGACACTGACAGTGTCAGTGAACACGCTAGAGCCTAGCCCTAGGCTATCCGTGTGTGGGACACAGAACGACAGATTAGATGGGTACAGCGACCACGTCCAACCATAGCTCTAACCCTGCAGGTGGACATGTAAAAAATACATTAGTCCAATGCAAATGGTAATTCCATTATCATCACCTGGGCACGCTGCAACATCCAACGACCGAATATTTCAGTAAGCTTGCCGGGAAATTTGCACGTGACTCAATATGACCCATATAGGGCACCGCGCATGCGCACAATTGAAAATCTACCATATATTTCAAGACGAAATGTTTCAGTACAACGTAAGTATTGGACAAATGTATGAAATGACACAGGTTCGTCTTCTACGTTTCTATCTGGTGACTAGTGCAAAGGTAATGGATAATGTTGATGATGAAATTGTGTTCGGACCTAGATATGATCCAAACTCGATCTCGTCATCAACATCTGGTGGATACTCCACATTGTCCAGCACCATTGGTTTAAACATGCATGACTTGGACAATTTAACAAACAGCGCGACGCATCTGGAAGATACTATTCCACTGGAAGATACACTTCCAACACTGGAGGACGTGGAGCAACCCTTGCCGTATCCCCCGTTTGAGGATATTGCAAGTCGCGTACTCCACCGCCGCTGGAATCGTTTGTACATCTCCATCGTATCAAAATCATTGATGATATGATTCAAGCTTTCCAAGAAGATGACATTGTTCAGAAAAGTCTAAAAATGGCCTTTATTGGGGAGCCAGGGGTAGATCAAGAAGGTGTTTCAAGAGAAGCACACTCTGCATTTTGGCAGGAGTTTTTCAGTACTTATAGGTGAATCACAGCGTGTTCCTTCCTTGCGTCCTGAGCTACTCAAATCTGATTGGCAAGCTGTAGGTCGTATACTGGTGAAAGGGTTTGTTGACTATGGCGTGTGGCCAGTAGAACTGAACGCAGTGTTTTGTACTTGCTTAGTTAGATGTGAACAGAAAATAACAGAAGAACAACTTGTTACTGGCTTGCTTAACTATCTCTGTGAAGGAGATGCAGTAATGGTGAAATGTGTGCTGAATGGTGAGGAGGTTGACAAGGACGATTGGTTGGATTTCCTGTCAAGAATGAAATGTCATACTGTCCCGAAGAAAAATTACATTAGTAAAGCAAAGGCATTGGTGATGCAGATTGCTCACACAGAGTTGGTGCAGGAACCGATGTACGTGGCAGATGCAATGAGGGTAATTACTCTACAGCTGCAGCCTTAATTTCCCGACACAGTCTGTCTATGAAATGTATGATCAGAAATTGCCCATTCATAATTGATTTATACTGAGAATGTGGTTGTTTTATAAAATAATTCCAATAAGTGACACATTCATTTTCTAGTAATATTTCTATTGATTTATATTTAATGGCATTAAATATTCCCCTGTAACTGTATATGGTAAAAATCTATTTTGCTAAATAACCTTTTTGTAAAACACAACAAATTCAATAATAATTATATGTATTGTATTATAGCTAATATTTGAAATTACCCCTGATAAAAATTACTAAAACCAAATGTTCACTAATCGGAATAAATGCCCTCAGATGTTGTTAATTTTTAATTTACGATAACCTTATTTAATTAAATAACGCGTGCGTATTTTATTTATTTTGTGATTCAATGTTATTAGAAAATAAATTGTGATCTAACCCCACATCTTCGGGCAACCCTAAAATGCCGCCACCTACCGCCTTTCCTGTGTAACAAATGTATACACACAAAAACGAGTTGTTTTTTGTACGTTTTGACCGATAAAAGACAATAATTTATTTGTGTTTCATCACATGACAAGTGTATACGTATAGCATAGGTATAAGAGATACATGGTGAAGTTTGGTGACAGTAGGCGTAGCGGTGACCGTTTTCGTGTTTTTGAGGTGCGGGCCTAAACTGCAAAAGTACCGGTGTACCGGTCTGGAAGGAGGTTCCGGTCTGAGAGTAAGTTACACAAAGCCGCAGTTTTCAGCGCTGTTTATACGGACAGCGGGGTTTTTGGTAAACACAAATGATACATATCTATGTCAGTTTGGCATGTATGAAGCTGAAAGTGTGTGTGTAATCTAGCAGGCCCATTGGGAGTGGTTCGTAGATTTATATTTTATAAAATTCGTCGGGTGTGGGGATCCTGGGGGTATTTAGCATTTCTGGATGTTTAAATCTACTTTCCTGAGGTTTAATTTTATAAATGAGGAAGGTCAAGCCAGTAGATAGACATATTGTTAACCAACCGCCTTAGTTACGTAATTACGGCAACTCGGTTGCAGATGCGCTCAGTGGGGCGTGGTATTCTGTTGCTAGCGTTTCTAGGCCAGCAGGTGGTTTCATTGTAATCTTAGAGGGTGTTCCACAATGCCTAGTTTGAATTGTATATTGCATTAGTCAATAGAAATGATGGAAACCTGTCATATGATGTGTAATTAGGTCCGCTTATATAAACGTCTGTTGTACGCATTTCGCCATCTGGGCGCTGGCGAAGGACTGGGACAGATCCAGGGTTGAACGAGACAGGTTGCCCTGCTGCCAAGAGAGAATGGCAAGTCAAGTCGTGAAGCGTGGTGGGAATCGTTAACGTGGGTTACGTTCCCAAGCTTGTGTGTGTGTGTGTGTGTGTGTGTGTGTGTGTGTGTGTGTGTGTGTGTGTGTGTGTGTGCATGCGCAATACTCAAAACGGAACCGGAACTTACTCTCTGACCGGAACCTCCTTCCAGACCGGTACACCGGCCTACATACATACGCGAACTGTTTTAAATATTCATTATAATAGTATAGATATACAGGCTTTAGGTCAATATAAGTACGCATATCATACCATCATATTCTGCACATCACGTTGCACTTTTTCACTCCTCCAGAAAACACGCATAGGTAAAATGGAAAAATAGCAAGTCAATATAACGGCTTTTTTAAACTCGTTATACCGAGAGAAAAATGCGTTATTACGACTTTTATGTCGTAATAACTACGTTTTAATCTCGTTATTACGACTTTAAAAGTCATTATTATGACTTTAAATCTCGTTATTACTACTTTTTATCTCGTAATAACAACTTTTAATCTCGTTATTACGACTTTAAAAGTCATTATTATGACTTTAAATCTCGTTATTACTACTTTTTTTTATCTCGTAATAACAACTTTTAATCTCGTTATTACGACTTTAAAAGTTGTTATTACGTCTTTTAATCTCGTAATTAGGAGTTTTATACATTTTTACACAGGTCCTAAATATGCTTCCGTAACGTATAGTCGGAAAAATAAATAAAAGATTTGACTGTGGTACATCAGTTTTGAATAGCTTGACTTCCGCTTGAAAATAGCGACCATGTTTAAAAATGTAATAAGCTACGCTTCTGAAATATCCATCACCCCATTTTTGGACACCTCAGATGTTGGTGTATCTCAAAATCAGATCTTTTGAATGTGCCTCCGTCTCGGGGGTGCAAATGGAGGTTTTTGATGAACTTCCGAAATTGTGAACATCGCCGCGAAAAATATTCAACATTTGGTCCGGCCGCCAGTGGAGTTTTCTTGGCGAGCCTCATGGGGTTGCAATCAGAGATCTTGCCCCTCCCCAGACCACCATCTCTGAATCCGCCCCTATACATACCGCTTTAACCAGAGTAAGCAAGATTGCCACCCAGGGAAAAACTCAGGTGGCTGCGGTCAGGGAAGCCTTTAACGTATCGAGAATCCAACATATTTGTTCATATTGATGATCGCCATTCTGAGATATTTAGAAGTTTGCCAGAACATTAAAATACCACACCAATCACAACGAATTTGATGCAGGCCCTACGTGTAACCAAGCATTTAGTGTCCTGTATATTACATGTTCTGGATCTGGATATGTATACGCTCGGCAAAGTCCTGTTAGGATATTGCGCGGGGTAACGACGTGAACGGCCCTGTGTCACATGCACTAACAATTTACACAATTTACAAGTCTCGATCACTAACAGGTCTCTCGGGGTCGGCGGCGTAACACGTCCACTGACGCGGCCACGTCAACATTGATTTAACAAGACAAGATTTAACAAGATTGCAACCAGAGAATTAACTATAGGTGGCAGGTAGACAAGGAAGCCCTTTGGCTTATCGAGAGACCGACCCTTCTATCTATGTGTATCCCGCGCGTCTGAGGTATGTGTCGATTTTATTTTTAAACATATTCACGCAACTAGCACCCACACAATCAGCAGATAATCTGTTCCATTCATTTACAGTCCTTTGTGAAAATGAAAACTTTCTTATATCTAATCTACTCTGCTCCTTTGCTAATGTAACTTCATGTCCTCTAGTCCTTCTATCTTTCTTAACTGAAAAAAAAATATTTCTATCAATATTTTCATAACCATTCAATATTTTAAACACTTCTATCTGATCTCCTCTCAATCTCTTGGTCTCTAGTGTTGTTAAACCGCATTTTTTTAGGCGTATTTCGTAACTAAGATCCCTCAGTTTTGGTATCATTTTTGTTGCTCTCCTCTGCACTCTTTCTAGCATATCTATGTCCTTTCTGCGATATGGCTTCCACGCTTGATTACAATATTCTAAACGAGGACTAACTATTGTTTTGTACAACGGTATTATTAGCTCTTTTTCCTTATACGTTATGTTTCGCCTAATTAATCCATGGATTTGATTTCCCTTTGAAGCTGCAATTCCGCACTGCTCTGAAACCTTCATATCAGCACTAATGGTTAACCTTAAGTCCTTTTCTTTTACAGTAGTATTTAGTACAGTACCCCCATTGTATATTCTACCTCTTCGTTCCCATGTCCTGTGTGGAGGCATTTACATTTCCCAAAATTGAACAGCATTTGCCACTTTTCAGACCATTTGATCAACCTGTCAAGATCATCTTGTAAATGCTGTCTATCTCCATCACTTTTAATCCTTCTAAACACTTTTGTATCATCCGCAAATTTCAACACCTTGCTTGTTATTTCATCATCCAAATCGTTGATATATATTAAGAATAATATAGGTCCTAATACTGATCCCTGTGGTAACCCACTCAATACCGATTTCCAGTTTGAAGCCTCCCCATCAACTACTACACGTTGTCTTCTGTCAATCTGCCATTGTTCTATCCAGTTTAATATACCATTTCCTTTGCCATGGGCCTTTAGTTTCAGCAGTAATCTTTGATGTGGTACTTTGTCCAAAGCTTTTTGAAAATCTAAGTAGACGATATCTACCGGTGATCCCTCATCTACCCACTTAGTGATGTCTTCCAAAAAACATAACATATTTGTTAAGCATGACCTCGCTTTAAAAAAACCACGTTGAGATGGGTTTATTAAGTTTTGTTTAACAAGAAAATCCACCATATGATCTTTAATTAGTCTTTCTAATAATTTGCAAATCACTGATGTTAAACTCACTGGTCTATTGTTCTCTGACTTGTTTCTCGAACCTTTTTTAAATAACGGTTTAATGTTTGCCTCTTTCCATTCTAAAGGAACCACTCCCTCTTCTAATGACAAATTGAAAACTGTTGCAAGCGGTACGCTAATTTGTTCTACAATTTCCAATAGTAGTTTGGGCGGAATCCCATCCACTCCATGTGATTTATTATCCTTCATAGCCCTTATTTTCTTAGCTACCATTTCCGGGGTTACAATTAATTGTCCTAAATAGTCTGAATCTGCCCCCTTGAACTTAGCCTCTGGTACTGGTAGTGAACTAATATCTTCTCTGGTAAACGCTGAACTAAAGTACTCATTCAGGTCTTCTGCCATTAAGAATCCCTCTGATATTATATTTCCAGCACTATCTTCTAGAGGACCGACCTTATCTTGAACTTTCTGTTTGCTTCGAACATACGCATAAAAACTCTTGCTGTCATGTTTTATATTACTAGCTAATTATTTTTAATAGCTTCTCTTTGAATTTCTAATTTCAGTTGTAGCTTGGTTATGTGCTTCTTTATAACTGTTGTAGTCTTCATCATTTCCAGTACATCTATATGACTTCCACATCATTTGTTTATACTTAATTTTTCTAATGGCTTCTTTCGATAAGTGTTTCTTTTTGGACCGTTTCCCTTTTTTTGAAGGGTACAAATTTATCGACTATGCACTTAATTTCACTCTTTAATATATTCCAGCATTCTGTTGCTGTCTTATTTTTCAGTGTGTTATTCCAGTCTATGTTTGCTAAATATTTCCTCATGTCCTTATACCTTCCTTTGTGGAAATTTATCCTATACTGCTTTTTACTATTCTTTTCTAATTTTACTTTGATGGTAAAATGTATCTGGTTGTGATCGCTACTCCCCAGTGTCTCACATATCTTGACATTGTCAACTAATTCATTCTGTGAGGACAAAACTATGTCTAACACATTCTCACCCCTGGCTGGTTCTAGCACATGTTGAGAAAGGAAAGTATCTTGAACTAAAACTAAAAACTTGTGGTCCTCACCCCCCATACTCTGAAGAGATTTCCATTGTATATGCCCGTGGTTAAAATCCCCCATAATAATACAGTCCCGTTTGCTTACTTCCCTTATAGCGTTTTGTATTTTTTCATTCTCTTCTATGCTTATGTTTGGACTTCGATAAACTAACCGAACTGTTAAAGTTGAGTTTCCTGTAACTATGTTACACCAAACAGCTTCTTCGCAATCTGCTTCTCTTTCTAATTTTATTTAATAAGCGTAGATAGATTCTTTAATATATAAAATAACTCCACCTCCCTTTCTTCCTATTCTATCTTTTCTAAACATTACATATCCTGTCAGTCCCAATTCAGCATCTGATATATCGGTGGTGGTCCAGGATTCGGTTATTCCTATTATATGATGGTCAATATCTTCTACTATAATGTTTAGTTCATTTCTTTTGTTTAATATACTCCTTGCTTTTAAACAAACACATTTATATCCAGCTTCAGAAGAGTTTTCCAGACTGTTATTTGCTGATTTATTTGTGCTCTCTTTATCTATGCCTCCATTTTCAGGCTTTTCTGTGAGTCCCCCCTGCAAATCTAGTTTAAATAGATGCAACATGTCCCACTGTCAACAGATCGCAGCAGGTTCTCTGAGAAAACTGCTGCCCCCTTTCCAATTAAATGGAGGCAATCTCTCATGTACATATCTTCCCTCCCAACAAAGTATCCCCATAAAACTCTGAATCCCACCCCCTCTTCTTCACACATCTGCTCAACTAGTGCGTTAATCGCCATCCTCTTGCAGTTTCTATACGTTGCCCCCCTTCCTCCCATTACTGGCAAAATTCCTGACAGAATAACCTGTCCAACTCTTGTCTTTTTTCCCTGTCTGCATTATTTGTTCCTACACAAACAGCATAGACCCCTTGCCAGTCCCAATACCTTTCTCACTCCTGTCAGTCAGCATGTTAAATTTACCCCTGGTAGACAAACAAAATACCATCGTCTTCCCTGCTTCCAGTGTCTTGTCCGTCTTTTCCCTATAAATGGAGTCGCCCATAAACACCCTCTCTTTCCTCATTGCCCCCTCAATCACTGCTTTAGAATAGCTCCTTCTTCGGTTTGCATCTGTCTGGTTGTTGTCTTTCCCCCCTGTCGTCTTCTCTCCTGTCACACTCTCTTCCGATCCATTCTTTCCTGTCACTTTTTCTCTTGTTACCTTCCCTTTTATCGACTTCTCTTCTATCACATTTGCTCTCACTTCCTTTCGTCCCTTCTTCGTTCGTCCCATCTCGTTTTCCTCTCTCCTCTCCTTTCCCATCTTCCCTCCCTCCTTCTCTACGGTCACTTTCTTCCCTGTCACCTTCACGCTTGTCATGTTTTCTGTTGTCGATTTTCCAATTTCTTCCCCTCCAGTCACCTTCCCTCCTCTCACCTCTCTTTCTCGTGTTTCTTTTGCTAATGCTATTCTCCTTCAGGCCCTGTGTATTCTTTACCTCTCTCCTGTCGTCTCTCCATTCTGACCTGCCTCCTTTCTAATTCCCATCTCCATTCCCTTCACAATATCTGTCAACCTAACTATCTCCTTCTGCAGACACTCCACCTTCCAACACCCAATGCACTGAAAGGTGAATCCTTCCTCCATGGTTTCTGCCCATGACTTCCCACAGCCGGACAATGCAAAATCTACCCAGCTGTGGCAGTGATCGCACACCAAGTGTCGCTTTGCCTTGACTTGCCGCTTGCAAGGCGTCATATCCCGATTAGAATTTATTTAATAACTTAACTAACTTAGTCTTTATAAAGACTGTTTCCTGTGTACTACAGCACACTTTATGTTACAGATTTCAATTACACAGCCGACTATTTATCCTGTCACGAACGCTAACATTACCGGTAGTGACCTAATTTAAATACAATCAATTACGTTACGTTAGGCTGCTTTATTTATTTAGGTTACGCCGCCCGACTATCGCCCTTGCTTAGTTTTAACAACAATGCTACCTAATCAAAATATCTAGCAAGTACTGGCTTACACAGATATTATCTTATGTAAGTAGTTTGATGGTTGTTACTTCTTATCTCCTATATATTCTACCACATAATCAGGTTTGTTAAATCTTGTTTACAACTTATCGAAGGCTAAGTGAGTTACCCTATTATCACTCACTATACTAAGGTGTTCTAAAATACTTTAACTAACTAACTTTAAGCACAACTGCTTCTCAATATATGTTTATTGCAACTTTATGAATGATATTAAGACAAGAATAATACTTATCAATCTGTAATTCCATTTGTTTATCAACTTTTCTGCACCACCAATTTCTACGATCTGTCTCCGCCAAATATAGCCTCGTGCGTGGATGATTGTTAGCAGCTTATTCAAGCAAACTATTCAACACATAACTTCGTAACGGAATAGTGCAGTACTTATAAATTATAAATGTACATGTTTGATGACGATAATAATAGTATTAATAACACATTAAACTATACAGCAGCACAACAAACATTTAGATTCAGTAAAACAAGTGAAAATATATATTTATTTTACATATGTACAAGCATGGTCATATCTACAGTGTTTTGATTATTATAAGTAGAACTACGCTATCTTCTGTAGCCGTGCGCGATCATCTGTGTTCCTACAATTAGGTCCTTCGCATCGGCTGGGGAGGACGCACCACTGCAGCTAACGTTCCTGCACGTAAACCAACACCGTCCACGCTAATTTAACGTCGGCTCATGTTGTATGGTTTCGTAACATCAACGCGGACTCTGATTTCGGCGTTGTTTGCCATTAGCCGATATCGACGACTTGATTGCTAAAGTCCGTTTGTTGACTATTGGTCTCTTGGCAAAACCATTGATTGTTAGCTGAAGCCTGCAGATAGGGACATGCGAATGTTTATTTTGTGGTGATAATACCCCACGACGTTTCTTTCATTCTAGTTCCCTGAGAAAGTATAATTGTTCATGTTCTTTCATAGTTCTGTTTTAAGCACGTCGGTCTTCTGTGACGTCACAATGCCGTCAGCACACACGCCGTTACGTCATGAAAGATAATCCGTTACCTCGTAAAACGTCAGCACACTCGCGGTGACTTCGTGCAAGGTACTCCGTGATCTCGTAAAACGTCACCACACTCTCCGTGACGTCATGTAAGGGATCCCGTGATATCGTGGAACGTATGAGTGACGTCATCAGAAGACGGTCGATAGACTGGCGGAATGAGGAGTGTGTGAGAACCCTACGGACGAGGTGGGCACCATCTGGTGATGAGCAGACTTGAGTCCGAAGGAACTGAAGCCTTGCCCTGGAACAAGTGCGTGCACGGTCAGCTCATGTTATTTAGTGACACGCCGTCTCATTGTGTTTCTATATTATAAAACAGACTCTGGGTCTATATTTGTTTGTTTGTTTGTTTGATCGTTTGTTCGTCCGTCAGTTTCACATCTATGGTGCTGCATTTATGTATGCGTGCCAGAGGGTTCACTAGGATGGTTAATAGATTTCTATATTTTATATTTCAACAGGGGACTCCATTGTCGGATACGCGTCTATGGCGTGTCGTTGGATATACACTGAATGTTAGAGTAGTTTTCGTGCTTTTGCAGTTTATATGTGAATACAACTTGCTGGCAACGCTAAATGCTGCTATGAACGTATCCGTAAATACAGTTTAAATGGTAACAATTTGATAATAAATTGAAAACGAACAGCTGGCGAAGTTGAACAAACGTTTGTTTAGTCAATTTGTCATCCAATGAAGTACCATTGTACGCAACCGAAATTGATAGATTTCTTGACAAACATAAGTAGTGTACAAAATGAAAATAAAGATGTGCAAAATGTGCACATACAATTTTTGGTCACGAGCCCCGATGCCTACCTGGTAGCGTGGACGGGTAACTGCCGTTGTAAGCCCCGTGCTGGACGCCGGCGTAGCCGTAGGGCACGCTCGACCGCAGGTTGCTCATCGCTACCGCAGCCGCCTGGCTCCAGCTCGACGACAACGACTGCGCATGCGTCGTAGACAAGTACGGAAACGATGGCACCTGCGCAAAGACGTATACATGTTAACCATTCACTGAAACGCTGCGTTTTGTATATTTGTTTAATATGTCAATTAAAACGTCTTATTTCAACATTTACTACTTTCCACTCCAAGTTAATGGTAACTGTTTTACCGTCATCCTGGGAATACAAAGTATATACATTTACGGTTTGTTATCGTGAAATCTGATAAGATTGTGTTAACGCAAAATTACGAAAACAATTATTAAACAATGAATAATTTTAAAAATGGGCCAAGAGGCCCTGAAGTTCTTTCTGTCAGTATATCAACGCAAGTCATCTAGGGTTAATATTGAAATGTCAATTTTAGCAAACGTCCCTTCTCTGATGAGTGTAACCAACTGTATTCAACGTTACCGTGCGATGGCAATTGGGCCTATATGCGATGCTGATGCAATAAGGCTAGCGCCATCTACTGGGAATGCCAACATGTTGCCACGTGGTATTTATGCGTCTTGTAGTGCCACCTAGCATCACTCACCTGCTGCGCCGGCTGGCGGTAGGGGTCGACAATGCTTTGGTAGAACGGTTCGGGCTTGAACGGTTGTTGCGATAGACACGGCATGGCTGGAATTAACAATCAAACAGCGTTGACACAAGAGTTGCGTGGTTACGACATCACACCATCAGACTGAGTGCGAACACACAGTTCGATGCGTTATTAACACACAGCTAGCTGCAGTGTCAATATTATTATAGAAAATTCAACCTTGTGTTTACAAAATTGTTGCCAAAGTAACTATTCGCATAGAAAATTATAGATACAAAAATGAAATTACCAGGGAGATTCCAATTTAGTTGTGGCTATAGCGCGGTGTGAATGTGGACGCGGTGTGAACACGGGCGCGTTGTCAACACAGACGCGGCGTAGACACAGTCGCGGTGCCAACACGGACGCGGTGTGCAGTGTTAACACGGGCGGGGCGGGACCACACGACTGACTCACCTTGCGCTTGTATGTGGAGGGAGTAGGTGGGGGCACTCGAGCTGTGCACGCTGGACGGTGGCAGGAGACCGTTGTAGCTAATCAGCTGACCACTGCCCAGTTGCTTGCGCCACCGTGCCCGTCGGTTACTGAACCACACCTGCAGAGAAAATGGCCTGGTTACGTCACAGGACTAACGCAGAACGCTACAGTGCATGTCATATGTAAACATATCACATAAAGAATATGTTTGACTCCCGTGGACTTAGGAGACGTAGGAGCTATACATACAACTTCCCTCTCTTAAGGGGGGGGGGTAGGAGTGTTCCCAACAGTATCTTATAGAATGGGGAACGAACTGTTATTTGCATTTGTGATATGGGTTTTGTATGCGGATCCCCACATGATGAATTCGTATGTCAAGTAGGCTAGGGGGTAAACTAAAATGTAATAAATTGTTGTAAGGGTCGCAACAGGTAATTACTGTGTTAGAAAAAAGGAAGTTGACGTTCTAATAATGATTGGGTGAGTGGGAATTGTGTGAAGGTGTAACACAACAATAATGACTATAAATGAGTGGGAATTTTATGTACAATAATTACTGGACAATTGCGATGGACACGTAATAGTCACGGCTAATATGTGTGGCTGGGATACGAAGAAGCCCCAATGACCAAATTGTGACAAATGCACAACACACCCGCTGCAGAATCAAACATTCACCTGCACTCTAGCCTCGGTCAGTGTCGTCCGTTGCGCTAGTTCCTCGCGCGTATACACGTCCGGATAGTGCGTGCGTTCGAAGGCTTTCTCCAAAAGGTCGAGTTGGTCCGCTGTGAAAGTAGTCCGGTTGCGCCGTTGTTTCCGGCTGAGAGTCAGTCCGGGCTCAGACTCGGTGTCAGACAGGTCTACAACAGACAGTCACAACTTGTTGCATTTGGAATTTCAAGCATAACATGTATATAGAAAATGCGAACAACATGATAATGAACAACATGATAATGAACAACATGATAATGAACAACATGATAATGAACAACATGATAATGAACAACAGAGTATCATATATTATTACTGATCATTTAACATAGACAAGTTTGATGCTTGTTGATTGTTGGTGATTATGACGAATATTCCGAAGGAGCTCTGCTACATATCTTGCATATTTTCCCTGATATCTGAGCGTAAAAGGTTTGATGCATGACTAACTTCTAAGACGGATATTCTGAAGAAACCCTGACTTAATCTTGTACAGTTCCATTGACATGCGTGCAAAAGGGTGATTTATACAATTTTATCAAAGTTGTTCAATATATGTTTTGCCTGTATTTTGCATGATAAAGAACACTATTATCTAGAATTACTTTAATATTACAACTATTATATTCTAAATACAAAGCACCGTTTACTATGAGATAGTGACCATAGAAACACGACTAGACACATTCGTTTTACAAAATGTGAAATCGAGACACGCACGCGTACCGGTACAGCAGCCGCTGAATATTTAAAGTGAAACTCCCCATTCTATTGGGGATTCAATGTCTAACAACAAATAAAACTATGAGATTACTCTCATAGTTTTATTTATAAAGCATACTCGGCCAAATTAACCCAGTTTACGGCGTCGTTGTTGTTGACCGAGTACGAGAGAAGCAACTCGTGTTTAATTTAGTCTATGCGCGTGTGTTCGTTTAACGTTGATGTTTAACGTTATTAAGACTGAACATTTGTTAACAGTATATTATTTAAGTTGATATCTTTCTCGTTTGAACGGGACATAATATATATTTTGTTGTTACTTGAAGCCGTTGTCCCATTTGTTGCGTTGTAAGTCATGCAACTGTAGGTATGACCTATGAGACTGCAAGTTCAACTTTGTAATGGTCGCTCTAACGTCTAAGTGGCTGAACGGAACCCGTAGTCTATAGCAGTAGTCGAGATCATGCCACTAATCCGACGCCCAGGCGACACCACATAATCGGAGGTGATTTTATGCGTGGACAGCGAAACGACGCGATCTCGGTCGGTGCTAAACGACAGTTACACGCGCGTTGACCGAATCATGTATCGTTAGCGTAATTTTATGCATCGCGTTTCGTGAGCGGTAATTGCGAACGTATCTGAAACAAAGACCAACGCTCGCGAGACAGGGCATCGTCATGGACCGCTTTGAAATGCGATACGACCCAGTAAATTGGCTCCTGCCTAGCGGAACGGCCAAGTCGACTGCCACTATCAAGTTGGATCGACTGCGCACTCGCGCGCAAACTTAAATGAACATTAACTCTTAGAAGCCTAAAACGCCGACAAAACGTCCGTGATTGAAACGTAGCGAGGATGTTATAACCGATATAGCGAGATTAGCGGATAAGTAGCAATTATTGATGGACAAATGTGTAGTTTCCCAGAATTAAGTGTGTTCTGTTTAACGTCGACGTCACCGATTTATAATAATGGATGGATGGATGGATAATTGTTAGCAAACTATAGCTATGCTGGGGAGCTATATTGGGCATAAAGCGTTAGCCAAACTATAGCTTTACTGGGGAGCAATATTGGGCAAACAGCGTTAGCAAACTATAGGTATACTGGGGAGCAGTATTGGGCAAACAGCGTTAGCAAACTATAGCTACACTGTGGAGCAATATTGGGCAAACAGCGTTAGCAAACTATAGCTATACTGGGGAGCAATATTGGGCAAACAGCGTTAGCAAACAATAGCTATACTGGGGAGCTATATTGGGCATAAAGCGTTAGCCAAACTATAGCTTTACTGGGGAGCAGTATTGGGCAAACAGCGTTAGCAAACTATAGCTATGCTGGGGAGCAATATTGGGCAAACAGCGTTAGCAAACTATAGCTATACTGGGGAGCTATATTGGGCAAACAGCGTTAGCAAACTATAGCTATACTGGGGAGCAATATTGGGTAAACAGCGTTAGCAAACTATAGCTATACTGGGGAGCTATATTGGGCAAAGAGCGTTAGTAAACTATAGCTATACTGGGGAGCTACATTGGGCAAAGAGCGTTAGCAAACTATAGCTATACTGGGGAGCTACATTGGGCAAAGAGCGTTAGTAAACTATAGCTATACTGGGGAGCTATATTGGGCAAAGAGCGTTCCACATTATTTACCCACCATGAGATGACGACTACGTTGTAAGATGGTTTTCTTTACAAAGGTGCTATTATATAGAACATTTGTCTTTCTCATCACAAACTCAATACCAATTATTATAAGCTGCACATTGTTCTGTAAACTCTAAAGTCATTTACCTTGTCGGTGGTTCCAATGACAAATTGTTACAAAAACTCTTTAATACCATTGGGTTTAATATAATATTATTGTTAAGACGCTTAATTATTTCTTTTGGAACACGATTTTATGACGCATGTATCTAATGATAACAACAAGAATTCTTTAAAATACATTATGTTGTTATATAAACGAATCATGTAACGTGTTCGCTACGGTGATAAGAATGGTAGTAACAAGGCCAAGGTACTGCAATGAACAAAAGGTAACAGGGTATTTACGTTGGTTACTATTGTTATATCATACATTACAACAATACTTTCAACAATATTGCAAGTGTACTGAATGTTACATAACTTACATTTCTGATAACATTCGGATTAATAAACGTAATCGAAACCTGGCGAAAACCGGAATACTTCTGAGAACGGAGAAATAATGTTATAATACTGGCACCTTCAGATATGTGAACCGTAATGAAAAGCAGAACAGTGTTGAGAAAGAGCAAACTATGTTTAAGATAAAAAAAATCAGAAAATATATTTGTTATTAAAGTTCTAACAAAATGTGTTATTTTATTTTTGAGCGTTTATTTCTTGAAACAAATATTATTTCTTCCCGTTGGTTTCTGTCCTGTTATTGTTTCTTATAAAACAAAATGTAAAATTGTGTCTGTACTTTTCCAGTTGCTTTCTGTCCGATCACCGTTACGTATACAACAGCAATGTCGCCAGTAAACGTATTTTGATTACACGTATGACTCGGTCATGAGCGTCTAGATGACTACGGCTAATCCATTAGGAGCCGCATCTGTACCTGACGTTATAACCAGTGTGCGCCAGTCTTGCAAATAACCACCGCCTGATGAATACGCAGATATTATCTAAATTAGGGGCAATTTAAGCGCTTCGCCGTTGAGTGTAAATGATGTCGTTTCACATCCACTTTTCACAATAAATTCCCTGTCGCGGCACGCGGACTTCGGATGAAGCGACCACTTTGAAAACACCGCCGTCTTCTGATGTGGCCGTCGCATCACGGGTGATATACTGACGCCGTCAGAATAGTTCTGATTTATCTTTTTCGTTCGAAGTACTTAAACGCTTATGCACGAATTCACAACGCCATCGACCACAGCTGCAGCTCCGTAAAACAAGTTTGTATTTAACGATTCCTTTCACAAAATATTGACTTATTTAGACATCATTACAAATGATTCATTGCCAAAACTGGTTGTTATTTCTTAACCGACATGTACACTAGTTTTACAAAGTACGGCTGTACCGCGCGATTACGTGTTGCTATTGTAACAACGTCAAAAGGTTAAACGTTCAAACATTGTGATATTAAAGGGAATAAAAACATCCATTGCTTGAATTCATGTTATATTACATACTGCTATCTATTTCCACGTCCACCAAGCAAAAAAAAAACATTCAATGAATTAGAAATTCCACATTTTATGCTGTACATCCGGACATTTTCGAATATGCATATTTTTGGCGCGCTTTTCGGGATGCCGAGATGTGACGTCACTTATGACTCAAACTGGCATCAGGCCGACCCTTTCCATGCATTCAGAGCATGTTTACAAGTATAGCTTTTGGGTCGAAACGAGCGCCAGAATGAGTTATTGTGCAATTTTCCGACGTAATACAAACACTAGTCATCATAGAGGAACAAGCAGTTATCTTAAGGTTCCACATGAATCGAATTTTATTCAAAACAACGTTTGCGAATGGGCCTACAAGTCGACTAGGTTTCGCCGAGCTTGGGCTCGTTTTCAGAATAATTATGTCGAATGCAACCAACGGGAGATAATCTACACAAATAAACATACATAGCAAACATATATTGTATCCAGGTACATAAAGTAACGTGTATAATATCATAATATCACTAGAATATTGATATATGAAGGAGTTGTACAATTTACCATAACAACTTAAATCAGTTACAGAGTTTCCGCTGGTCCCGCTAGCTCAGTGGGTAGGCGCGTTGGTTACTTGTCATTTATTTTACAATCGGGCGACGCCGGTTCAATCCTGACAGCACGCAAACTATTGATTTTTTTTACACTTTTTTTGTTTATGTTTTCACGAAGTAATATAAACCAAATCATTTAGTATACTATGATGCACTGTTTGTAAATAATTTTTATTTTTGTAGTAATTATTTATTCGCCACAAAAATGAAAATATGGTCATTATATAACGATGTTTCTAAATTTTATTGATCCAAACAAATATAATGTAATGGATATATAATTTATTTATTGTAAATATATTGTACAGTAATATATTGTAATTATATATGTGAAAACAGATTGTGATCTGTCTGGATAAATACAGAGGCGTCGCCCGATTGTAAAACAAATGCCAAGGAACCAACGCGTTTACCAACTGAGCTATCACGGCCGGCAGAAATTCGCTGACTGATTTCAGTTGTTATGATAAATTGTACAACTCCTCCTTCATACATCGATATTCTAGTGATATTATGAGATTTTACACGTTACTTTCTGTAGCTGGATACGATTATGTTTGCTATGTATGTATATCGGTGTACATTATCTCCCGTTGGTTGCATTCGATATAATTATTCTGAAAACGAGCCCAGGGCCAAGCTCGGCGAAACCTAGTCGACTTGACTTGTACGTTGTAGGCTCATTCGCATTCATTGTTTTGAATAAATTGAATTCATGTGGAACCGTAAGATAACTGCTTGTTCCTCTATGATGACCAGTGTTTGTATTACATCGGATTATTGCATAACAACTCATTCTGACGCTCGTTTCGACCCCAACATTATCCATATAAACATGCTCTGAATGCATAGCAAGGGTCGGCCTGCTGCGAGTGTGAGTCATGTGTGACGTTAAGATACCACGTGATCGCCTAGCTCATTACATTTTTATTTTCCGCGGGAATCGCTACCCAGACGGGTTTAAAATCGAATTTATGCTACAGATGTATTTTTCTGAATTTTTTAAATGTTATCGAATGTTACATGCAATATTAAACTTTCTGTACACATAGAAAACGGATTTTAGCTAATGCCTTGTTTTTATTTCCTTTAAATTTTTTTTTCGCGTGTAACCAAATCATAATATTACTACATTTTGGAATACGTCGGGAAATGAAGACGTTTCACGACCAGTGATGATATTAACCAGTTTACGCCTGGAGCAACGAACCATATCGGCAATATGTATCACAATTGCAGTATTTTGGTCTTAAAACTAATTCACAGTTCACGCCATCAGGAGAGTTGATCAATTCGCTCAGATAGGACATAGCATAATGTAAGTTCGTAAACAAGTCTAAAATAACCATCGTCGTGTGTGTGTGTGTGTGTGTGTGTGTGTGTGTGTGTGTGTGTGTGTGTGTGTGTGTGTGTGTGTGTGTTCTGGCGCGCATGCGCGTTTTAAATAGATCGACAATTCCTAAATCAGACGACAATGTTTTCCGGGACTTCTTTCCTATGACATTATATCTGTCTACCGAACGATAGTTCCAGCTTGGCCGTCATTAACTGTCTCTTCGCACACACACAGCGACGCGTGCTGAGACCAATTCTCAATATCCACGTTCTCATTTAATTCACTCCGACTGTTGCAAAGGACGTTGACCATATAATTTGCATTTTACGGCTGGTCACGTCGTCTACAGCAGTTAATCTGCCACACTGGATAGATATTACCAGGCCAAGTTGTACAGACGATGAACTCGGCGACATCCACACCGATCGCCGACTGACCATTCGACACACGTGGACACAACGGGGACCCGAGTCTGTTGACCAGACAACCACGACAATCACCGCCACCCAGGTAGAGACTAATGACCACACTACGGATGAAGCAAGTCGATACGTAAACACGTGTTTAAACGTCATTGAAGGGATTCAGTGCGTGTTTAAGATAATCTCAATGAATTTGATAGTTTGCAAACACATTACAAACTAGTGTAGGAAGTTGTAGAAAAATATAATAATTAATTGATTGCATGAGAACGTGTAAGGTTTTATAGCCTTGGATAGGCCGCCTATGCAACTATCCAGTTTCTGGCGAGTGTAAATCATTTATGCAATCGAATACGACGTTTTTACAAAACATCTAAAGAAGTACCAGTTATTTCATTAATGGCGTACACGCCAGGCCTGGCGCCTATTACATCACAATGTAATATATTACTATTACTTAGTTTCCTTTCTATTACTATCACATGCTGAATTTGATATTACTATTACATTTGAAGCAATTACTATTACTATTACATTTTTCATCGGAACTATTTACAGTATAATATACACGGCATGCATAAATATGTATATATATATATATATATTTAGTATTATCTACTAACTACACTGTTTACGGATAGAACAATTTTTTTTCATTTTAATGTCGCTATTATTTAACTTGATGAATTATAATCAGTGTAATTAAACCATACTGCTCTATTGCTGCTTGGTGGACAGTTGATTATTGGCACAAATACATCACGTTGTTTTTCACACCTCTGTTGTTTAGGCCTATCAGTGTGCAAACAGCCACTAAACCCATATAGGCTTGTATAAAAAGGATAGCTGGCATGAGAACCAACTTCAAAGAACTGTTGAATCCCTTTAGCCATGCAACTGTCACACTGTCCCAATGTCTGCTAGTGCTATGTAAACTCTCATAACTTCCAGGGTGAAACTGACTGAGGGCCATGATTCACAGACGAGCAATCATAAAACCTGGTCAAACTAGAGGAATATTCTTGTCCTTGTAAATAATTTAATAACTAGACTGCAAGGAAGCGTAACTCAAATTTAACTTTGAAATATCCAATACATGTAGTAATATAAAAGTAATAGGTCAATTACTATTGCATTGCTTTCTATTACATTGTGTTTTTATTCAACCTATTACTATTACTTCAATATTTGTAATCGTTAATATTACATATTACTATTACCCCAGATCTGACGCATACAACTTGTTAGAAAATATGTTTTAGTGAAATATTCATGATTTTAGAAGAGAAAGAAATAGTTATGCGGATTACGGATACGACCTATTTCAGCTAAGACGTGATCAGAAAGTCTGCATGCTGACTAGCGACGGACGTTCGTTCCAACCACTGACCTGTCTATCTGACCAACAACGTATCTAGTGTGAGATCTAGCGAAATATCAAAAGCCAGCAGATATTGATAGGTAGCAAAACCCGTCCAGGTGCACATAGACGGAGAAGACGGTTTTCCGCTGTATTCGATGTTTGTTACGACGTAAACTTGTGTTGTTCGACGCGCTCGCGTTTGCGTTTGTTGATTGTTGCAACTTACCTTTTAGGTTGCGAACAATTGAGATATACCCTATAAAAGGTGAGAACCCTTGACATGCGGGGAATTTCAAATAGTCCTGATGTACAAGTCATTTAGGATAAAAACGTTAATGTAACCACAAACGCTAGCTCGAATATAGTGTGATCTTTCAAAACCGATGATATTATGATACTGAAAGTACTACTTGCATAATTACACAACGGTGATGACACGTACAGTGGCGGCGACGTTGCTGGAAGTTACTGGGAATTTGAGTGTTCTACCACATACTAAATGACGGTGGATTACTCAAAAACGGCACAGAGTCTTTCGAAACACACAAACTAACACCCGACTAGAGATATTGGAGCCATGGAAAATCTACAAAAAAAACTGTCACCAGATTCTGGTTAGTCGTGTTCTCACTGTGGGAAGCTGTGCCAAGCAAAGATTGGAGTCATAAGCCATCTACGAACACACACCAATGACACACCGACAATCCATGGGAAGAGTATCCTCGCTATGAGGGACTGCTGATGATGTTGATGACTGACAATGGGCCACACTTTACCGTACCTCTGTCGTCGCTGTGATCCGAGGTGCGGTCCTCCCCGCACCGCGCTTCCTCCTCGTCGTCCGCCGTCTCCCCGCTCTCATTCCCGCCGGTCGACAGACGCGACCGCAGCACGCGGCTGATGGAGCTGACACTCGGCACGGTCGTACGATCGCACACCCCGTCCTTCAGCAATCGATCCCGGATCTCCCAGCTGAAGATGTTCGGGTTGTCTCGCTTGTACGACTCGATGCGGGTCTCCACCTCGGGCGTGGCGACGCGAGGCTTGCTGCCGCCGATGGCTCCCGGACGAATGCTGCCCGTCTCCTGGTAGCGCTGTGACGGACGAGGGTGGGGGTTAAGTAACAGACAGCATAAACGTGTTTTTCTAGCCCACCGTTGGACAGACGGTAGATGAGACAATACAATAATTCAAAACTCGCGCTTACATTAAAGATACTATAGCAAAAATGTCCATTATTCGTATGGCGCTACAGCAAATCTCATGGTCGAACCATGCAATTTCTGACAAGCACAAATCATTTATGCAAACGTATATACCATTTTCACACAAAAATGTAAATCAGTAACCGTTATATCAATGTGTATGTCTTAGTGAAATAAAAATAAATAAATAAATAAAACCGTTTCGTGACATAAAGACACTACCTACTACGTCTGATGAGACGTCAGCAAGAGCCTTGGCTTTGTTTACGAATCGTTAATCTATTAATTTTCATTTCTCGTACCTCAGTTTATGTTATTAAGAGGTTATACTAACAAATGGTGTTATATAGGCACACACGTAGAAAGTTTCCTAGAGTATTCGTAGTAGTGCGCACATGATGTTTGCTATGACATAGGCTATAAGTGAGCAGCTTTTTCGAAACGCAAGTTACGTACAAAGTCCTCAACTGATCGGGGGTCCGAACAATCGCAAGCTGCAATGTGAATAGGAGGGGAAACGATAACACACCTCCACATACGTACGATAGCCCGATTATTGTTAGATGCATAATATATGTCACCCGTCACCTGAACGGGTTTAGATGCGTACATGCAAGCCATGCACTCATACATGTATGATACACCGTGTAGGGTTACCTGTAGGATCTTGCTGACACAGCCGTGCGACACCCTGAGCGTGCGACTGATGACACAAGGTCGCACGCCCTGGGCCGCCAGCTCGATGATACGTAGTCGGATGTGACTCGGGAGAGGTCGGCCGTTGATGAATACTCCGCCCAGCTGGTTCACCCGACCCTGGCCTACAAGTAGATATATCACGTGGTTAATGGAGGCAGTCTGTTCTTAGTTTTTCATTTATTAATTAATGTAATGTTCTTAAGACTACACTAACTATGTTGACGGTGTACTGCCCGCTAAATTGTGTTTAGTAAGACCGTAACAAAGTTCGGAATTTGAAGGTATGACCCCGGAGCATGCTCAAATAGTAAACAAAACTATTTTTAAAACAAGCTTCATTGGCAATATGATCAAGGTCCCGTTTTCCCACGTTCAACACAGCAGACGTCCTGTTAAAAATTACTACGCCCGCTAAAACTGTATTGTGTACACACTGTTGAACAACACAGTGACGGAACAAACGTTATTGATTGTGGGATACTGCTAATTAAATCAAACGTAATATTATATACTGGCCAGTTGTCATTCTGAAACAATTAGCAGCGAAATTAGTAGTGTTGTTTGATCTGAAGATTTTTGTAACGTATAATGTCTTTGAAGGTTAGCGTCGAGAAACGCCTCCACACATTTCTTCGAACTAACTATATATAAGAGAAAAAGTAAAGGCAAGTTCTTATATAGCGCAGTACCCAGTCATCCGGACTGCTCAAAGCAGTTTACACTAATGTCCATGGTTTTAACCGAGCACACCTAAATGCCACACTTCGTTATAAATTAATTGTTCGTTATTTACTTTATACATTTTAATTTTTCACAGTTATATTCATGCAAAACAATCAAATCATTCAGTGCAAAGCTGATACTAAGAAATTTACTGACGCTTTACTACGCGTTTAAAAATAGTTTTAATTCCAATATTTATTGGACCGTGTGCTATTCGCGTCCTGTCATCAGTGCAAGTGAAATCGAATAAATATGTATTGGCACGATGTTCACGCGGTCTTACCGATAATGCCAAACGTCGTTCAGTCAGACGTATTGTCTCCAGATCAAATTAGAACAATTATCACTTTTGTCAAAGTTCTATGCACAAAGATGTCAAACATTTAACGGCCGGTAACTCTTAAATAACTGAGGTTAGTACTTTTTGGTAACAACGTCCTCGTTAACTACAGGTGTACTATGCTCTAACCGACTCCACGGGATAACTAATTACTTGCATCATAAAAAGGTAATTGGACTACAACGTAGGCCTGTCATGTTTGTGCTGACAACCCGACTCTGGAGACATCACGTAACCGTCAATTTGTAATCCTATAGCAAGTTTGCTTATACCACGACTGCTTTATAGTTTCTCCTTGATATCAATGCATATGTCCCTGTGTTGGAACATTCAATATTAATATGTCATCATGCCAATGTTTTTTTAAAACTGTATCACCCCCCCCCCATTAGACCTACGTCACTGTCGAATATGCAACAAACACATAAACAATATCGTCGAATGTGTTATATCTGACAATGCAATATTTACAGAGCTTCTACATGTCTTGCAGATTCCTTCCATCCTGAGTGTATTGGTGCTAAAATTGATCGGATCAAATAGACCGCCCTTCAAGTAGCACCCTGTGAACTTACGGAAAGTTGGACCCAATGACCCCGGATCAAAGTCAGAACAAAATTATTAAGGTGATCACAAAGTGCAAAACTGTAGTAAGCAATAAACAACATATTGAAGCGTGCTGGTTAATATCCCGTCAAGTATAAAAAATTTCCAGGAAAACACACTTGTGGAATTCATACATACTAGAGGTTGGGGTCAGATGGGCCTCTTAAGCATAAATTAGGCGTTTATTCCTTTAATCCTAACTGGACTAAGCTTTTTTGAAATGTGGTCCCGATCCTGTTCAGATTGCTCCATTTAATTTTGAATGCCGTTGTATCGTTGACCGTGGCCCATGGGGGGGGGGGGTAGCACCATCTCTGACAGTAGTTCCATTTGTGATAGATTTGATAGGTGACATCATATCTTCTTCCAACATTGACCCACTTTCTGTCTTCTTGTAACAGTGCATTGTCAACGTATAGAATCAATAAAACCACAAAATATATGGCTGGAAAAGCAAACTTGAACGGAACATAAATAAATAAAATCAAATGGGCCGCTTACTCTCTTGCTTCGAATAATTCCCTTATTTACATAAAACTTATCACGAATAATTCCCATGATTTTGTGTGTCAATAACTGTGGTATTACTAATAACACAGAACAGCATTGGCCATGTTAAACCATTATTGGGCAGCTAAATGTTGAATTATATATAATCTACACGATGTAATGACATTTACAATTACGAACCACCATACATGAAACTAAGGCCTTGCATACGGTCGTGCACAAGCCCCGATTAACTATTGTTTCCCACTCTAAATATTCTACATAGATCCTTTCGACAAGATGACTGTCAATCGTTCAATAATTCTTTGATGATGATCGAGGGTTCTAGAACGACTCACGGAAATACACTCACTCACACTATCCTTTGTCAAAATTCTTTGCGAGTTCATTTCGTTCAGGAAATGAGTTGTAAGAGACTTACGTTGGTAGTCTAACTTAAAAACTTGTTATTTCTTGGATATATAATAAATGACGACACTTATTGGATACAACGTGGCCCCATGACCCATCTGACCCCACCCTACTAAATTGGCAACCAGCTTCATTGGTTTTGCGAGTGCCACGTAACAGTCGTAACAACATAAGGTGCGTGTACAGTTACTACAGTAGGGATTAGAATGTTGGTCTGGTATTCTTGTCTTAGTTCCTGAAATCCGCGTGGAAAGGAGAGCCGACAAAAGCCTAAACCGCCGATGCAGCAACGGTGAGCCGTCCGCAGCGCTGTGTTTATTACCTTGCGCCAAAGAAACGCGTATCGATCGGGGTAATTTCCCAATTATCCGTGAAACGTTAATCGCATATAATGGAGGGGGGTGATTATGGTTGTAGCCGACTATGATATCACCTTAACATGTGTGCTAGTAATGCCTGGGATTTCAGTAATATATGCATATTTTGTTTTAATTCAAAATATACCTATAATGCAGGTAATACTATATATATATATATATATATATATAGAAATATAGAAATATATATATATATATAGTATGCAAATTTAAATTCAGACATGCTGAATTGTTAACATGTTAATAATATTAATAATATGTATCAAGGGCGGGCGGACTTATACGTGTAAACTCGCACACGTACATGTATACGCGCTAATACACGCACGCGGTAGTGTTGTTTTGCCAGTTATATTGAGGCAGCCACGTTCAGTCTTACGGCAACATTATAAACGAACCTGTAAACAGCAGCACTAAACGTGAAGGTAATGAGACGCGGACATTATTTGAAGCTCTGCTTTCAGGAAGCCAAGGTAATATAGCCTTGTCGAGAAACAGGCCGCATTCTCAATTACCAATGTGACCTTACTGGTGCGCAGCTAGACTGAAAAGTGTGCTGGACAGGTCAACGAATGGAAGGGGACATATAACAGGTTGAGCCGAGAGAAGAAGAGAAACTGGGAATACTCAGGTGAAGAGAAGACAACAACTGGGACGGGAGGACTGTGGGGAGAGATTTGGCGGGATTAGGACGAGGGCGAGGAAAATGAGGGAGAGAGAGGAGAGTGGAGACGGGTGGCGGAGATCAGGAAAGATGGAAATGGAATGGCATCAGACGCCAGCGACGCAAGGAGAAGGACGACAAGTCGACAAGGGTACTGTTCTACGAAAAGGAACGATGTTAGATTCACTTGAATCCAGGACATAAATACCTCGGACAAAAGCCCCTGAATATAGATACTTACAAACTAATCACACTATATATACTGTTATTGTGTGTGCGTGCGTGCGTGTGTGTGTGTAGTTTCTTTCCGTTATTTTGTGTGTTTATACAGATTCAAAACTCGACTCTTACACCAAAGGTACAATGTCACGTAATACAAACACATCCAAAGGCCCGAGGAGTCACGAATCATAGACATATCTACAAGCCGATAGAGTTAGGTTAAAAAGTTAAAACGAGGACAATCAAAAAAAGCTGACATGTTACAGCCATTAAACGCCGACACATTGTGGCACAACAGGTTGGAATGTGTTAAACGCGTTGCTATTATAATGGAATGTACTAAACGCGCTGTTATTATCACAGTCACAAAACATCTAACCGTTTGCGGAGTTGCGGCGCACTTTAATAAACGACATTACTGCCGCCCTGTCGCCAGACACATGTCGCCGTTTCGGTGTCACTTTGTCGCCTTTCAGTTCTGTCGCCAATCCGGTGCCGCCGCGCTTTTGATTAAGCGCTCTACCGTCTACGTTCAGTTGCTTCTTTGCCGATTAATAATGGCGAATGACAATAACTCTTAATCTACGTCATTGGCAACAAAAAGGCCCGGACTCTGCGAGGATGCACCAACAGCGCGGAACCGCTGCCCGCTGTGCTGAGTCGGCCGCTTTGATTAGGGGCGCGCGTGCGATGAATTAAAACCTGTCCTCGCTCCGTCAACGTATCAGCCAGCGCGAAGGACCACACAGGGACTACGGCGGTGCGGCATTCTAGGGTTAAAAAACGTACCTTTTAGCAACGCTTCTTGCTCAATCCTCGAGAACTCCATGACGCGAGGTTAGCGTGGTTCAAACTCGACGGCGTTGTCAACCGCTTGAGATCGACACATGGAATGAGCAACAGGTCACGGAATGCACGCTGAAATACGAGACCCGGCAGATGTGGTCGGCTGGTCGGCGGACGGGTCGGGGGACCCTAGCGGGGTGGCGAGGGTGCGGCGGGGGGGCATGTCCGCGCATAATGATTGAAACAACGAAGTGGATAAGCTGCGCGAGGCTTCTACGCCAATTACTCCGGTCTGATCTTATCGCCGATTACCCCCTTAGCGGAGCCCCGATCAAGGCAATTAGAACGGTTTGAAAGCGCGATTATCCGCCCAGCCCCCCTACCCACCTCCGGCCACCCACCCTCAAGCCTCGGGTTGCAGACGGATCATCAACTTTCGAACGGGTGATAACTGAGAGTGGCCTAGTCGTAAAATGCATCATTAAAAGACAGCGGTGAAGACTCGCATTTAGTCGTTGCTTGTAATCCGTTTCATTTGTGGAAAATCTCTAAATGGGACCTTGAAACGACGTGTCAGATTCATGATCGATGTAGAGATAGAGTTATCGCGGACACTCTGTTCCGGCAAAGATAACGTTCCAGGAACACATATACTTCAGTGTAGTTGAATAATAATCGTATTTTTATTCTCCAATTAGAGAAACACCTGTACTGCAAATAAATTGATGCTTTTGTTAACCTAACTGAAATCTACATATCCGACTGCCTCACAATTCCAACGTCTCTGTCGAAATTTATTGATCAGACGCGTGCAGTTTGTTGGCCCTTCGAGTAATAATAAAAAAAAACCTGCGCATATGAATGTGCAATCGTATTACTTTGAGTAATGTATTATATTTGCGTTTTTGTTATTTCATGTAATATACAAACGAACAAATGAACGAACGAACGAACGAACGAAAGAACGAAAGAACGAACGAACGAATAACATACACGAACGGTTATTCACACGTATATATTTGAATATGTATGTTTTCATATTTGTGTGGCGCCTGTTTGTGCCGTTTTGCCTAGCGGTATTTGGTTGTACGATGATTGTATATGCTACGTGTTCCGATCCATTTTGTTGTACGATTATTGTGTACGATACGTGTTCCGAGGTTTTTTGTTCTGCGACATGTCACGGATTCGACGGCAATACCGAACAATGACGAACACATCGTTTCCATTGATATTTGCCTACAATAAAACAAAACTTTATAATTATACATATTTTATACATTTCAGTGTTTAAAAAAAATCCGATTTTTAGCTATCGCCAGAGTAATCGTAAACGTCATAACTTACAGACTTACAGGTAATCTGAAAGAACCTAACTGTAAAAATATGCCTTGTGTTTTAGTGCATCTCGCCGAATACAGTTTTGTTTACGTTTACATCGCGGCGAATTTCAATATGTTGCTAATAAAATTATCACACACACGTTGACGCTTCGTGGACGTGTCAAGTTTCGTCTGGGAAATGAGTTAGCGACGTTGTCCAGCAACAGGGGGTGAGGACAATCCGACACGCTGGGCTCGCGACGGTCATCATGTCTGCCCGGTCACTCATTGCCTCCCAGGGTAAACAAACACGTGACTTCAAACGGCAGCGATCGACAAGACGTCATCCAAAACGTAAAAAGTCACGAAAAAAGTCACATGAAAGAAAGTCACATGAAAAAGTCACAACTTGAAATGTAGAGTTCTTTGTATTTACAGTATAAGTGGAAATATTAAAATTTATTTTATGAATATTTCATTAATAATCAAAATTAACTAAAATATAACAACAAATTCAGTGCACATGTCTGATAAAAAGTCACAGTGAAATCGCACTTGTGCTCGTAAGTCAATGAAAGGGTGTAAGACTATGTCAAGTTGTTATAATCACACATCAAACTGTTTTGTGTTCACCAGTGGAATATGCCAAATTGTGGCAGAGTTTCTTCAGAATATTTGTAAGGGAATAGCAGCAAAACTTTGTATTTAGTTAAGTCTTCGAATACATTATGTTGTATTTTATTTCCTCTTACTTTTTCCTAGCAAAAACTGTATACAATGTTACTGTCAGTTTTTTAATATACAATTTATTAATTCTTGTTTCAACATCCGTCCAGAAATCGTATACGTTTCTTATTGTTTGTTTCACAGCCGCAATGCGAAAACTGCCTAACGCCATCTATTCTAAATGTTCACGGATATGTACTTTTTAATAGAATATCAATTTAAAATTGGCATATGACATTATTAACTTGTGACGTTTTATTCATTACTCAGGTGGGTGTTCGTGCGCCTACATAATCACGCCATTAATCTCATTAAAATCGCGCCTGGATGAAGATTTCAATAAAACCTTTCTGCATCTTCTCTTTTTAAGAACACTTTATTGGATACGTTAACGATGTGTTGCCAAAAACCAGAATAGTGTTTTCTGACTTGAAACGAATCCATCGTACCAGTCAACATATAGACGTGCAAGATAAGATTGTGTTTAGTGAATAAGATTATGTTTAGTGAATAAGGTTGTGTTTAGTGAATAAGATTGTGTTTAGTGAATACGATTGCGTTTAGTGAATAAGATGAAGGTGAAGGTGAAGCCTATGTTCATTATAGGTCGAATATAATGATTTATATCGACATTATTACCCCATGCAGGAAAATCAACTTGTGTCGATGCGTTATGATTACATTGACTTGTTCTAGCTGTATACATTTTCTCACACAGTGTAGGTATACTAGAGAACATTCGTCACGCCCACCAGGTGTTCATGTGGCATCGATAATGGGCTAATGGGGATACAACCGCATGGATCGTTTGCTGCGTAAACTTAATTCCGCTCACTGCTTCAAAAAATCTGTCGTCCAGATTTGATTAATCTATACATGAAAATTCAACGACCGACTAACTTCGACAACACACAGTTATTTATCTTGCTGACATGTTTTTCTCCACTAAAACGTGTTTTCTATTTTGTGACGCGCGAAGTTTACAAGTGGTAGTAGTTGGAACCAGCGACTCGAACTTGCGCCAAACATGTAATAATATAAATTATAAATATAAATTAGGTTACCATAATTTATACCATGACAGAAACCCATCATATCAGTTAACTTACAAGAGCTGAAGGAAATCAATACCCTTAATTTCATGTTAACAAGCAGAAAGAATTAATGCTAAAATAGAATACCTTTGTAAAAGATATATGACTTATGCACGCTTAGCAACGGCACGAAGTTGGAAGCTCCGGCGATCCACCGACTGCACAAAACGTGATCACGCAAACGAAAGTCAGCGTCTATTTACGATATCGCCCGACTGTTTGACGCCATACGGGACCGACAAGGGTATCATTCCAACACAGACAATATGGCCAACACAGTTACGTCGATCCTGCGAGTATCAACAGTGTTTGTGGCCACGACTTGCAGCTTTTTTTACATTTTATAAAGTAATACACAATAAATATAGGAGTCGGGAGCTGTTTCTTTGTAGCCGGGGCATCGGGTCACGTGATACATTCAAGTGAATTTTGATTGGTTCATTTGTTAGTGAGATTCTTGTAACACACTTTCAACAAGTGTCACAGACACACAAAAGACGCGAACGATTGTTCACACGATCAACCGTTATTCCATGTTCAGTTTGTATTCACGGATCTCAGCACACAAACCCGATGGGTCATGCACAGCACAGAACAGGTCCGGCTATAGGTACATAACCGATTATACACAGGCCCAATAATTACCATAGACATTTTGTGTCGTTTTTTCTTTTCTTGTGTCACGTGTCACAGGGAATGCGAGCGTCGTAGTCATGTCCGGTTCTCCGCCTACTTATCAAAGAAAGTCATAAGTAAAACTCTGCGAGAAAAATTGTTTCCCCAAAGGAAAGGTGAAAGACGGTCAGGCAACGAAGCCAACTTCACGCAGTAAATGGTGGACTATACATCCGGTCGTGTCCCATACGTCCAATCATCGTTTTCTAATTTCAGATGTTCCCCGTTTGATGGAATGGGAGGACGGCACACGCCAAACCCTTCCAGGACGACATACGTTGAGCCGACGGACTGGGGCCTACTCACCTTGCGTCGTCCGGCCGCCAGCGAGAAGTCCCCACGGCCCGCCGTCTCCCGGGACGAAACATTGGCACTGGAGCATCTCTTGAAGCGTTATCGACCCAATTTCACGGCATTTCACACGGGTTGACATCGTCTCCTGTTGCTGGCGAGCGTCCCAAGGCTCGTCTTTGATGTGGACGCCGGGGGGTAGGCCCGGAGGTGCTGGATGTCGCAGAACTGCCGTCACTGTCGTCGACTCGGAGAATGATTGCTGTGTCACTGAGAATGTCACGAGTTCGCGACGATATGGACATTGATGCGTCAGGCGTAACGACCGTTTTGTGAAGGCATGAAAAAACCGTCACAATTCATTGGTAATAGTAATAAAGGTGCTTAACGGTGTTCAGCAACAATAATTAGAACATAATTTATATTATAGTTTCCCGAAAAAGGTTTAAAAAGAGCAGTATGTTCCTCATTTTTCATTAATTAATTAATATAATGTTATTAAGACAATACTACATATGTTGAAGTTGTGTTTAGTAAGCCCGTAAGAAAGTTCGCTATTCGAAGGTACGACCACGGGTACATGTTCAAATAGCAAACACAACGTCCAGTTTCCAAGCAAGCTTTATTGACAATACGGCCGAGGGTATAGCAGTTATGTTATACCCTCTGATGTACAACTGTCCCACGTTTAACACAGCAGACTTCCTGTTACAAATTACTACGCCCGCTAATACCTGGTAGATGAACATACTATAATTTGTATATGAAATAGTTCTTAGAAGAGAACTTGTTTTTATTGTTTAAATGTGTTATCGCCAATATAATTTAAGACAATTAATGATGATAGCGCGGTAAGTATCATCAGTCGAACAAGAAAAACACTTGTTGCTAAATCGATACTTGCTACATTGCCTCGAGGGTGCAAACCACTCCTGGCAGGTGGCTTGAAAGGTTCGGTAACCCCTCCCTACGTAGCCAGCGTCGGCGTTTAATTACCGGCGCACTTGCAGACTGGCAAATAAACAAATTGCCCCACGGGTATCGTGTCCGGCGGCCGGTTTAATAATTACTCTGATACGACGTTAGTCCGTCTCAGATCTCACAAAGTGGCTAATGAATGCAAACAAATTAGGGATCATTTCCGAAAAGACGATCAAGAAAGCAACGCGCTTCTCGAGTTAGGGAGATAGCCAGCTTTGTTTTTGTTTATTGAGTCATATGTAATTCAGGGTTGCGGTGTTTGGCAACAAAGAGAGGTAGGTCGCGTATGTTCGTGTAGGGCAAAAAAACGTAAACAAACACACGCGCTATGCCAGCGTTTGTTGTGTTGTGTAGGTTAGTTGTTAAAAAAGGCCCGTTTACACGAACAACTAGTTTGCGGACTAGTTGGCCAACTCGGTGTTGCCCAACTGATCCGACAACTTTGATGTGTGCGTTTACACGTGTGACATGTCTCGACAGAGGGAACAACTGCGACCTTGACCTCTACTGCGAGTACTTACGATTTTGAACTATCGGGTAAAACAAACAGAAAATATTTGTGGGTGTTAGCAAGCCATTTTACCAATAACGATGCATTTTCTTTGATGTGAAAGCTCTGGGTAATTTCCGTCGCCCAATGATGCAGCGTTTTCTCGCAGCTGGTATACTAGGCACTTCAATGAAATGTCTTGATAGAACAGAAGCAACTGACTTAAATTAATTGTGTAACTTCACATCAGAAATGTTTTTTCCATATCAGTAGAAGAAAAGAACAAAAGTGGAGGCCAGCACATATTGGTGTATTTTTGGACTGTACACTATTGATGGCATACAAAGATACACAAAAACAGATAAACATAACACATATATATCCAGACAAGCAAAATGTTAATAAGTTAATTGAGAGTTATGTATGGATACAACAAACATGTTTCTAAATAATGGTTTAGTGCAACGAGTCAATGGTAGTTTAAAAAATTCATTAAAATATCACATTTTAAATATTAGCTTTAATCTTTCATGAAGTGAATTAACATACTTTTTATTGGGATAGGATAAAGCATACATTTAGATCGCTTTACGGCCGACGTGGGAGCAACCCCTGCATGGACTGGCCTGACCACATGCACTGATGCAGGCTTGTCTAGTGTCAATAGGGCGATATTGTTTTCGTAACAGATGATTGTGGGAAATTAGTCCCGCTAAACCGTCACCTCGCCATTCAGTTGGCGGCAGAAATAATATATAAATCTGAAAATTTACATGAAATAGATAGATCAGATAAAACTATGTTGTTGACTCGCTTTGGTTTGTTGGTCAGACTCGACCCAGCAGAAAATATCGAAACAAATTTACGCAAAATGTAAAATGCCTGTAACCTGACTGTGCTAAGTATACCGCTGTCTTCTATTATTCGTAGCTGTTTTGGTTGTCCCATCGTAGATCATAGAGTGAATGTTTCACGTACACTCATTATGTTCGTTATTTCGAGCAACTTCTAAATCGAACAACACCGAGTTGGCCAACTAGCCCGCCAAATGAGAATATGTTGTATTATGTAGTTCTATACATAGAATTCTGTAGAATTCTATAGTATTCTAAATTTTCCTATAACATATTTTATTATGCTTTGTATATTGCTGTAGAATTGTGTACATTTCTATAGAAATGTATAGATTTCTGAAGTTTCCTTTGTTTCGTTTTGCTAACTACGTATGCAAATGTATTGATCACCTCCAACATGTGGTTTAATAAGCCAACAATTACAAAACACCGATTGTGTAAATATTGTGATTATGCTATGTATAATTGTTGCACTAGGCACTATTAGTAACGACTTAACAATTCGTATTTGGCGTTAGTTCGGCGCGGATTAAGAAGGGGTGCGTTGAAAGCGTCCCTAAAGATTCCATTGTAATTTTTTTCTATTTCTCTTGATTTCTTCGGCGTAACACTATTCTGCTTGTTGAAAACACGACGAAGTCGATGAATGACGGTTCCGAACGATACATGCAACGTTCACTAACGCTTAATGCGTTCCATGGCTACTGGATATACCATAAGTTTTTTAAAGTAACTTTTCACACATTTCCACGGAAGGATTCCCAGGAAAAAAGCAGGTTATAAATTATAAATTTGGTATGTCCGCCGGCGGCAAGCTCTGCAAAGATCTGCGGTGGTCATTTTCGGACGCTGATTCCAAGACTAAATACGAATGTGACGCGCATGGAAAGACACTGGACGTCAGAACATAATTCTTGGTCAAACACACAGGTCCACCTTTGATCAGGTTTTCTGCATATATCTGTGCACCGAAGAAATAATATTCGGCCAAACCGACCTGGAAACGGGACATATTGGAACAGCAGCGGCGCTATTTGTCGGGTGCGGCGATTTGCCGGGTTCGGTGACATATCCCTACGATTACAATATAGTACTACAGTCTACTTCAACGTCTGCATATATATGTATGACCAATGCTAAACAGAAATGTAATACGAATATGATTATAATAAAGCACGACTACGTTTGATTAATATTGTACAACTATGAGTATTTTATAATATGCAGATTAATTTTAAACTCTTTCGACATCGCCGTCTGCGACAGCCGGTCTAACCGGCCCCTTCAATTCTGCCTACGCATGCACCTATGTTCGAGAAATGCGGAGTTTCGGTTGGCTAATCAACATCAACTTTTTCACTTTTTTACATTCAGAACGTATAAACAAATTATTCGTTGACGTGTACAACGACTATCGTGTATAGCAACGCACCATATTTTTGTTTTCACACAGAAATGTCTATTTTGAAATAATTCGAAAAAAAACGAAAATTTACATTGTTTAGTTAAGTGCAACTAAAACCATTCACTTGTAACTTGCGTAGAAAAAAAATGGCGATACGCAGTGCTTTATTTTGCCAATTTAGGCGTCGAACAAAATCAGTTTTTCAGTGTGTCTTATAAATGAGCAGGTTACTGTTATAATCATTGTGTATTTAAATAGTATGTATTTAAATATATGGCATACATACAACAGCTGCAGTTCCCCTGTAAAATTATACCTCATTTTTTGAAATATCTTAATTAGTTTTTATTTATTGTTAAAATTTAAGCAAACTTTTAAAAAGCGACGTTTTAATAAACGAGGCCTTGTTGGTTCATACTGTATATTGTTTTTTAATTTGTTCGGTTCGTAAATGTATGCACAGTGTATTTTATTAGTTTAGGATTATTTGTCGAGGAATTTAAACTGGCAATTGAAAGGTAAGCATTTTCTGCCAAAATCACAACATTAATGGGGCATGTCATAGGCAGCTATTTTTGGTTCGTTTGCAGAATAGGCTTGTTCTACTTAATACCAGATCCGCTGTGGCGGGTCACGTATTTAGTAGCCCGGTAGACGGCGACACTCGACCACCGAGATAATTACATACGCCGGTTAACTAATAAAGAAGTCACGGGGGTTGATATAGCAATTCAAATCAAAAATACGTATTTCAGTCACAGAAATGTGAATGTTCTGCACTCTGCAGTTTTTGTAATTTATTAGTTTTACTATACTTTTTAACTTTTTATGCTGAGGGACAACATGTGATTGAGTTACGATACGACATAAAATCAGTCAATCTTGTTTAGAATATTATTTCCAAGCCGACCTTTCTGTGCTGGTATTGACTGAGGGTGGTTATCAGTGTTCGAAATTACTGCCGACCCGGAGGCCAAACATTTCGTCTGGCCGATCGATAACTTTGAAAAAAGTCATCCACAGTGTCCGCTATCATCAACATCTAGCTGCATTCACCCGACATGGCTGACTTCAAACCCACATCAGCTATCCAACTGTGCAACACATCTGGCGGGAGGATGCCCAAATTCAAATCCGAGTCCAGCTCGGATTTAGCTGGAGTCACTCACTATCAGTGACTTGAGAGAGTGTTTCTCGGAGTCTGACCGTCCCGCCGCTCCTGCAGGTGATGGCAACAGTTATGAGTAGACCCCTGCAGCCATTCATGTTGTGGTGTTTGTAATAATTTGCAACACTTATGTTTTTCTGTCAACAATAAACTGTTGCTTATGTTTGTCATTTAAATTCGCTGATTCATTAATCTCAATATTGTAACTTAATATATAGGACAGACTTGACCTGAACTAGTATATTAATAATTGCCATGCGTTACAGCTGTAAATGTAAATTGCTCGTGAAATTACGTTAATATTTGGACCACCAACGTTTGCGGGGGACCGCCAACTTTTGAAAGTTGAAGGTCCGACTGACCACCAACTTTTCAGCTATAGGGTGAAGAACACTGGTGGTTACTGTTTGGGTGTTTGTCGTTCTGTTGGTTAGTGTACATCCCTGATTAAGGAGACGGGACTAACCTTAGTGTGATCATCCAAAGCATGATGGATACGCTATCCCCGATGTTGAGAGTCTTTTACAAACAGTCCTCAAACACGCAAAGCCTGGACCGAGAGTTATACCCATAGTTCTGGCATGTACGACTAGTTTTCGGCTCTCATCTGTTGGTATCATTTTGAATTATTACAGTATCCGCCTCGTGGCGCCACTGCATCTAATGTCCACTGCTGAAGAGTTCGATTTCCTTAGTCGGGGGCACTGGATAAATAAATATATTCATAGTTTTTTTAATAATATGCCATGAAACGATCAACGGCGGTTAATTGTTTAAACCTACTATCATTTGCGCTTCTTCCATAAAATGAGAACATACCAAATTACAACAAATACATGGCGGTGGCGAACGCTTGGGGACACTTGAAAGTGTTATCTGAGACAGACATATATCGCGTCGCACATTGGAGAAGCGTGAATAATGAGAGCGAAAGGTAAGGGGAATGGAGGAGGTTGGTGGAGACAGTAGTGCAAGAAGAGCCAAGGGGAGATAGAGGGGGGACAGTTGGTGGCGACAGCAGTGCAAGAAGGGCCAGGGGGAGATAGAGGGGAGACAGTTGGTGGCGACAGCTGTGCAAGAAGAGCCAAGGGGAGATAGAGGGGAGACAGTTGGTGGCGACAGCAGTGCAAGAAGAGCCAAGGGGAGATAGAGGGGAGACAGTTGGTGGCGACAGCAGGGCAAGAAGAGCCAAGGAGAGATAGAGGGGAGACAGTTGGTGTCGACAGCAGTGCAAGAAGAGCCAAGGGGAGATAGAGGGGAGACAGTTGGTGGCGACAGCAGTGCAAGAAGAGCCAAGGGGAGATAGAGGGGAGACTGTTGGTGGCGACAGCAGTGCAAGAAGAGCCAAGGGGAGATAGAGGGGAGACAGTTGGTGGCGACAGCAGTGCAAGAAGAGCCAAGGGGAGATAGAGGGGAGACTGTTGGTGGCGACAGCAGTGCAAGAAGAGCCAAGGGGAGATAGAGGGGAGACAGTTGGTGGCGACAGCAGTGCAAGAAGAGCCAAGGGGAGATAGAGAGGAGACTGTTGGTGGCGACTGCAGTGCAAGAAGAGCCAGGGGGGAGATAGAGGGGGGACAGTTGGTGGCGACAGCAGTGCAAGAATAGCCAGTGGGAGATAGAGGGGAGACTGTTGGTGGCGACAGCAGTGCAAGAAGAGCCAGGGGAAGACAGAGGGAGGACAGTTGGTGGCGACAGCAGTGCAAGAATAGCCAGGGGGAGATAGAGGGGAGACAGTTGGTGGCGACAGCAGTGCAAGAAGAGCCAGGGGGAGATAGAGGGGGACAGTTGGTGGCGACAGCAGTGCAAGAAGAGCCAGGGGGAGATAGAGGGGAGACAGTTGGTGGCGACAGCAGAGCAAGAAGAGCCAAGGGGAGATAGAGGGGAGACAGTTGGTGGCGACAGCAGTATAAGAAGAGCCAGGGGGAGATAGAGGGGGACAGTTGGTGGCGACAGCAGTGCAAGAAGAGCCAGGGGGAGATAGAGGGGAGACAATTGGTGGCGACAGCAGTGCAAAAAGAGCCAGTGGGAGATAGAGGGGAGACAGTTGGTGGCGACAGCTGTGCAAGAAGAGCCAGTGGGAGATAGAGGGGAGACAGTTGGTGGCGACAGCAGTATAAGAAGAGCAAGTGGGAGATAGAGGGGAGACAGTTGGTGGCGACAGCAGTGCAAGAAGAGCCAGTGGGAGATAGAGGGGAAGCAGTTGGTGGCGACAGCAGTATAAGAAGAGCCAGGGGGAGATAGAGGGGAGACAGTTGGTGGCGACAGCAGTGCAAGAAGAGCCAGGGGGAGATAGAGGGGAGACAGTTGGTGGCGACAGCAGTGCAAGAAGAGCCAGGGGGAAGACAGAGGGAGGACAGTTGGTGGCGACAGCAGTGCAAGAAGAGCCAAGGGGAGATAGAGGGGAGACTGTTGGTGGCGACAGCAGTGCAAAAAGAGCCAAGGGGAGATAGGGGGGAGACAGCAGTTGGTGGCGACAGCTGTGCAAGAAGAGCCAAGGGGAGATAGAGGGGGACAGTTGGTGGCGACAGCAGTGCAAGAAGAGCCAGTGGGAGATAGAGGGGAGACAGTTGGTGGCGACAGCAGTATAAGAAGAGCCAGTGGGAGATAGAGGGGAGACAGTTGGTGGCGACAGCAGTATAAGAAGAGCCAAGGGGAGATAGAGGGGGACAGTTGGTGGCGACAGCAGTGCAAGAAGAGCCAGGGGGAGATAGAGGGGAGACAGTTGGTGGCGACAGCAGTGCAAGTAGAGCCAGTGGGAGATAGAGGGGAGACAGTTGGTGGCGACAGCAGTGCAAGAAGAGCCAATGGGAGATAGAGGGGAGACAGTTGGTGGCGACAGCAGTGCAAGAAGAGCCAGTGGGAGATAGAGGGGAGACTGTTGGTGGCGACAGCAGTGCAAGAAGAGCCAGTGGGAGATAGAGGGGAGACAGTTGGTGGCGACAGCAGTGCAAGAAGAGCCAGTGGGAGATAGAGGGGAGACTGTTGGTGGCGACAGCAGTGCAAGAAGAGCCAGTGGGAGATAGAGGGGAGACAGTTTGTGGCGACAGCAGTGCAAGAAGAGCCAGTGGGAGATAGAGGGGAGACTGTTGGTGGCGACAGCAGTGCAAGAAGAGCCAGTGGGAGATAGAGGGGAGACAGTTGGTGGCGACAGCAGTGCAAGAAGAGCCAGTGGGAGATAGAGGGGAGACTGTTGGTGGCGACAGCAGTGCAAGAAGAGCCAGTGGGAGATAGAGGGGAGACAGTTGGTGGCGACAGCAGTGCAAGAAGAGCCAGTGGGAGATAGAGGGGAGACTGTTGGTGGCGACAGCAGTGCAAGAAGAGCCAGTGGGAGATAGAGGGGAGACAGTTGGTGGCGACAGCAGTGCAAGAAGAGCCAGTGGGAGATAGAGGGGAGACAGTTGGTGGCGACAGCAGTATAAGAAGAGCCAGGGGAAGATAGAGGGGAGACAGCCGGTGGCGACAACAGCAGCATAAGAAGAGCCAGGGGAGATACAGAGGGGACAGTTATGGCGACAGCTGCAAAAAGAGCCAAGTGGAGATAGAGGGGAGACAGTTGGTGGCGACAGCAGTATAAGAAGAGCCAGTGGGAGATAGAGGGGGACAGTTGGTGGCGACAACAGTGCAAGAAGAGCCAGGGGGAGATAGAGGGGGACAGTTGGTGGCGACAGCAGTGCAAGAAGAGCCAGGGGAAGATAGAGGGGGGGCAGTTGGTGGCGACAACAGTGCAAGAAGAGCCAGGGGAAGATAGAGGGGGGACAGTTGGTGGCGACAGCACAGCAAGAAGAGCGAGGAAAGGGAAAGAAAACAGAAATCGAGGCCCAGTATTGAGGCTAGCATCACCCCGGACAAACAGGGAAACAGGAGGAGAACAACATAAACTCACATCGTTCAATCCACGTTTAACGCTTAATGTGCGCGTGTGCACGTACGCGCGTGTGCACAATGTGTGCGTGCGCGTGTGCACAATGTGTGCGTACGCGCGTGCATTTGTGCGTGCGTGCTTGCATGCATTCCGTGAACTTAGAAATAAAAACAAAATAGGGCGAATGTTTGGCAGTACTCCTTTGTCAGACTACCGCGTGAAGTACTACGCATTTAACACAATACCGCGTGAAATACTATTCCTTTGACGCAATAACACGTGTATGAGTATTATATTATGACAGGAAGTATACCTTTTCCATGCATATTATTAAAAGTAGCAGCCAGATATTTATATATGTACACTTGGGGGGAAATACATTGATATTTTACTTTGAAAAATCTCTGACACTTAACCAATGATCATTTATAAATACAACTGTTATAATAAATAGGTACACATGAGAAATAGAATTGTGCCACGACATCCCATATTAGGTACCACATAAACGCGTCTTCCACAAGATCCGGATGTCGTCATAAACGGCGATGTCATAATAAACATTGCAGTGTGTGTCTCACTCAGCTAGGCTAACGCTATATATACTTATTTGTCACCAGTACATACCATACGAAGTCAAATAATTTAATTCAAATTTTCCCGCGTCTATAGTGTTATTGATGCTCGTTAGCCTAGCTAAGATAATATAATATAGCATAATATAGTATAATATAGTATAATATTATAATATAGTATAATATAGTATAATATAGTATAATATAGTATAATATAATATAATATATATATATATACATATATATATATATATATATAATACACACGCACGCACACACGCACACGCAAACGCACACGCACACGTACACGCACACACGACGGAGATCGTGTTGGGAGTTACTCCGGGCGGCGAGGAAGGCCTGCGCCGGGGAGGGACAGCGAAGTGAGCGGGGAGGGACGGCGGGGTGAGGTGATGATCAAGAGGGCCGGGACGTTGAACGGAGACGGGCGTTGATAAATCGGTGATTAATCATCAGGTCGGCGACGGAGGCGGAAGACGACGGTCGTTATGCGGCCGACCCGATTGTGAACAGTTTATAAGACGTAATCATGCGCAAAATTGACTTTCTCTCCGCGCCAGACTGGCGGGCCTCGCAACGTACTGCGACGCCTCGTGGGAACCAGGAGTCGCCTCTAACCGTCACGTCAGACGGGCCAGCCAGTCCCCACATCAATGGCGGCAGGAAGATGGCGCGGTGTGCCGAATTAATTACAGTCAATTAATTGCAACGGTGTTGTTTTGCTGTACTTATTTCAATACCAGGCGAACCATGTTGGAAGATTTTAGCTGGTTCCCACGAACCTTCTGTAAACTAATCACAAAGCGTTCGTTGGAAAATATAATTGTTGCATATTATACGTGAATTTTGTTAGAGCGTCTATAGTTGTTTGTGTGGGCGAGGGAGCTTTGATCGTGTGCCTGTCTGGTGATTTCACAGAAACTGTACAAATAACAAAGTTGCTATAATCGGCTAGCATGTCATAATGTGGACAGAGCGGTTCGATTTTTCGCGAAATGATTAACATTTATGAATTGAACAAGGACCTTGTCAGCCGATGACCGCTATCGTAAGAATATTGCGACGTGAGCGGTCATTATAAAATAAACCAACCGACCAATATGTTGTGGCAGAAGGTGAATAATGTCAGAGTTGTAGTATTTTGGGGCAAAGACGAAGTAATTTTCACAGACAACTTATAGTTAATAAAATGTATCCACGCAATGTGTTGTGATTCCAAGACCGGCATATTGATACTTGTGTGAAACTGTGATATTTTCCCAACTGACAATATCAAAATATGTTACATATTATGGCATTGTTGCTCTTCGCAATGTGCAGTGTTGGTAATTCAACGAGATGAAGGTTGCGTGTTCGGTTTTAATTTAATGCATGAACATTGAGAGAGGAATTGGTCATCAGATTGGATGGAAAGGAAATTAAGCAAGTGGGCGGCTTTGTGCACTTGGAGGAATGATTACGGCGGATGTGCGTTCAGATGTGGAGGGGCAACGCCGAATACAAGCAGGAGCGAATGTTTGGAGAAAGGTACAGGGAGTCATGATGGACAAAAAATATCGAAAAAGCTGAAAAGGAAAGTCCTGAAAGTATGTGTTACACCGGCATGGATATATGGTCTGGAGACAGTTGCGCCGATAGAACGACAACAACAGAAGCTGCAAGTTTGGAAGAATAATAAGAACAAAGAGGGTGGACAGAAGAAGGACGAATGACCTGAGAAAAGAGGTTGGAATGCAATGCAGTGTAACAGGAGGACTTTTGAGAAGCCGGGTGAGATGGGCAGGCCTCTTGGCAAGGATGGATGCCAGAAAAATAACGAAGAGAGCAGAGGCAGAACAACATAAAGGATACAGGAAAAGGGGGATGGGGAGGACTGCGTGAGGGACATGAGAAGATCAGGGGAGGATGAAAGATGGAGAGAGGCAGCGATGGACAGAAAGCTATGGAAGAAAAAGACACAAAGAGTGGTTCATCTTTACTGTACCTGACCGTCACCCCTGTATAGCTGGGAACAAGGATGGGAGCCACACATGAAATCTTAAACGGCCCGGTATATATTGGTATATTTATTAGTATTATATATGACAACTTATTAAGGGCACAATAATTATTATTATTCATGTGTCCGTACGACAAGAAGAGAATAAAAAGTACTTTATCACTGAAGTTATTTTAGTTAAGGCGTGCACTGCTTATTCAAGCATCCGCGCACGCAATCGCGTCCATATACGCACACACGCACGCACGCACGCAATTGTGTTTACAACGAAAACAAAAACTGCATCGCGAATATGAACTCTCGTGCGTTCTCAAGCGCGTACGTGTACTCGCGAGTAGAATGGCCGTGCATGCGGGCAACCGTGGGGGCGGTCAGTTTAATGGTCAGTTTTGACACGGTCGAACGGTCGTGTCCAGCTTTGTCCGTCAGTAATCGAGCGTGAAAATGCCTCATTGGTGGTTGACCGTCGTTTTAGAGAGGTAATGATAGCTTACGCGAGGGTGGCTGAAGTCGCGACACTTGTTTGTGTAACTGGAGACAGTGAGACGGGGATGAAGAGCCACACCTCTTACGTCTTAGATCTACACAATAACGGAAGGACAACGTCAGAGCTCATCAAGTGGGCCGTGGTGAATCCACCGTCTAATTCGATTTAATAATAAAAAAAAACATTGTTTTTCAACTTGCTCACACGCACAGACACACACACACACACACACACACACACACACACACACACACACACACACACACACACACACACACACACACACACACACACACACACACACACACACACACAAAACGTGAATAGACTGGCGAGCGAGTAAGTGTACACGCTGATAGTTCGATCATTCATTCGTCTAATCAACCTATCAATCAATCAATCAATCAATCAATTGTAACCAACCAGCCGATCAATCAATTAATCATTACTCGATGATCAGACACTTTAAATAGTGACACGTCCACCCATATGTGACAGTCCAGTAATAAGTTGTCATTGTATATGTCGTGGCATAGCACAAACAGGAGCAATGCATTGACAACAAAATATAAGTGAATGCGAAGTTCATTAAGTAAAATAAGTATGGATTGCCATCGTCTGTTTGTATCCTTGCGTGTGTTTGACGTAGACGTCCCTTTGTTGAGGAAAGAATCAGTGACTACTCACCTGCGAGTTTATCATGTAGATACAATTGTTGCAGATTAAACGCAGTTAGAACAAATATCACATATTTCAGTATAATCAAATTTGAAAAATATTAACAAACCAAAGTACATGTAATAAAATTTATTTAAAATATCACGTTGGCATAACGACATTGTGGTAACAAAAACATTATTAATATTGTGTTATAATGATACACAGATTAGTCATCATATATAATCAATATTCAATAAAATTGAGGTATACGATACTTAGTATTATTGTATTGTTTTGAAACAGCTATATGCCTGCAGGGTGCGTCTCCGTGTCATGTTTAATATGACAGCAGGTAAACGTCTGATTGAGACATATTTCCAATAACTAAACCAACGAAATATAACATCCATACGAATGATTTCCTTAATTAAAACGTTGTGGTTGTTTCCTCAGTATTCCCTTAACTGTCAGTTTGCGTTGCGTCTCAGAAAGGCGCATATAACATAAACGTTATACTTCTGTCACATCGAAATAACAGTTTCATATGCGCACAAATGTCAAACATCGCAACAGAAACTTCAATTTGGGTTTTCCCATTAACGTCTACTACGTCTATTTATTTACACATTATTTCAATTATTTCGACTTGAAAATTAATTAATATAAATTCATATTTATAAAGTACGGTGAATATGCAGGATAACCGTTATGCATATGCGCTGTGTATGAGCTACTGAATGCTTTGCATTCAGCGAAGTATACCGATATATACTACCATAGACATTGATTGTACGCTCGTACATATGAAACAGAGAGTCAAATTCGTAAACAAAATCATCATTAAATAATATAGTTAAATAAAAATTTAGTTTTTGAATGTTTTGCATTGTCCTTTTTAATATAAATGTCATTACTTGTGTGTGTAATCACTATACATATTCGCAACATGTATTAACTATTAAAATTCCGGCAGAGCTGAGGTGGAACATGTTTCCGTTTGCGATATACACTTTCTATATATATAATATATATATATATATATATATACATATATATATATATATATATATGTATATACATATATATATATAATGTATATATATATATATATATATAATGCAAACTTTAAAAAAATCATATAGTGTATATATATTTAACATATAATTATATATTATACAATGACTTCAAAATTAATCAAAATTATCTTATGGACATGTGCTCTTCAATAATAATAAGCATTACGTTCACCAGATGTGGATTTAGATAAGACAGTTGATCAAGAAAATATACATTTATTCTATTAATTTAGTTGTAGTTGCGCTGTCATATTGACTCAATATTTATCCTATAAATGAATAATATTTACTGACAATGGCGTATAACTGACAACCTTATGCGATGATACAATAAATTATATTAGCTCTATGACTAACCAGTATTTATTCGAAACAAATAAAATTCTTGTTAAATCTTGTTAAACAAATTACAATAATAGCCCAACTTCGCAAATATTAAATGGAAAACGAACTAATTATAATAATAATAATAATAATTCCGTTTTTTAATATAGTGCTTTTTAAGTAAGTAAATACTAATCAAAGCGCTTCACATATTAAAATGACATGTTGACTAAATGCTAAAATATAAATTAATTAAATAAATAAGCTAAGATAAAAAATAAATAAATTAGGGTGTACAAATACAATTTCAAACAATGAAATTAAAAACCAATCAATACTATAAAATAGAAACCAGTGTCATTTAGGTGTGGCAGCAGTGCTTGCATCAAGGCATGTAGTGCAGGCGAAATAGATGGGTTTTAAGTTGTTTCCGGGAAGCCGCCAATGTTATAAGCTATAGAATAAAATATGAAGTTTTAAACTGTTGACGGAACGCTGGAAGTTGGTCTACCATGAAATAAAGAGTGAATTCAGCAGGAATTGCCCTAACAGGCATTTTGTAAACTTAGTGGGAAACATTTGTGGTGTACAGAGGCCTCCCGTCCACGACGGCCGAGTGACACCGTCGCCACCGTTGAAGACCGACTCCGAGGAAATTGCTCTTTTGTGCGTCGATCGTGAGTACGATTTATCACCGACACGGGACGCGCGCAACCAGCGTCGAACAACCAAAGACACGCGGAATTAACCACACTGCCGACGTCTTGGCCTGCCCTATACAGCGTGGCGAAATTATTAACCCCGAGCGGGCGCACGGCAATAGTTCACCCTCGACAACCGTCGGTGACTTTGCACAAGTCTTTAACGTCGCGGTCTGTGTGTGTGTGTCTCTCTCTCTCTCTGTGACACGATTTATCGTCGCCTTGTGTTGGTTCTGTACTATTTGGTCTCTAATTTAATTTCTTACTGTTAAGTTAATATATTTACATGTTTTGTTTGTTTTGTTTCTGACTATTCTCGGGTTTAATTGTGATAATAGTAGGTACATGCATAATTTACATTTCTATATGATAACTTTACGATGTTGAAAAAAATAGACTTTACTACATTCACATGCAGCGTTTTAACAAACAGTTTAAACATGTTTATAGATCCTTCCATTTTATGCTTATTGACCATCATTTATGCACACTTTCATGTAAAACTAAACGGAACACACAGGCAAAATAGCACCTGGATAATATTGCCATACTATACCCAGAATATCCTGCAAACAATAGCCAAGAGGTCGCTGGCGTAATATTTATTCGGAAGCTGTCGGTCATCGAAGGTCGACTTGTGAAGTCCCTTGCACCATGCCGTGAGCTGCCGGGTCACACCTGTCTCGCGCCGTTCGGCGCCGACCGAGTCATCATTGAAGGCAACGCGGCGCGCAAGACAAATTGTCGCTCGGCCTGCCGCGTCATTCATACACGAGCGAACATCAAATGTGGCCATACTTCACCGAGATGTATAGGCCCGTCACCATCACAAAGGGGCGCACACGAATCCCATTTTCCACTCAAGACGATTTCACATAAATTTGTCGCCGTTTCCCCCAAACCGGGGAACACATTAAAAGAGCAAACCCCGGGAGGTGGCGGGGAGTCGCGGACCTGGGGAGCAGTCAGCGCGGCGTGAGATGGCTAACGCTGTGGAACAAATCTAACACACTAGCCGCGAGCTTCTGTCGCCCCTACCTGCTAATTACACGTATAATTTATTTCCGTGCAAAACGTGCACGGTTGTAGGGATTTAAAGAGACATGGTTTAAGTGTCTTTACACGAATGCATGTATATTGCGAAGCACAGGAGAAGAATGTGTGTGCGTGCGTACGTGTTCATGTGTGTGTGTGTGTGTGTGTGTGTGTGTGTGTGTGTGTGTGTGTGTGTGTTTGTATGTGCGTGCGTATGTATATATGTGTGTGTGCACGTGTGTGTGTTTGTTTGTGTGTGTCTATATGTGCGTGTGTGTGTGTGTGTGTGTGCGCGCGCGCGTGTGTGTGTGCGTATGTGCGGATGGGTGCGGATGGGCGCGGGTGCATGTGCGTGTGCATGTGTGCGCGCCTGCTTGTCCGTGTATGTATGAAGAGGCAGATCTATGTTCAATGTACTTCCAAAACAGATCGCTTCAGATGTGTGTTGGTAGCGTACACAATCATGTATGAAACGACTTGTTCTACTTTCATTCATGCGTGTAGCCACATACACCTTCTGAGCCTTCTCTCAAAATGTATTATGGCGAACGTGTCAATGGGAAATAATCTATATCCGTCAGCGGTCTCTCCACTGTCGAGTTCTCTTGACTTTGCTTTCCATTTTTTAGAAACCATCTATTACTGCTACAGTGTGGTGTGATTTCCAAAAGTGGTGAAATGTTTTAAATTGGGCTATTTTTCTTTTGCGCTTGTATCCCTTCAGGAATATGACCGCGGCAATCAATAATCTCTTGTCCTTCCCTTTGTGTTGTAGCTTTCGTGTGACGCCGCCTTCTTTTATCTCTGTCAACCGCAGCCGTTTCGCTCAACGGTTGTAACCGGCAACCTGTTTTGTAAATGCACACAACAACAACAAAAAGTACAAATTCCGATATATCAGTTATTCAACACACGTATAGGTACGGTCATATTTTAATTGCATTTTAACCCGTCGTGTGTTTGTTGCACAACGGTGTTGTATATGGTATCCGCCAGACGGCGCTATGACAGCTACGCAGCGGCGCCACCATGCGTGTAATTCAGTCGCGTCGCGCACATAATCAAGTTTAATTGAAACTCTACCGGCGCACCTCGGAGCGGAGATCAAAGGCAACGTCGCGACGGCTGTGGCAGAGGCAGTGGCGAGATATAACAGGGGGCGGAGCTAGGGCGCCGTGGACCAATCGAGGCGTCAGGAGTGGGAACGGACGTAATCCGTGCGGGAACAGGTGGCGGCGGGCGGGACTGGGCCTGTTGGACGTCGATGCCATATTCGGACGTTCCCTGAAACCTATGCGATATTTGAATTAAACATTTTGATTTGTTTTTGAAAATTCCCACGCAGCCGAAACAGTAACCCTTTGAACTCACACCTTCCTAAAATATATGTGGTATTACATTTACTAGTAAAACGGTAAATTTACGGTGGTGGGTCTATAGAAACTGTACCGCCTGGACAGTTACTGTATCTTACCCAAATAATGAATTGATGTGTTTATTAGTTACTTTTACAGTATAACGATCGCCCCATAATAATGAATTTTGTTCAAAACAACAAGATTACAAACAAGTGAAGTGGTTTGCATACTACTAAACCGCCAACCCAATAAATAGTACTATATCTTTATTACACGTGTTATGGCTTGTTGCAGTATTCCAAATAATCTGTTTTTTAATATTCGATGAAACATGTGGATAAATAATAACGATTTCCATTGTTCAAACTACAGACAGGGTAAGTAAAATTAGTCCGTATGATATGTAGTGTGGCTAATCGTAAAGAACTGTAACATAACTAGGCTGCCTAATACGTTAACCCGATATAAGGAAACTATTCTATACAAACTATTACTGGAGTCCCTCGTGGTCAGTCGGGCTTCTGGTCCACCAAGCCATCAAAAAGTGACGCTGAACACGTGGAGCGGTCCGACATTCCGTCGAATGTTTTGTTGACATTCTGACCCCAAACGTTTGTCTTTGTGACAAAAAAACAGTTTTTAGACATACACATGTATGGGGGAATGTTTGATCTAGAATATGTACAGTGCCGCCCTAGTAACGTATAGTATCGTTATCAACACTTGAAAAAATGCCCGTCACCTGACGGGATGCCTTGGTAATTGACAGTCGTGACATTAATATTTACTAAATGTTAGAAAACACACAGCTTCGTTACAAAAACCCTATATCGCGCTCGCAGATACACGTTGTTTGTTCGAAATGACGATGGTCGGATTGAATATGAAGTTCACCTCCATCGATAGGCCCTAGTCGGGATAGTGTAGAAAGTTCAAGTAATATTCGTATTGCTGTGCTATTTGCATGACGGTAGACATAAGCATTATTGCGTCAGCGTCTACCCCATGCTGCCAGGTCTATGACGCAGGGGCCGTTTTCCTGAAGTATTCGCAGCGCACGCGTGGTTCCTGCTATTTACGTATATATACATTATATGTTTTGCGTTCCGAACAACCGATTTACCGCACATAAGGTGAGAGTCTTCACATATGTGGGGTATTTAAAAAATATATAGGTCCTACGTCCTATTCTAGTGGTCCTAGATTAATTCCTGGATGTTTGGCGCTCGTAGTTCAAGCCGTGCAAGAGGGAAACGTTAACCTACCTGTATACATACGCAATCTCGATTATAAATAGTCTAGCAAAAATGCCCGTCACCTGACGGGATGCCTTGGTAGTTGATAGTCATGATAGTAATATTTACCAAATGTTAGAAAACACACAGCATCGTTACATAAACACCATAGGCCATAGTCGTCATTGTGCAGAATTGTCAAATAATGTTCGCATTGTTATGCTGCCGGCATGAGGGTAGACATAAGCATTAGTGTGTCAGCGTCTACACAATGTTGCCAAGTCATTGACGTAAGGACCTTTTCCCCGAAGTAATTGCCGCGTGCGCGTGGTTCGTGCGCGTGGTTCGTGCGCGTGGTTCGTGCGCGTGGTTCGTGCGCGTGGTTCGTGCGCGTGATTCGTGCCATTGCTAAGTTACGTTTTATGCATTGATGATGGTGACGATGATGGTTTATTATAGAAACTATGATATAATATATTCGATGGTACATTCATTACACATGTCATCTTAGTTCCTATAATGAGGGGTATTACGCCACGAGTGCGTGGCTGATTTTCCCTCTCAGTTCATGCAATACATATGCAATACAGTGGTGTAAGTTGAACAATTTAGCAAAAAACAAACAGTTTGTGCAGTTAAAGATTATAAGTAGATTATTGCATAAAATTGCGAAGGATCCAGAATCTGACTCCACAATCAGTGTTACAAACACTACATCCGCCATGCACTAGTAACAACGTTCTCAACACATTGCTAGGCTGCCATTTCATACTTTCCCGCATAAATTGTTCTCGATTATACAGCTTTATTCTTTGTTTTTGCTACAAATAAAAAATTGCCAGAATCTCAACAGCATTACGAGAAATGTCACACAAATACTTTTTGTCCACCAAATTACGAAGAATGTCACACATCTTGCGGTGTCCATTTGAGTAAGCTTGTGGAACCTGGATGTTTGGCAAACCCGACGTAAAGGTTCCTCCGACAACCGTCAAACAAACTCGTACAACGGCGTATGGTGGACTGGCACGACACACGTCATAGGTACAAGGGTTCGAGATACGAACGACTGTAGGCGAAAATTATGACATTTCGCTATACATGTTCCTTTATGAGATTGGTAGAATGTTTACTAGATTGGTTTATTATGCTAGACACGAATATACACGAATACAAGCATTCGTAAGACAAGTAAAACTATTTATTGATAGTATAACAATTTCAACTACAATGGTAATGTTCGCTGAACGTAACGCGGTATACACCGACATTTCGAAGACAATCTACTGTATATGCGACGGACACAAACGTACGAGGAAATACACAAGAACACGAACACGTAAAGGTGGACTAACACGTTCGTAAAGTCACCACCACGTAACATAAACGTGGCTGTACGAGGAAATACACAAGAACACGAACACGTAAAGGTGGACTAACACGTTCGTAAAGTCACCACCACGTAACATAAACGTGGCTGTACGAGGAAATACACAAGAACACGAACACGTAAAGGTGGACTAACACGTTCGTAAAGTCACCACCACGTAACATAAACGTGGCTGTACGAGGAAATACACAAGAACACGAACATGTAAAGGTGGACTAACACGTTCGTAAAGTCACCACCACGTAACATAAACGTGGCTGTACGAGGAAATACACAAGAACACGAACATGTAAAGGGTGGACTAACACGTTCGTAAAGTCACCACCACGTAACATAAACGTGGCTGTACGAGGAAATACACAAGAACACGAACACGTAAAGGTGGACTAACACGTTCGTAAAGTCACCACCACGTAACATAAACGTGGCTGTACGAGGAAATACACAAGAACACGAACACGTAAAGGTGGACTAACACGTTCGTAAAGTCACCACCACGTAACATAAACGTGGCTGTACGAGGAAATACACAAGAACACGAACACGTAAAGGTGGACTAACACGTTCGTAAAGTCACCACCACGTAACATAAACGTGGCTGTACGAGGAAATACACAAGAACACGAACATGTAAAGGTGGACTAACACGTTCGTAAAGTCACCACCACGTAACATAAACGTGGCTGTACGAGGAAATACACAAGAACACGAACACGTAAAGGTGGACTAACACGTTCGTAAAGTCACCACCACGTAACATAAACGTGGCTGTACGAGGAAATACACAAGAACACGAACATGTAAAGGGTGGACTAACACGTTCGTAAAGTCACCACCACGTAACATATTACGCCTATAAGGTGCACGGTGAGTCGGTCGTCACCACGTATTGCAGGGGAAATAAATCGACATGGTGGTATCACCTAACAAATAAAACATGATAACACCATCAGAATGTTACTGCTATTGCGGATGTCAGAACTGGGCAGTGTGGTTGGTAGTGTGGACGAGGACTATGCATAAGTGCAGGAGATGAAAAGCTCTGTGGATGAGGACTGTGGAAAGGAACAAGGGACGAGTTGCCCCGTGAACCAGGGTGTGAAAAGAGAAGGAAATGAAAACACTGTGAATGCGGACTATGGAAAGAATAAGGAAATTAGAAGTTCTGTGAACGATGACTATGCAAAGAAGAAGGAGTGAAGCAACTCTGTGAATGGTGACTACGAAAAGGAGCCGGGCGTAATGTCACGCTAAGTGTGATGACGGATGGGAACTTTGCAAAGACGCAGGAGATAAGCTCTGTGGTCAATGACTACACGCAAAGGAACAAGAGAGGAGAAGAATTCGAAGACTATGGAGAGGGGCAAGAGTTGAGAAGGTCTGTGGACGGGGATTATTCCAAAGGAGCAGGAGAGAAGTAATTGTGTGAATAGTTACTTTGAAAAAGTGTCGGAGAGGAGAAGCTGAATGTATGAGGCATATGGAAAGAAGTAGGAAAGAAACTTTGTGGACAAGGACTACGCAGACGAACAAGAGACTTGAAGCCGTACGGCCGAAGACTATGTAAAGGTGCAGGAGTTAAGAAGTTATGTGCACGAGGACTAGGCAAAGGAGCATGAGAGACTCTGTGGATGAGAGCACTCTTGTCGGCAGACCGCGACAGATGTGTCGGACAGCAGGAGCGGCAAATCGGAATTCTTTCACGATTTTCCACGGTTCCACTGAAATTAGCGACAAATTTCGGCTCTGTCAGACGTTGAAATTAATCTCGCCTTCGACTCGGCGGGGAAGCGGCCGTTTGCTCGATGGGCAGGCGCTCGCGTGCCATTAAGCTTTGTACGACGATGCTTTATGATCAGTGTGCGTTTCGGCTGTCGCGTCGCGCTTTGTAACGGTAAATTGCCGCTCAGCGCGTCGTTTAAATGAACTTGTAGCGGTACCTAATTTAAATGCGATTTTCGCTTTGTTTAACCCTTGCTATCCTCCGGCGATCACTTTGCATTATCGTTGGCAAGTGACGCTAATGAATTACATATCCCCTTAATGGATAACCTCGCTCGCCGATACAACTCGCGGGGAAATGCCGTCATTAAAACAGAACACGGGTGTAACGAGGGCATTCTCCGCGGGCAGGGAACGGGCAAGACAATCAATGATAGCGTAAACACAGGCACGCGTGAACACCTTCTGCGGGCGTACATCATTCTCGAGACGGGGTACTTGTTATGCCGCCATTACAACCCACATTGGGTGCAGTCATCTCACACTAACACTGGGTGTAGTCATCTCACACTAACACTGGGTGCAGTCAGCTTACACTAACACTGGGTGCAGTCATCTCACACTAACACTGGGTGCAGTCATCTTACACTAACACTGGGTGTAGTCATATGACACTAACACTGGGTGCAGTCATCTCACAGTAACACTAGGTGCAGTCATCTCACACTAACACTGGGTGTAGTCATCTTACACTAACACTGGCTGCAGTCATCTCACACTAACACTGGGTGTAGTCATCTCACACTAACACTGGGTGCAGTCATCTTACACTAACACTGGGTGCAGTCATCTCACACTAACACTGGGTGCAATCATCTCACAGTAACACTGGGTGCAGTCATCTCACACTAACACTGAGTGCAGTCATCTCACACTGACATTGTGTGCAGTCATCTCACACTAACACTGGGTGCAGTCATCTCACAGTAACACTGGGTGCAGTCATCTCACACTAACATTGTGTGCAGTCATCTCACACTAACACTGGGTGCAGTCATCTCACAGTAACACTGGGTGCAGTCATCTCACACTAACACTGGGTGCAGTCATCTCACACTAACACCGGGTGCAGTCATCTCACACTAACACTGGGTGCAGTCATCTCACACTAACACTGGGTGCAGTCACCTTACACTAACACTGGGTGCAGTCATCTAACACTAACACTGGGTGCAGTTATCTCACACTAACACTGGGTGCAGTCATCTCACACTAACACTGGGTGCAGTCATCTGACACTAACACTGGGTGCAGTCATTTAACACTAACACTGTGTGTAGTCATTTTACACTAACACTGGGTGCAGTCATCTCACACTAACACTGGGTGTAGTCATCTCACCCTAACACTGGGTGCAGTCATCTCACACTAACACTCGGTGCAGTCATTTCACACTAACACTGTGTGTAGTCATCTTACACTAACACTGGGTGCAGTCATATCACACTAACACTGGGTGTAGTCATCTCACACTAACTCTGGGTGCAGTCATCTCACACTAACACTGGGTGCAGTCATCTCACACTAACACTGGGTGTAGTCATCTTACACTAACACTGGGTGCAGTCATCTCACACTAACACTGGGTGCAGTAGTCTCACACTAACACTGGGTGCAGTTATCTTACACTAACACTGGGTGCAGTCATCTGACACTAACACTGGGTGCAGTCATCTCACAGTAACACTGGGTGCAGTCATCTTACACTAACTCTGGGTGCAGTCATCTCACAGTAACACTGGGTGCAGTCATCTCACACTAACACTGGCTGCAGTCATCACACACTAACACTGGGTGCAGTCATCTCACACTAACACTGGGTGCAGTCGTCTCACACTAACACTGGGTGCAGTTATCTTACACTAACACTGGGTGTAGTCATCTTACACTAACACTGGGTGCAGTCATCTCACAGTAACACTGGGTGCAGTCATCTTACACTAACTCTGGGTGCAGTCATCTCACACTAACACTGGATGCAGTTATCTCACACTAACACTGGGTGCAGTCATCTCACACTAACACTGGGTGCAGTCATCTCTCACTAACACTGGGTGCAGTCATCTCACATTAACACTGGGTCCAGTCATCTCACACTAATACTGCAGTCATCTTACACTAACCGCAACTCCAGAAATATGCCTTATTCTAGTCGAAATAAAATTTATGAGAGTTCACTTGAAAGATAATGTTGTTGGTGTCCTTGAGCCATTTTAACACCTAGAACTGGTTAACCGGCGACACGTGCGTGTTGCACGGCAATAGAACAAATCTGTTGTTAAGTTCGCGCCGCGCCCGTTCACAGTGAATTTAAAGTGCCTGTGACACGGACGATTGAAGAATAGCCAACTAAATTATCAACACATTGATACAATCCACGACACACACACACACGTGCGCGCGCGCACACACACACACACACACATGCACGCACACACGCGCGCGCGCACACACACACACACACACACACACACACACACGCACACACACACACACACACACACACACACACACATTCATCACAGTCAACACACTCGTCACTCATTGTAGACTAAATGTGATCATTAATTCGCATTGAACTCGCAGCAGGTTTTGTTTAACTCGGTCGCAAGAAGAAGCTGTGAGCCACGTTCGTCTGGCGGCTCCAGCCCACCTAAACAGACTTTAAATAAAGGATTATTGTTTTTATTTGGCACATATTTTTATTGCACTATTCTGATTTAGACAATTATTATTTTAGTTACGTCGAAGTTGATGTTTGTGCACGTACTGCAGTTCGAACCGCGCCGAACTCCTATGTGTCAGCCTCTGACGGGGCCGTTGGGAACAAGCCAACACAAGACTCAAGCTCCGTTTGTTTACGTCAGCGAGGGCATTTATCACAAGACAACTGGAATACTGCGTGCTTATGGATTTTGAGACGGACCAATCCTTTTGTTTTTATGCGCCTCTGAGCTTGGTTTCCAAGGATTTAGACGCAATAAAAATTATATTATTATTATTATAAATATGTAGTGCGTCGCGAACAATTGTATGTAATTACGTCACGCTGACGTTTTAGTTGGCTTTTCGCTCACACAAAAAGAAAAGTCTCGTTCCCCGGCTGTAATTGCAAACGTTTCTAAAACTTAACTAGTTTATATGTATTTCGCCATGAATTAGTTTTAGATTGCTTAATTGGCATATGAGTAAAATAGAAAAAACCGTGTCATGTAGACACTTTACGTTTATTTGTTTGCGGGTCAAACATGTGACTGTAGCTTCTCACCCGACTGTTTCCTCTGGTTCTCAGTCTCAGTGTGAAGCAGCGCTGTTAGTCGGACATGTCTCTTAACTTATTGTGCCGTAGTTTATGGCTATACAAATTTGCAGCTATGCAAAAATAATTCCGTTAGAATGGGCAAAATCTAATCTAAGATAACAATATTATCAAACAAATCAAATCATACATCTATAATATGAGTAAAATTATAACGGCAACAGCAATAATAATAACATTACAACAACTATAACATTCATATTTATAATAAGCATATCATTATTAATGGGCGAAGACAAAAGCCTTTAGTGAATCCGGTGAGACCAGAAGGAAAACTGCATTTAAAGACTAACACAGTACCCGCTTGTCTGTGGAATGTTCGTGACTCTGCACGGACAGAGCATCCGCGTGTCTGTAGAGAGTGTCCGTCCGTGTCTATGCACTGACAGAGCACCGCGTGTCTGTGTAGATAGTGTCCGTAACTGTGCATGGATGAATATAGGAAAAAAAGTCACAGGAGAAAATTGACAGAAAATAGTCACATAAAATAAAATCCCCCCAAAAAGTCACAATTTTAATTTACAATATGATTGAAAATATATTGACTAAATTCAGATAAATATTAAAACAAAAACAAAATTAACTTAAATATTACAACAAAATTGCACAAGTTTCAAAAAAACATTAATAAATCTCACTTGTACTCAAATGTTAATGAAAATGTGCGACGCTATGTACGGGTCTTCGGAAATATTCATAATAATCATGCATCAAACTTTGTTGTGGTCAATTAGCAATAAGAATATGCAAGATTACGGCCGAGTTTCTTCATCTTCACTGTATTTAATATACAGTCTGCGAAGAAAATTATGTTGTGACTTTATTTCCTCTGCACATCATGTAAAGGTGCTAAGTTATACTTTGGTAAAACGTCCGGTTTTGTTTCGTGTTCATATTGATTTGTCCAAATAAAGTAAATAACAAATGATAGTGCAAATCAAATCAAATTAATTTTGAAACACCATATCTCTAACACAGTTATTCATGGGCGTATACGAAGTAGAACATGAAGTGAAATACATTACGTAAGTGATTATAATATACAATCATGCATTAATACTTCTGTATAGGAATGATTATCCATTCATATTGCCTCTATGCGAAATACTTTCGCTTTCGATATAACCCATACAGTGCTTGCATATTTTTAAAATCAAAGTTTTATTATTTTAATGCAATACGTGTCACAGATAAGCTGCTTCGAAAAAAACACCAGTTTTTTTACTCAACAAGATAATGTACAACACAACCGTTTACGTTTTGTATAAATTTAATTTTAAAACCCACAATAAAGTTTAACTATCTGTGATCGGAAAACTGGATCTTGATTGATTCCACTTTGTATACAAATATCTCGTGTTCCACGCGTTGTTGAAATGTATATACGCCACTTTGGAAATAAACCTTTGAGAAAGACCGACGACAAGACCGTTGAACACAGTTGGGTGCTCGCCCGTCCCTCGGGGCGAGGACCGTGGGCCACTCGCGTTTACATTTTATTCAGCAACGTTTACAGACGAATTGCAGCCGGATCTCCCGATCACTGTAATTAGACATACTAAACGGCACTGCTGGCAGTTGTGGCCGTAAAGCTGGTGTGACTGACTCTTGTAAACGTGTTTGTCACGGCGTTTGATGTCCTTCATACCAGGCCTTGATGCCACGACGCTGCGGTGGGGATACGTCCACATCGGCGGTCAAACTATTGGCCTTGGGCAGGGTATTTGGTTGGTCACTTTGCATGATATCACAGAGATAAGACACGAAGCCGGAGATTCAAGAGGACAAAATCGCACATAGTCTTTGCCCTCGAGTTCCGCGCCTCCATAAACACGGGTTATTATCCGGCTCGGGGCTGTTCGAAAGCATCAATTACAAACGCGGTAGTCGCAAGCACAGGCTGGCTATAATTAAGTTGTTGGAACAACTTTAATCGTTGATTGAAGTCTCATTCCACATACAGCGAAGATCCACCCCGAACGTCAACGTTTGTATAAGTCCCTGTAATCGCCATCTTTATGCTAATTGTGTGGCCCTCGCTTTCCGAATTAAACATACTTTAAACCTGGTGTGTAGCGCTTTATCGTCTCCTCTCTCATTAATGTGTTTGGTGTGGTGTCTTTCTTTCAATTCATTTCGGCTTCCGTAACATTATGCTATCTTAAACGGCATCGGTACACCGAATTGCCGTAAACAGCCCGAGCTTCCTACTGGTCCATGCGGTACACATGTATATCAGAAGTGAGCATCTCGAATCAACTGTGCATACCAAGAAGCATGGAACGGTTGTGTTCACGTTTACAACTCATGTTTCTATATGTCGCTTCGCTCGAATTGTTTATGCAATTATTAGGAAATACGTGGAACGGTATCCCAATTTATATAATACCGCATACAAGATAAAGGAAGCTGCAGGTGGATAAATACAATTTAGGTAAACACTAAAGCAATTTTGAGAAAGAACACACGATGCAAAGCAAAGATAAATCTTCAGACTGGTTTTCACCAGATTATCACCAAAACTGGCACAACTTTTTTGTAAACTTTCATTATATTGGTAGATACACTAAATCGCTAATCGGGCTAGCATATGCTTACATGTATTGTTGTGTGAGTGTGAGTGTGTGTGTGTGTGTGTGTGTGTGTGTGTGTGTGTGTGTGTGTGTGTGTGTGTGTGTGTGTGTGTGTGTGTGTGTGTGTGTGTGTGTGTGCGTATGTGTGCGTGTGAACGTATGTGCGTGCATGCGTGTGCACGCGTGTGTGTTCTTTGCTTACACTATAGTGTAGCAGAGTCGGTGACTGTATAATATAATTAATATAATTATTAGTATATACTCGTAATAATCGTTCTACAGTTTTCTTACAGTCACTATAACAAACGATATTGCCTTTATAGCGTGATAGCTGAAGTGGTGCAATTGCGACATAACTGTTTATTTACTGCGAATTTACTATCTGAAACTTCTAATAATATTAATCCGACTATTGGGGTAAGCTGTATGCCTTGTACCTCTGGAACACAAAGATGAACGGAACAGCACACTGCATTAAACATCAGTCAAGATCAACATCATGAAAGAATTATTTGCATCATTTATTTTTGACACATCATTTTAGGTTTGACATTTTATTTGACATTTTATGATCGTACGATTTTCCAGATTTGTTCTATGACTACATTTTTAATAGGAAGAATCATTCGGCATTTGATATGTTGCGGGCATCTCGCGGACTGCATGCACTAGTCATTGGGGACAATATTTAAATTCAAGAAAGAAGCGTATTATGTGTTGAAACGAAGAGTGATTTGTGTAACCTATGACTACAGAATTATTAAACGGTTGCTGGTCAAGCGGATTCCGGTTACCGACAATATTTTAAAGTTATTATATAATGTACGTTTAAAATCGGAAGCTGTTACGATATTGTACATGCAGTAGAAGCTAATCCAACAGTTGCTGCAAAGAACTGTTTTATTTCTACAAACATGGTGACAGGTTAATTACACAATTGCAACAAATAAAATGACGATCAGCGTAATTCAAGTAACTGATTAACATTGCAGCATATTGAAGATTTTAATTACTCCCTTCGATCCGATGGTATCTTGACCCGTTGGAGGGTTTCAGACAGGACCTTAGTCCAATTCCCTTGCAGCAGATTGATGTGTTGGAACCCTAGTGGCCAGGTGGGCGGAAATAAAGCTACGTGAAAAAGTCACGGAAATTAAGTCACAGTTTTGGCTAGGAAAATAAGTCACAGGAAATAAAGTCACAACATAATTTTATTCGAATACACTAAATACAAAGTTTTGTAATGATTAACTGATTACTCAACAAGATAACATTGTGATTAATATGATGATTAATATTATTAAGAAACTCTGCAACAGTCTTGCATATTCTCACTGCTAATTGAACACAAAAAAATTTGATGCATGATTATAACGAATAATTCTGAAGAAACTCTGATTTAATCTTGCACATTTTCATTGACATTTCAGCACAAGTGAGATTTATCAGTGATTTTTTTATCAAATCTGTGCACTGAATTTTTTATCTTTTAAGTAATTTTTGATTATTAAAACGAATATTCAACCGTCTTTATTTAATATTTCCACTTACACTTTAAATTCAAAGAATTCTCAATTTGAAGTTGTGATTTGTTCATGTGAGTTTATTTACTGTGACTTTTTCCCGCAACGTTTTATTACTTTATTTCGTACATTCAGTGGTCATGCCGAACCTCCATACCAGACCCTGGAAAACCGCGTGTCGGCCTCGAGGTAGGACAGGAGAGAGCGCTGACAATCGTTGACGACAACCGAAGCAGCGCGTTGAGTGTCCTGATTACAAGGCAGGCACTGCTAGTGTGTCACAACCAATCGTATAAGTAGTTGATACCCTGTCATTTCGACGCCATTTAAACGCTACCTGTTGCCGCCTACGTCACGTCAGCAGAGAGCGGCATGGAATGCTAATTCGAGCGGAAACCTACTAGTCCGAGAATCAGCCCAAATACGCAATTCTAGGTGATCACCACCTAACGTAAATATCACAATTATAAAACCTTGATGTGCTCAAGACACAGTCACACACACATAAATTAATTATACGTACGCCTAACACCTTGTAAACAGGTTGTGACAGACCAGCCTCCGCTTTGCGAAGGTCTCGTTTAGCCACCCGCCGAATTTGGCGAACAGACTTTCGTCGCATGCGAAAACGCCCTTTTAAATTCCAAGTTGCAAATTGCGCGGCACTTTATGGTGTGGAATATTTAGTGCGTGCACATTAAATGACAGTCATCCGTGACGGGACAGACGTTCAGCTACTGACCCGACTTTAGAAAAAACCGTGTCGTCATCATACTTAGCGTGACATTACGCCCGCCCCGTCGCCTGTTGCCAATTCCGCGTTTTCGCTTGATTAACTCGCGGCATTGGCAGCGGCCAAAAGCGCACTATATCATCGCGTTGTGGTACGGCCCCCGTTGGCCACCCGACGATCAGTCACTCGCGCTTCATTGGCTTCGAATACACCGACACAGACGCGCCGCCAACTCATCGTTCTGGTCTTAGCGTTTTTTTACGCCGCCGACCATTTCAAGACACACCGCAGACACCCGCTTTGACGGTTGGCATAAACCCGTTTCCATAGCAACGCAAAACTACGCCCCTCTGCAGCTATGCTCACTGTTGATGGGTGACAATTAACTAGCAAGAATTACGGTATTTTTATTGAGCCAGTTATGCTATTTTTACATTACTCGCCCAACTGCACGTTACAAATATACTTATATATGGTCTAATATATCTATGTCGGGTCTAATATAGTGATATAGGATATACTTTACATATATATGGTATAATATACATATATAAGGTATAATATACATATGTAGGGTCTAATATACATATATAGGGTCTAATATACCTATATAGGGTCTAATATACCTATATAGGGTCTAATATATCTATATAGGTTCTAAGCCAAAGGTTACCTTTTGAACACAGATCATTCAATTGTACGTTTTAGGTTTTAGTTGTCTAGGCTGTGAAAAGTGGAAAGCAAATAGACATTCGTTCTATTATGACCAAGAGGAAGATGGAATCGTTCAAATTCGGAGTTACTGTAAGGTGTAGATAGCTTAATTTCTCCGCGATTGAGAAGTTGATATTTCAAATTTGGTGATATAGAAATTGGATAAGGTTGGCTCTTGGCATGACAGTAATGCCGACCTTGGGAAATATCTGGATCAGATGTAACAATAGCAAAGAAGAAACCACCCGTGAACACCTGAAAGTTACGCAATTATTTAGCGTCACGTGTTTTGCGTAACTCCTGTGTTAGCTCATAATAAAAAATCGCGTAATTTACTAAGACAATCATCTTAGACTTAAGAACGTTCTTAGCCGCTTCATGAAACCGGGCCCTGGTGTTTGCAGCAGTAATGCACGGATGCGAGTCGTGAACTTTAGGGAAGAAAACGAATCGCCAGTTTTTTTAGGGGGGGGGGCTGGAGATAAGATTAGCCCCCAAATATTTATAAACGGGAGGTGCATCTTTTTGTATGCAGTCGGAGATTTTTGGAGAACCTAGAAGTGCGGCTTTTTGGGAGGCTCAAGGGGTGCAATTGGACGTTTCTGGAGAGCTTTAAGGCGTTTTGGGGGAACCTAAAGAGGGATGCCATTGAAGGTCTTTGGAGAGCCTTAAGGGGGATGACATTGGATATATTTTGTCAGTCTCAATGGGGTGCACTTGAATGTTTTGGTGAGCTTAAACAATTCAGAACGTCACCGCAAAAAATCAACAGCACCCCTCCCTACCCATCTTCCGATCTCATGGTCCAGCAGCAGTGTGGCGCTGAAGCTCTGGCTCAGCCCACCCAAGATTAACTTCGTTTCCAGGCGCCAGTAGTCAATTAGGTCCTTCCACTACCAGCACTAATCTCAAACCAGAAGACATCGTATAGGTCTACTTTGTCACATTATGCGTGTTGAAGACGATAGATTGGAAAAAGCCTATTTAATGATCGGAAGAGAGAAAGACCGCACACCAGATGGGTTAGATCGACAAAGTTGACAATGGACAAGTTGAAATAAGTAATAAGAGAAAGGATTGGTTGGAAACAGCTCGTTGTTGACGTCGCCAGAAGGAGTATGGTGTGACGGGTCACCACGTCAGACAGCTCGTTGTTGACGTCGTCAGAAGGAGTATGGTGTGACGGGTCACCACGTCAGACAGCTCGTTGTTGACGTCGTCAGAAGGAGTATGGTGTGACGGGTCACCACGTCAGACAGCTCGTTGTTGATGTCGCCAGAAGGAGTATGGCATGACGGGTCACCACGTCAGACAGCTCGTTGTTGATGTCGCCAGAAGGAGTATGGCGTGACGGGTCACCACGTCAGACAGCTCGTTGTTGACGTCGCCAGAAGGAGTATGGCGTGACGGGTCACCACGTCAGACAGCTCGTTGTTGACGTCGCCAGAAGGAGTATGGCGTGACGGGTCACCACGTCAGACAGCTCGTTGTTGACGTCGCCAGAAGGAGTATGGCGTGACGGGTCACCACGTCAGACAGCTCGTTGTTGATGTCGCCAGAAGGAGTATGGCGTGACGGGTCACCACGTCAGACAGCTCGTTGTTGACGTCGCCAGAAGGAGTATGGCGTGACGGGTCACCACGTCAGACAGCTCGCTGTTGACGTCGCCAGAAGGAGTATGGCATGACGGGTCACCACGTCAGACAGCTCGTTGTTGATGTCGCCAGAAGGAGTATGGCGTGACGGGTCACCACGTCAGACAGCTCGCTGTTGACGTCGCCAGAAGGAGTATGGCATGACGGGTCACCACGTCAGACAGCTCTCGCCAGAAGGAGTATGGCGTGACGGGTCACCACGTCAGACAGCTCGCTGTTGACGTCGCCAGAAGGAGTATGGCATGACGGGTCACCACGTCAGACAGCTCGTTGTTGACGTCGCCAGAAGGAGTATGGCATGACGGGTCACCACGTCAGACAGCTCGTTGTTGATGTCGCCAGAAGGAGTATGGCGTGACGGGTCACCACGTCAGACAGCTCGTTGTTGACGTCGCCAGAAGGAGTTTGGCGTGACGGGTCACCACGTCAGACAGCTCGCTGTTGACGTCGCCAGAAGGAGTATGGTGTGACGGGTCACCACGTCAGACAGCTCGTTGTTGACGTCGCCAGAAGGAGTATGGCGTGACGGGTCACCACGTCAGACAGCTCGTTGTTGATGTCGCCAGAAGGAGTATGGCGTGACGGGTCACCACGTCAGACAGCTCGCTGTTGACGTCGCCAGAAGGAGTATGGTGTGACGGGTCACCACGTCAGACAGCTCGTTGTTGATGTAGCCAGAAGGAGTATGGCGTGACGGGTCACCACGTCAGACAGAGACAAGGTTGCGGTCGGACAAAGTATAGAAGATGTCAGCGCGAATCGGGTGGACAAGAATTTAGCAATTGTCCAACTCGACGCCAAATTAAGATTTATTCAACGGTTCTCATGCTTTTTTGTCACGTATGACTTGTTCGATTTGATTGATCTACAGTGGAAGTTGAAGGGTCGCTAACCCAGTTTTCATAGTTGGTCCCCTCGAGCATGAGGTTATGCAATGTTACGTAAGAAGAAGCTGAAGACGCCGTTGAGAGGACCGAGTCGACGTCATACCTGTCTATGTTGATGTCGTTTCAATTCTCGCGTCGTCTCGCTGCTGGCTTTTGCGACGTAGCGCACATAAAGAACCATTACACAAATTTAGGAATCTGCCGTTACATTTTATAAGCGTTTTCAAAATGCGTTTTGCTAAGATGCTAATTTAAACTCAACAGGGTGTAAAATAATATCATTGAACTTGATTGCTTGACAACGCGTCCGATACGGTTGAAAATACGTTCCATCGACCACTCATCAACCACCTTTGATGTGTACAGGGCGCATGAGTTTTTTGTGTGTCTACGATGCTTTAAGCATACATATCGGGTACCATGCACATGTCCGTTGCTTCTCTGCCTTTATGGTCTTTTCTGATCGTTCAGTCATTGACCATGATTGATACTATGCAATTATCTAAAGGGAAGCAAAATGCATTTAGTGGGTCTGTGCATTTAAAGAGTTGATTAAAACTAACCATCTGCAACTACAATCAAGAATTTTATGCCCACATTTTACTAGAATAACCTTGTTGAAGACATGTCATTTGAATTGCACGGACCCCGGAGCGTCATGGTCAAAGAAGCTCTATAGGCGCTTGTTGGTCAAGCATCGGGGCGTTTCTCAATATGTCTGCCGCAGGGAATTGTACGATTTCACTAGAACCTCCCAGGGTAAGACCACATTAAGGATTCGTCCGCCATTACCGAGTTAAAGAGTGCCCTTGAAAATATCGTTTTGGTATGATGCATGAATTTGTTTCGAGAACTTTGACATGGGACATTTTGTTCCGGTGAATACTGAATGTACTACTGCATTATATCTTTTATGACGTAGCAGTAAATATACACTAGTCGCTCGCGTATTCGCACAGTGACTATTTCGCAGAACGCACCGATATTTCAAAATCCGGAAAATGGAAATGAAGGAAACGTTATAATGGCCGCCTATGTAAAATCTAATGAAGTCTTACCCTGCTTCTTTGAAAATAAATTATGAATAAACCACAGGCATAATATTGTTGATTGTATTTGCAAATAGCTAGATTGTACTAACTCGTTTCGGTGTATAGCCCCACATAATAGCTTTTTGTTTCCTTTTAAGACTTACTTGGCTGAAAAACGCGATATTTTGTATAAACATCAATTCACAATTTCACACCGTTTAACTGTGTATACAAGTATTAAAATTGATTCTTCAGGTCGTTTGCCCATCGCAAATCCGTTTAACTTATGTCCAGATGCGTAGTGTGTTAATGGCTTAAGTAACGTGTGCAGTCTGTTTAATGCACAATGCGTACTTTTCAGTTGTGTAAAGAAATAATTTTGGTCATTACACCTGGTAGCTTGCGATAGTCAGTTGCCTGGCCGACACTTAACGCTAACCCGTTGAACTTGACGGTCATGAGTATATCGCGAAACAAAAACAAAACACGAAACACGTACACCACCTTTGTCCATTGCGCAGTACACATAGATATATTTATGATCAGCAATTGTCTCTGGCTAGTTTAGTTTTTAGCCCTCCGTTTAAGTGGCATGGTGTAAGCACATAAACATTGCGAACTTGTCTTGCAAATAAATCGACTTTCGAAAACGGCCGATATTTAAAACCCGTTGAACTTTGACGAAATTGTAGCCAGGTGTTTGGTTAAATCGTCATTTCCCGACCGAAGTCCGAACCAGTCGTTTTGTAAATAATTTCATTTCACACCAACAAAATTGCAGAAACGAAAATGCGTATCGTAATGAATATTATTGGTTTCCTTTTCGCGAAAATAGTCTGAAAGGTGAGGAACAAAAATGAATTGATGGAAGAGTTTTAATAAAAGAGAACATATTGTAAGTGATTGTTACAATGCATTCAATGTGAAACGAACTTATCTGTTTCGATCAGGCAAAAAAACACGAAACTGCGTATATGAGCACATAAAACGTTACTGAAAATATACACCACGGACAATGTTTAACCGTAAATGTTTTTACCATGTCGTGGCTGCATAATAAATAAAGCTGGTGTTAATAAATGGACGCCAACGTGGAGACCAATCACGGTGACGCAGCCGCGCTAGTCAAACAAAGTAGCGGTAGGTGCGAGCGCGACCCGACGAAGGGTGCCTGGCCTCAGCACACCGCAGGAGTGTCGGGCCGACCCGGGGACGTGGAGGTGATGCTTGCCCCACACACGACGTCGATTCCCGGCCGTGTAATGCGCGTGCTAATGCCGCCGTAGACGCCCCGGCGGTGCGCGTGCGGGCGTTCACACGCGCGGGTGTGGGCCTTCCCACGGTGGCGTTCACGACGCCGACAAGTCATCCATCAGACGGACTATCGCGGCCGCGATCTCCGTCGGTCCGTCTCTTGTCCTCATCCCGCGCGTCTTTGTTTTGTCGCCGTCAGAGCGTCGGTGATTGATGTTGTTGTCGTGTCGCGTTCGTGCGATCCACTTTTTCTGGGTCTATCGACGCATGTGGTCCCGCCAGTCTGCCGCGAGACCGGGCTCATCTCGCTGGCCGGACGACCCACGTCGCTGTTAGAAGTGTCGCGGGAGATGGTGGTCTCTCTCGTCACGCCCGTCACGCTCTTGCGGTCAACACCGGTCCTGCGACTGTGAGTTCTAAGCCGGCTGGTACAGACGGATGTTACGTCAGCAGACCTTTATTAACCACAATTTATGTTTAAATGTTGCGCAGTGGATAGAGCATCGGGTTCTCAATCGAGAGAACCAGGGTTCGAATGCTGGGCAGTTGTGCCGAACCATGGTCAAGTTCGTCCGCTCTATGCTGCTACAGTTCACTCAGCCGTATCAATGAGTACCTCGTTACAGACTGTGGTGGATATTTGTGTATGAATAGTCTTCGCGCATTAATTGTAGCGTGGCTGAATGTTTCCAAGAGAAGTCGAGATGATGTTCGATTGACCAGGGAGTAAAGTGTAACAACATTTTTGTGTTTAAGGGGCGACATGCAATGACACACTCACCATTTCTGAGTTGAACGGCGATATGTAGCAACGTAGATACGTTTCTGTTGCGTCATTTTGGTAACCTTTCTTAAATGTCTATTTAATAACAAGTGTCCACATTTACAACATTTAGTTCAATGGTTGCTTAAACAGACTCGATGGTACACCTGTATACTCTGGAAACCGCGGGACATTTCAACGAGCGATACATGGGTTGTTGTTCGTTGCAGTGCAGAAAGTGCACATGCGTTTGATTTAGACAACAGTAAATTATGACTGTACTACTACAGAGTGTACACTTGCCTTTCGTTAGTCAGTACACTAACACATGTCCGGGTTAATTGGTGTTAATAACCGCAGCTCATTTCACTGTAATATAATACCAGTGGTTTTCTTCATTTTGTTAACGTTTGCTGACGCGAAAACACTGCCGCTGCGATGGTATAATTACGAGGTCGCACGTAATTCGTGATATTGTAACTGTAACGTCACACCCCTCAAACAACAAAATAGATGTTGGTGACTACTATAATTTTATTAATTGAAAACTAAATTATTGATGGACAATTCGACTAATAGGTATGTCAAGTGTGAAACGCCATCACGCAAAGGATATGACCCGATTGTTGCGAAATATTTTAAATTTCTTGTAGTCATGGAAACATGATCATTACGTCACGCGACAACTGGCGCTCGCGCAGGATGGTGTGTAAACTACAGAAAATAAATCACGTTTTCAAAGACAAATTCTACACCACAGACAAGCCGGAAAAAAACGCCTGACATCAATTTTATTTAAAAGAACGTTGTTCGTAAATTGATGTCAAGTCTCAAGAGAACGAATGATGCCAGGGAGATGTCGTGGGAACGCTGGGCGCGATTAATGAGGTGTAGACACTCCACAAATGTCGCCGAGTCGATGCTGCCATCGAGTGTCACGTGTGCAGTCACATACAATCACGTGCTATTCCATAAAGTTATGTCATAAAACCTGACTGTTTCTATACGAAATTGTACCTTTGTAAACTGTATGGAGCTATTATCGAACGACACGGTGGGTTCGTCTCCTAATCGCGCCTAATCGATCTGATAACGTTGCAGATCACAGTTTTTGCCATGGTTTGAGCGATCTTTGACATTTTCTTGTAAACGTGAACAAAATGTGTTAATCAACGCGAGAGGCAAACAAGACTTTTGAGTCTTTGGTCTGTTTTTTTCTGTCTGTCTGTCTGTCTGTCGGTCTGTCTGTCCCTCTCCCTCTTTCTCTCCCTTTCCCTCTCCATCTTCCGCTCCCTCTTCGATCTGTCTCCCCCTCCTCTCTCTCTCACACCTCTCCCTCTTCCTCTCCATCTCACTCTTTCTCTCCTTGACCCTATTTCTCTCCCTCTCCCCCTCTCTCTCCCTCTTTCTCTCCATCTCGCTCCCCTCTCCCCCTCTCTCGCTCTCCCTCTTTCTCTTTTTCTTTCTCTCCCTCTCTCCCCTCTCTCTCTTTGTTTGTTGTGTGTAGTATCCCATGCTGTTCGTGATCCAATCTACTATTTTCGAGGCACCATCTTTGTGAATGCTTCGATCGACAAAAATCGATGTTTGGATATAATCGGTAATGAAAAACATAGTAAGATAAAGACCAGTGTAGGATAAAAACATAGTAAGATAAAGACCAGTGTAGGATAAAAACATAGTAAGATAAAGACCAGTGTAGGATAAAAACATAGTAAGATAAAGACCAGTGTAGAATAAAAACATAGTAAGATAAAGACCAGTGTAGGATAAAAACATAGTAAGATAAAGACCAGTGTAGGATAAAAACATAGTAAGATAAAGACCAGTGTAGGATAAAAACATAGTAAGATAAAGACCAGTGTAGGATAAAAACATAGTAAGATAAAGATCAGTGTAGGATAAAAACCCGATACAAAACAAAACATCACCAATTCATACTCTGCAATGTAACTAGTAGACGTAGACGAATTGCACATGCCTTTTATAATTGTGACTGTCATCGTATTGATAAACAACTGTTCGATATTGAAAAATCGCATTCCGGTTTATCTGGTTTATTCAATGATAGCTTCAATTCTCGTCGTTTTCGTCTAGGATTTTCCCTTCCCAAGTCATCGGCGTTCAGCCGTCACTCGGCGCTCCCTGCGAGTCCCCGACAGAACGAGCGGGTAATATGTCGACACATCTGGCGTCAGATTCAACAGACGGGTGTTGTTACAGTCAATGGATACTTCAATTAGTTAAAACAGACATCTATCGGTGCCGTCTCAGCACGACTGGACTTCCGGCTATGCGCCAATCTGCGCCCCCAAAGCTGCGAGCTCAACAGCTGAGGCGAATAAAGTTTAAATGTGACATTTTAATATTAGGTTCCGTTTCGGGCGGCGTTTCGTTTTTATTGCTTAATGATAAGGTAGGCTGCGGGCGCGTTGATGTCTTGTCGCGCTCACTCGCTCGGCGGGGAGGTGGTGGCATTGTGGCCATTGTGAGCGGTCGAGCCCGAGGGTCGACGCAGGCCGGGATTCTACAGGCGCTTCAGGCACTGGCGCTAATCGCTCGTCGATAAACCGCACTACGCTGATGCGCCTGTGGTACCGCTACCCTCGTTAACGGTCAGCATGCTCTATTTCCCAATTCCTCTAATGAAAAAGGACTCTCTCGCAAATGTCACAAATGTCAATGAAAACAAGACTTGTTGTACGCGGGGGGGCACTTAGTGTGTATGTCAGTTAGTTAGTTAGTTAGTTGAATTCCCAAACGAGAAAGCAGTATAAACGCTTACTTACAGCAAACGTCAACTTAATTGTTGAGGGTGTTCTATATACCATCGTTGGTGGAATTAATAGGAATCTAACAACTAGCAGACTGCGAATTCGAAGCATTTGGTAAGTGTACAAAAATACACGAACATTCTAAATTACAAATACTACATAATTTGATGATAATAGGTTAATTATTAACTTTACCCGGACGATAAATTTTCGGTCAACGTATATGTGTGTGTGTGCGTGTGTGCGTGCGTGCGTGCGTGCGTGCGTGCGTGCGTGTGTGTATGGTGGCTATGTTGGTCGCAACAATTAAAAAAGATGCATTTCGGGAGGACAAATTTGTATTGTAAAGATTTTAAACACAAATAAATGTACGTTTTGGATGTTATGTTATAAAGCTTGCTTATAAATATGAATCATCTGCATAAATACATGCATATCTTCCCCTCGTCCTCACACCCTCTCTATTTTGTATGTATATATGTTTGATTGTTTAAAATTATTTTATAACAAAATGTACCGGTTTTAGGAAATTTAAATTTAATAAGCTTCCTGTTTTCTTATTTAATCGTCATGATTGCAAAGGAAATAATAATACTAATTATTATTATATTATTTTTATATATTTTTTCGGTAGCTGTATGCCATACTGCTCACTAGTTTGTATAGGACCGACATGTGCGGGTTTTACAATATTTTGGAAAGTTATTTACTTAACTTAAGCAAACACACTAGTAATTCTAGATAAAGAAATCAATCTGCACTATTCTGTAGGTGACGTAGAAGCAGAAGAAGAAACAGAAGCAGCAACAAATTGTTTTCTGTATCATAGACGGCGGAATCGGGGGAGGGCCTGGGGGGGGGGCTGGAGTGGGGCTGTGTCTCCCAACATTTCTGGTGGGGGAGGCAGGAGATATGGATGATTATTTCGACAAGGGGGTGCAGTTGGAGGTATTTGATGAACCTCAAGGCAGGAGCAGTCGGAGTTTTTTGGTTGGTCTCAATGAGGGTATATTTGAAGGGGGTTGGAGAGGTTCAGCCCCTCCCCCAAAATTCACCACATTCCATCGCCTATGTGTATATTCCCGGTTGTCATTCAATCTAATAAACATTTCATTGTGGGCAGTGTAGTACTCAATAATATCACGTATAATTAAAGCAGTACGTATTTTGTTATTTCTTTTTTGTTTTTATTAAGAAAATAGAACACCCATAATCGAATGATATACAATATACAACACAAAATATCATGGTGCTTTCTATATTATAGACATGCAATAAACACGATTTGTCATGTAAAAGAGTTCAACATCTACTGGAATATGCTCTGAACGACGCCCGCTGTCCAATCCGCCGCAATTAAACCATGAACATAACCAGCCGACTTCTATATTGATCCTTTGTCATTTCGTGCCCGGTTTTATACTAACAAAGTTAATCACGGTATATTCGTCTTTGGCGCGTGATAAAAATGAACAATGCAATTTGCGAGCAAGTGTAGGGTAAGAATGTCACGTTGGAATGGAAGCGTTCTTCGTAGTGCTCATCCGTACCGGCGTTGCCAGTGGTCTACGTTCAGACTTCGTAGTGCTCATCCGTACCAGCGATGCCAGTGGTCTATGTTCAGACTTCGTAGTGCTCATCCATACCAGCGTTGCCAGTGGTCTACGTTCAGACTGGATTTAAAAACGCGACTGAACCTTTTTACAGAACTGTTCTTGTGATAATTTATTGCGTGAAGGTTTCACCAAATATCGACCGATATGTTCGCGATGTAGGCAATGTCACCCGCGGAAGTTCCAGCGCGGAAGCCGCACGTGTGAACGCACACACGCACACGCACGCACGCACTAGGAGGCAATTGTACGAAGACTGATATGTTGACATGGCGGACCTGGCCTCTGCGCATACTCCGAAGGATGGATTCGTTCATGTTGACACAATATCCGCCGTGATCACGTGAGGTCGCGCAAGAAACACTACATGCAACGAAATGACGAATGAAATAACTCGTTTATGAGGTACCCATAGTCATACTTCACGCCGGCACAACAAACGTTTCAATTTGCAATCGAAAACACCGTCGACAAGCACTATATGGTAAGCTTTTGCATGCGGACCCGTTCACGCGACAATATTAAATCTGCCGGAGAGACCTCGTGACGTATGCGACGACAGCGCTCCGTGCGGTGGAAACATGAACGATGTCGACGACACGTTGATATTGTTCGACGTGGTCATGCTGCTGACTGGTGTCCACGCCTTGTGGAAGGGGTATGGGTGTCTGAGGCCGGAGATGAGAGACGGTAGGGCCGTGGAAGCGAGATGAGAAGGCTGAGCGTAGAACGGGGAGAAAATGCTCGCAGTCTGTTGAACGATATTCGACCCTGAATCAAACGAAAATCAAACACGGCATTAGTTTATATTTGTTTAATACTGTATACATTAATTATATGTATAATTCAAAATTAGAAACCTAATTGTGTGTATTCAGTTACACAATAGAGTTTGCTAAGCAAGTTACTTATACCAGCAATTTGGAATTATACTCTTTTTGGCGACTCTGAGCTAGGGTTCATGAGATTTTTTTGCGGCGTAGTTTTATTGCATATATAATTATCACTTTTACATTACATGAAGATAAACAAAATAAGCAATTATTTCTTGAACAATTTATTGTTAATACAAAACACGCGATCATTGCAAAGTTGTAAATAAATAAACGTTCAGAAAATCTTTTTATTTATTTAATATATATTATTTTATTTGTCGTAAAAACAACGATGATTATAAATGTCGTATTGACACGTACTTTGTGATGCGGCTGCGCGCGCCGCAGACAGTGACGTCAGATAGGCGCTGTCCAAGTAAGACAGGTCGGCGTCTCCCGTGAGCGTGACTCCGTCGTATAGGTACGTAGGCACTTGTCCGCTGTTCACCTGCTTCCGCCATCTCGCGCGTCGGTTGCTGAACCAAACCTACAAGATACAACAACAGCATTAATGTTTCAATTTAGGTGTGAATAAATTGAGTCATATAGGAGGTCGTAACAAGAATGTTGCAGGGAGGATGGCGAGAGAGAGAGAGAGAGAGAGAGAGAGAGAGAGAGAGAGAGAGAGAGAGAGAGAGAGAGAGAGAGAGAGAGAGAGAGAGAGAGAGAGAGAGAGAGAGAGAGAGAGAGAGAGAGATCGGAGAGAGAGAGAGAGAGAGAGAGAGAGAGAGAGAGAGAGAGAGAGAGAGAGAGAGAGAGAGTGAGAGAGAGGGGAGACAGAGAGGGAGAGATGTACAGCTGTATATTGAGAGAGAGAGAGAGAGAGAGAGAGAGAGAGAGAGAGAGAGAGAGAGAGAGAGAGAGAGAGAGAGAGAGAGAGAGAGAGAGAGAGAGAGAGAGAGAGAGAAGGAGAGAGAGAGAGGGTGGAAGGAGCGAGGGAGAGAGTGGAGAGAGAGAGAGAGCAGGAGAGAGAGAGAGGGTGGAAGGAGCGAGGGAGAGAGGGGGAGAGATTTAACAAGATTTAACAAGATTGCCATCCAGAGAATTAACTCTAGATGGCAGGTGGACAAGGAAGCCCTTTGGCTTATCGAGAGTCCAACCGTTTTATCTACATATATCCAGCCCTTCTGAAGTATGTGTCGATTTTATTTTTAAACATATTCACACTACTAGCACCCATGCAATCATCAGATAATCTGTTCCATTCATTCACATTCCTTTGTGAAAATGAGAACTTTCTTACGTCTAATCTACACTGCTCCTTTACTAATGTAACTTCATGTCCTCTAGTCTTTCTATCTTTCTTAACTGAAAAAAAAACATATTTCTATCAATATTTTCAAAACCATTCAACACTTCTATCTGATCTCCTCTCAATCTCCTGGTCTCTAGTGTTGTTAAACCACATTCTTTTAGGCGTTTTTCATAACTAAGATCCCTCAGTTTTGGTATAATTTTTGTTGCTCTCCTTTGTACTCTTTCTAGCATATATATGTCCTTCTTGCGGTATGGCCTCCACGCTTGTATACAATATTCTAAATGAGGCCTAACTGTTGTTTTGTACAGCGGTATTATTAGTTCTTTTTCTTTATATGCTATATTTCGCCTAATCAATCCAAGGATTTGATTTCCTTTTGAAGCTGCAATTCCACACTGCTCTGAAACCTTCATGTCTGCACTAATTGTCAGCCCTAAGTCTGTTTCTTTTACAGTAGTACTTAGTACAGTTCCCCCCCCCCCATTGTATATTCTACATATTCGTTCCCATGTCCTGTGTGAAGGCATTTACATTTCCCAAAATTGAACAACATTTGCCACTTTTCAGACCATTTGATCAACCTGTCAAGATCATCTTGTAAATGCTGTCTATCTCCATCACTTTTAATCCTTCTAAACACTTTTGTATCATCTGCAAATTTCAACACTTTGCTAGCTATATCATCGTCCAAATCGATATATATTGAGAGAAAGAAGGTGGAGAGATTTAATTGAGAGGGAGAGAGAGAGAGAGAGAGAGAGAGAGAGAGAGAGTGGGGGGGAGATAGAGAGGGGGGTTGGGAGGGAGAGAGGGAGGGATGATTGGAGGGTGGGAGGGAAGGAGGGAGGGAGAAAGTAAGGGATATATGGGTGTCTGTGTGCGTGCGTGCGCCTTTATGTGTGTGTGCGCGCGAACAGAGCACAGAGAGTAAGCGATAGTAATTAGTATGCATTTAATTATACATTTAATACCTGCACTCTCGCCTCTGTGAGTCCAGCATTCTGTGCGAGGTCCTCGCGTGTGTATATGTCGGGATAATGCGTGCGCTCGAAGGCTCGCTCGAGTCTCTGTAACTGCTCCGAGGTGAAGGTCGTTCGACTGCGACGCTGCTTCCGCTCGACCTTTAACCCCGGTTCTTCCTCCACATCAGAGGTGTCTGCAACCGTTTCAGACCACATCAAGAGAAGCAAAGCATATGTATTGGAGATAAAGCTAGGATTCCATATGTGCGGAGAAAATTTGCGGAATGGGGATACATCTGTAGTGTGGTCACTTCTAGAAATTTCCTTTCCGATTCATGTGCGGACACGATGCAAATCGCTACACGGAGCGATTAAATTTCCGTAACCTCATCCGCGTGATCAAACCCATCCGCCTACGTACTTACGGAACTGTGTCTATTCCTTTCCACTGGGCGTTAAATTGATTGTTTAGCCATATACCGCATCCGCACGCCTTTACTGTACATATGGAATCCTTTAGACCTACTTGCCAAATAACATGAACATTGAGTGAACGTATGTTTATATTTTTCTGTACTCTAGTTATGATGCCATTAGTCGAAATATTTTAGTTTTTAGTGTTTTTGAAATAAATATTAATTCATTTACATACGGCCTACGATCTGAATTAATATACACCCCGTTTTTTAATCTTATCGCAAAGCAGCCGTTGTTGCTACGACTAATGTATTTGAAACACACAATTCGGTTTGAATTCACACATCGTTCGACTGACAAATGTCTACAGTGCGCCTAAGAGGAAACTCCCACTTGCAACGTTTCGTGTGATACAGGTCATACATTAATTTAAAATGAGAAAAAGAATAGCGACATATCTCAATTCCGTCTGAGAATGTTCGTCATCGTCAGCGTGGTGGAGATATCGGCGAGCTATAATATCATTGAATGTTAATAGCTGAATATTATTATTTTTTAAACAGCCGTGTACACCACGCATTAATAACAATGTCAAGCTTCCATGCCTTGGCGGGTGCATTTCTAACGCTTATTATTCACACTTATAAACGCATCGTTGTCATTCGACGTGTGAACGCGATAGACGCGTGCGTCTGGTGTATACGCAGACAGTACACGGCATTGTATGCCACGCTCTGGGTGTACGACATGTGGTTTACATCAACGACTGTGACGACGCTTGATGTCACGCACTTTCGCGCTCGCCGCAAGCAGGTAGGCCGACCGGCCTCAATATACCTGCATGCGGCGGTCGTTGAAAGGGGGACGTTTTTACGCAAAGCGGCGCCGTAACATTAGCTCTGCGGGCAGCTTGCACGCTTCGTTTAACGCTCATGCTCTCGCAGAAGACATAAATTACAACGTCAGTGGACGTACGCCCCCTCGCCGTAAGCGAAGTCGGTGCGACGGGCGGAAGGCAGGTCCCTCTCGGCGTGTCGTTCGGCGTCAAAGAGCGGCCCTAACAGCCCCGCACGCTCTAAATGTCATAGACTTGTCGCGAACGACGAGTCCATATAAAAGAACGATTTTCCATTCATTTCGCAGCCGATATTTAGAATTGAATGCTGGTCGATTGTAGGTATAACCGTTTCGCGCCATGATAAATGTGATTTTAATTTTCTGTGGCGTGAAAAGGAACATCGGTTCGGTCGAAGCCATCGGCTGATGGATAGCGCGATTCACAATCGAGAGGTGCCCAGTGTTTTGGCATTTAAAGTCTTAAGATAAACGTCAACAATCCCGTCCTTAATGTTGTAAACATAAAACGTTCTTTATTAAGACCAGCCCACTAAGCGACACGGGTTACGTGATTTACGTGTCATGTTAAGTTGTTTCAGTAAACCTAACTCATTTCTTGTTTAGAAGCTGCCCTATCAGATTAAATCAAATTAGTTGCACTTGCATATGATAGATCTACAACTACAATCCATTCGCCAGACTCCATCGACGGATGGATCCAAAAGACAGTTAAAGACTTACTTGTTTCGCAAAGCATTTTAGTACAGTTTTAATTATGAATGGCATTTTGTATAAAACTCCTGTATTGTTCATAGATAGTTCTGTATGTGTTTATTTTACAGTTACTTTATTTATATATACTTTATTTACTTATTTATATATCTTAGACCTCTAGTTTTAATTTTCCATAGTTTTTTATATAGATATATACTAGTTTTTAGGTTTATTTTAATATGTATTTGTATGTATTGCTTCAATGAATTTGTAAAGCGCCTTTGAGCAGTTCAGGCTGAAAAGGGCGCTATATAAATATGCATATATTATTATTATTATTACATTATGTATATAGAACAACCAGAAAGCGAATAGGCAGAAATGTAGGTTCGTCGATGATGCAAACGC